>OY757013.1:189713835-190040599 GCA_963580285.1 Lucinisca nassula | reverse complement strand
AGAAGATTTTTAAACATTTTCCCTATATAAGTCTATGTAAAGCCAAGGGGCCCCGGAGCGGTGCATTTTTGGCCCAAGGGCTATAATTTGAACAACCTTGGTAGAGGTCCATTAGATGAAGCTTCATACCAAATATCAAAGTCCCTTGGCCTTGCGGTTTCAGAGAAGAAGATTTTAAAGATTTTCCATATATAAGCCTATGTATATCAAGACCTGGGCCTTGCGGTTTCAGAGAAGATTTTAAAGATTTTCCCTATATACGACCATGTAAAACCAAAGAGCCCCGGACGGGGGCACTTTTGCCCAGCACTATAATTTGAACAATTTCGGTAGAGGTCCACTAGATGAAGCTCATACCAAATATCAAAGACCTGGGCCTTGTGATTTCAGCGAAGAAGGTTTTATATGTTTTCAGTGAAAAAAAAAATCTATTTTTGGCTCCTGTGGCCTAGATGTGCAACTGACCGGAACCATTCGAACAACTTTGAAAGGGGAACACCTAAGGATCATTCCTGTGAAGTGTGGTCAAAAATTCGATCAGTGGTTTAGGAGGAGTATGTCGTTGAAGAAATTGTTGACGCACGCACGGACGGACGCACGGACGCACGACGGACAAAAAGTGATCCCAAAAGCTCACCTCGTCACCACGTGACGGTGAGCTAAAAATGTACTTAAATGGGAAAATTCAAAGACGACACTGGGTAGGGTCGGAAATTGAAATGGTAGGGTAGGTTTTTAACTTTTATTTTGTTCTTTTATTGATAAAAATAGTAGAGTCGTGGGGGGGGGGGGGGGGTGGAGGGGGTCTGAAGCAGGGTCAGTTTGGTAAGCGGAAACACGGCTATTTTTAAGGCCTTGTTTATTTATTTAATTTTATTTTTATTATTATTATTATTATTTTGCCTTCAATTATTTTATTATCACACTTTGTACAAACCAGTATATAACAAAATACAAATGCACAGTACACTTAGCTTAATATAGTAATGTAATACAATATATTATTAATTGATTATCCTATATTACACAAGGTCAACCAATATTCAAAAATCATAAATCATGTTTTTAATTGCGTCAACTAATAAAATTGTCATTAATCAAGTAATTTCGTATTGGCCCAGTTACAGGTCCTTGGTCAGCTGTATTGGCCTCGGCCTTCGGCCTCGTGCCAATACAGCAGACCTCGGACCTGAAAACTGGGCCAATACGAAATTATTTGATTAATAACATTATATTACACATATACACTACTTCTATGTAAAAGCTTTATACAATGTATCATAATAACTTTGTTGAGAGAGAGAGAGAGGGAGAGAGAGAGGGAGAGAGAGAGAGGGAGAGAGAGGGAGAGAGAGAGAGAGAGGGAGAGAGAGAGAGAGAGAGAGAGAGAGAGAGAGAGAGAGGGAGAGAGAGAGAGAGAGAGAGAGAGAGAGAGAGAGAGAGAGAGAGAGAGATGTGCCACACTGGTCATTCTTACTTATAAATCAGTTTTCCTTTTGTCTTCGTAAAGGTCAAGTTTGTCAAATATTAAAGTTATCTCTTTTTCTATCTGGATCCTATATCAGAGGTAACGCTGGAAATGACCTAATGTTGGGAATTTCTTTCTGTACTTACTTGAAAAAAAGTATTTTGGTTTGGAACAGGATAACATTTACCGCTTGCTAACTTTATGGCACAACCAAGTAAAATTTACCCCCACCCAGCACTTCAGTTAAATAAAGCAAACCGAGGCCCCGTTATTACGTGCTCTTTTGTAAATGACGCCTTCTATTGGAAGAGCATCAGAGAGGATATACATGGCTTCGTCAGCAACTGTACTTGGCACTGACAATAGAAGCGGAGGCAACGATCAGGAATCGATACAATCAACCCACAGCTCCCTTCAAAGGCGCCAAATGGGAAAGACACACAAACATGAAACAACAGACCCTAATGGAAACACCAACAACAAGACCTGTTTCAACATTTTCTTACCTCTCCAGGAGGACCAACTTCGGTAGGACCACTTCTAGACCATACATCACGAAAGCACGCCTATATAATTTTGAACCCCCCCCCCTCTGAAACCCACTTTTATATAGTAAAAGTGGGGATTACAGGGGTAAACCTTATTTTTCTTATTTCTGCACTAAAATATATATTGTGGTTACTCGGTAGAACCGACTCGATGAGGCGGTTCTTACAAGAATCCACAATCTATATTTTGAGTAGAAATAAGAAAATATCACAATTTTAGGGCCCCGCACTGAAAAAGTGGGTGCCCTATAGAAATCACTCTGTCCGTCCGTCTGTCTGTCTGTCTGTCCGTCTGTCCGTCCACAAATTTCTGATAGCGCTGCCGGGGCAATAGTCAGTTTCACTGACAGCTCTAGTTAATCATATTTTTTTCTTCTTTCCTTTTCGGCGATAAAGGTTACAGTGTATTTGTATATGCGTTTTTCTTAATGGACCAGCACAGGCAGAACATAAAGCAAGAGTACACAGGTTTCAGGATCGAGTACATTTGCCCCATGCAACTCAGAGGCCATAAAGCTATATAACGTATGCTGGGCCTTGGTGGTATTTTCTCAGTTCATACTAATTTATTTCAGTTCGATTTCGATATAAATGTGTCAAGGAAACGTTTACGTATTTATGTATTTTGAATTTGAGAACATGTTAGATATGCGTATGTTTTTGTATGCTGACGATCAAACGTTATAACAACGTTTGCTTATTGTTGGTTTCAACATAACTGTTCGCAACGTATTGCAAACGTTATGGTTATGTTTGTGCAAAGCTGAGTTGCAACAAAACCTAGGCGCACGTTGTGATATAGTTTTCTGTTACCTGGGAATTTGCAAAATGATTGACCTCGTGTTACTCCCGACCACAAATTATGCGATATGGTCCTAGATTTTAAATCGTGAAAAATACTTGAATTACTAATATTAAAACTTGAATGCATTTTGAAGAGGGATCTGTATTATACTTTTGTTCCATATTTCACCCAGATGGTCACAAAAACTGACATTTATAAAGAATCATTCTTCCCCTGAACCAATATAGATTGGAATGTCCTTCTGGGTTCGATTATTTCGACAGCTGAATGTGTTGAGGAGTGTAGCTAAGTTTACCTCTTTGGTGAGAGCTAGGGACTATCTCAGGTACAAGTGTGTGAATGTCATTCGACGTGTCACCAGTTACAATTCTGATTCTAATACCTTAATTCGATTGTCCGACGCCCGATCGTTACTTCCGGCTTTTATACTATCCCTGAAAACGGTCCGACTCGCACAATTTTGCCTGGGCAGGCTTTTTACCAGTAATGTGCAGTGGTTTCAGTTCTGGGTGCAGTGTATGAAATGTGGAATGCCAAACTTTTCCACACCTCTGTTTGACACTTCATCTTCTATAGATACCTATAATCACGTTGATCCTTTATCAACCCTGTCCGAGCCTAATAGTCCGATACCAGACAACATTGGCCCCACCAACGGCAGCTTCTTCGCCCATTGTGCAGCAGTCAAAAGAAGCTAAATGAAAGACCAAAAAGGCGGTCCTTAACCATCCCCTCATAATATTGATTATGATTTGTCAGTCAATATAGAATAAAAGGGCTGAACGTTATACCATTATCGACTCGGCAAAACTAGACATCATCTTTGGCAATGGTTGGTTAACCCCAGAAATAAAAAAAAACTCAGAAAATTTTCCGGAATCCTTGTTGGGGATGCACATGGATGCGTCTTTGTGGCTTTCAGCAGAGACCTACTCTGTGCAGAAACTCTGGCGTTGGACACCAACTGTGAATTAGTTTGGTGTAAATTTAACATTATTGGATGTAGGACTTTGTTCCTTGGTTCGTTTTATCGCCAACCATATCAGATTGACCCAGAATGTCTTAAGGCTTTTAATTTATTATTGTCTATGATAATGTCAAATGCAAATGCCCATATTTTTGTTGGTGGAGACTTCAATTGTGGTTACATTGAATGGAAAAATATGCAGGTGCCCCATGCGGTATCTAAAAGGCAAACACAACAACAACTTTTGGACATGATTAAAGAACACTGCCTGGCCAAAGTTGTTAACATACCTACCCACCAGGAAAAGACCCTTGATTTACTGTTCACAAATTCTCCATCCCCAGTAGGTCGAGGTAAAGGGATGACCCCGATCGGCAAAGCTGACCATGACATAGTACTTAATGAATATGATATGAAAGCTAAACGAATCAGGCAAGTCACGCGTAAAGTATATCTCAATAAGCGTGCAGATATGGATGGTCTGCGAGACCATATGGCGCGATTTAAGAATTCGTTCCTTTCCTCTGACGTGTCGCACATGTCAGTTAATGACTTGTGGGTCTATAGTAGTCAAGTTTATATAATAGCCTTCTGTAAGGTACATTATCAAAGGCCTCGGCGAAGTCCATGATGATCAAGTCAGTCTGTGGCTACGGTTTATGGCGTTCCGCAAGACCTTTGACTTCGGAAACCATGTTGACAGTCAGCAAGAATGCTCTAAAAGGCTAGGTGTTTGTTGATTTTGCTAACTAATATATGCTTCAGGGTTTTGCATCAGATGCATGTTAGCGATCTGGTCTATAATTTGCTGCATCATATTTTGCACCTTTCTTATAGACCGGGATAACATTTGCTTATCGCCAGTCATCTGGTACAGTGCCCTGGGCAAGTGATTCATTGAAGATTTCGGCCAGCACAGGAGATATTTCAGCACTACAATCCCTAAGCGCCCTGGCGTTCAGGTCGTTCGGCCAAGATGCCGTATGTATCTTGAGCTTACCCAACAGTTTAGCGACCCCTCTTGGGGTCAACTGTTATGTCCCCCATAGAGGGGAACGGACTTTAACCTTTGGATGGTTTTTGTTTGATTTGTTTATTTTGAAGTTTAACGTCCCCGTCACTGTAAACTGAAAGTGTTTTACGTATGTTTGCCTTATTGCGCGAATCGGTTTTTAGAATTCAATTTTCCCCTAGCGAAGTGATCCCAAACGCATCCTATTTCAGGGACTTTACGAATGACCTAACTTTTTAACTTTACCATTCTTCGTGGGCCTATCGGGATCTGTATTGTCATCTTCAAAGGTAAAGATGCTTGAAACATGCTTCCAATATGCATCTCTTATAACATTTTGCACATGAGCTCTGAACCGTTTGTAATGGTTCTTTACGTCAGGGCTGCTAGACTAACGGGCTCGAAAATACATTCGACTGCGTCTTCTGATGAGATGCCTGATCGAGCTATCGATCCAAGGTGCACTATGATTTTCGTTAGAATAAACCTTTCCATTGCCGTGGTTAATTCGGACTTAAAACTTCCTTTCTTTCTTCCTGTTTCGCCTTAACCCCAGGAGAGGACAAAGACGGCGCATATTGCAAACACTCCAGTTTTGCAGGATGAAAGCCTGATCGAGGGTCACTGATGAGGCCTATTTGGCCGAAACTCGCTAGTCTGGCCCAGAAAACATGCACACTCCATATTCGTTCAGGTCTGTGGTGTATTTCTTGCTTCCAAACCCTTTTATAAAACACATTTAACGTCACTACAGCTGGTGTCTGGGAATGTGTGGAAGCCGTAAAAAGTCTCCATGCCCTACACCATAGTGTGTTCTTTGGAGTCATTGATTCTATTATGGAATTTTGAAAATACTTGAGGGAGGGTGACTGATGAGGCCTAATTGTTCGAAACTGGCTAGTCTGGTCCCGAAAACATGCACACTCCATATTTTTCAGTTCTGTGGTGTATTCCTTGCTTCCAAAGGATAGCCCTTTTATAGAACATATTTAGCGTCACTACAGTTCGTGTCTGGGAATGTGTGGCGGCCGTAAAAAGTCTCCCTGTCCTATATCATAGTGAAGTTTATATTTTCTTGTTCTTTGGAATCATTGATTCCATTGTGGAATGTTGAAAATATTTGAGAGTCAATGATGAGGCCTAATTGGCCGACACTGGCTAGACTTGCCCTGAAACCATGCACGCTCCATATTTTTCGGTTCTGTGGTGTATTCCTTGCTTCCAAAGGATAACCCTTTTATAGAACATATTTAACGTCACTACAGCTTGTGCCTGGGAATCTGTGGAAGCCGTAAAAAGTCTCCCGGCCCTACATCATAGTGTAGTTTATATTTTCTTGTCCTTTGGGGTCATTGATTCCATTGTGGAATTTTGAAAATATTTGAGAGTTACTGATGAGACCTAATTGGCCGAAACTGGCTAGTCTGGCCCTGAAAACATGTACACTCCATATTTTTCACTTCTGTGGTGTACTCCTTGCTTCCAAATGATAACCCTTTTATAGAACATACACAGTAATCATGTCATTATGGTCGGGTTTTTTAACCTGCACATGGGATGGTTCTCCCTTCATATGGGGGTGGGGGGCTCCAGTTAACGTCCCGATCCGAAGGACGGTGCACTTTATGACATTCATCTCTGCAAATGATGCCAATGGAGCGTGTTCGGACACCGAAATTTTCACACCGCTGCCGGGGATCGAACCCGGGACCTTTAGCATTAGAGGCAAGTGCACTTACCACTGATCTATCACGCTCTGCCAAATTATCTATCTATTTATCTGCCGATACTTCTTAACATCCGAGGAAGACTTTCAGAAGGGGTTCCAGTATACCATGTACTGAAGGGGGGTAGTTGAAATGAAAGATAAGTATAGCAGGTGAAATGAGCTTGTACAGTTTGTGGAGAGTGTTAGTATAGTTAAAAGTAAAAACAGAGGCCAGTGACTAGGGGGACATGCACCACCCAGCACACAGCATCACTAAACTGTGCAAGGGTGGGGGGGGGGCATGACTATTTGGCGGGGGAGAACATTCCAATGAAAAATGGTTCTGGGAAAGAATAAAAAAAATGTAGTAGTTTGTAGGGATAGTGGTGAGTCTGTATACTAAAAGGGTGTTTTGGCTAGAGTCCCTCCTGATATGTGGATTGAGGTATTCAGTTGCAGGGATGGCAACAAGGTCATATGTGACTATGTACCGCATAATGAGTCGGCTGTCTATGCGTCTCTGATCTAATGTACGCCACTGGAGGTTGTTGAGCATATCAGTAACACTCGATTATACCTGTAGTCACGATTGGCCCATCTGGCAGCTCTACGCTGCACAGATTCTAATTTGTAAATGTCAGTGGCTGTGTGTGGTGACCAAACAGTGGAGGCATATTCCAACTGTGGTCGAAAGAGTGTCTTGTAGGCTGTTGATTTTAGTGTCTGGTTATGCACTCGGATGTCACGTTTTAGAAAGTTGCCTTTCTTTGTGAGGTTATCTATGTGGGTACCCCAGCTGAGATCATCCGCAATGGTGACCCCGAGGAACTTTGCAGCAGAAACACTTTCATTAAATGACATGCGCGACAGGTCAGATGAAAGGAATGAATCCTAAAATCGCGCCATATGGTCTCGCCCCCAAAGCATTTCCTGTCCAAGTCGTTTCGTCCCCAAGACGTTTCCTCCCTGGTCGTTTCCACCCTAGTCGTTTCACACCCCTGGTCGTATCATCCCCTTGTCGTTACGCCCACTTTCCAAGGTAAAACTAAGAGCGTTTTTGTTATACACAAACTGGTTTCGGTTTCGGTTTTATTGGTTTCAGCGGTTTGACAAGAACCGAAATGGGTTTTGCAAAAACCGAAACTAGTTTCAGCTGATGCACAAAATACACGGTTTCTTCTTTCAGTTTCAATATGGCATATAAGATATCTTATATCTCACTAAATTTAATGAAGTCTCCTCATAAGCTGTGTTTCAGTTTAGCTCCGTCGGGCATTATGATGACCCTGGAGTGTCAGGGAGCGACTATAAGTTGCAATGATTTTATCCCCCCCCCCCCTTCAACTTATATAAGATATCTAATATCGTAATTAAGATATCTTTAAATAATTCTGTATATAAGATATCTTATATATTAAATGAGATATCATATAATATATATCTTATTTAACATATAAGATATCTAATATAATATATATCTAACATGTTCAAATATATCATATATCTTATCTAATATAGTATATATGATATATTACATACTATATATCTTATATTTAACATATAAGATATCTTAAATAATTATATATTGGCACAAATAAGATATCTAATATACTAATTTAGATTTTGTGTTTGTTTGATTTGAGGTTTAACGTCCCCGTCAACACTTTAAAGGTCATTTTGGAGACGTTGCTTCCAATTCTGTGGGACTTTTACCCGACATTGAGATGAAATGACTTCTCAAGCCCTGTCGCCCAATGAAACCCATAGGGTTTAATAGCATGGACGGTCCGCCTCGCACCGTGGTTCCTGGACGGGCTTAGATCATCTAAGCGGTTAACCAGTACTAGTGTGCGGGCCTGATTCAGCTCTGCGTGGAAGCATCATGCAGCCCATATATTTCTTCAAGCCCCTATGGGCGGGGACCGTACTAAATAAAAAAAAATGGCAGAAGTTGAAGACCGTGCACAAATGAAGCTCGCCATCGACACGTATATTAAATACGATATCTTATATTCTTATATAGTATATTAAATATCTTATATTTTATATAAGGTACCTTATTTAGCATACTAAATAAGATATATTATATGCTAAATAAGTTACCTTATATAAAATATGAGATATTTAATATACAGTATAAGATATCTTATTTAATATATGTGTCGATGGCGAGCTTCAGTTGTGCACGGTCTTCACCTTCCGCCATTTTTATTCTGACTGTACATATATTCGGACAGAGCGAAACCGGCGAAACCACCTCCTGAGGTGGTTTCGTTAGTTTCAAAAACTGGTTTCAGTTTCAGCCAAAAAAATGTGCAAACCGGTTTCGGTTTCAAAAAAGTTTCTATCAACAAATAGATAGTTTTCGAAACCAGGTCAGAACCGAAACTGGTTTCTGTACAACAAAAACGCCCTAATTTTCACTGTAGATCTTTTATTCATCTTAAACAGACAGAGGTGAGAAGAGGAGAAGAGACTAATACTTAAGTAGCATCTTATCTATCGCCCTGTCATGTCTGCTTAAGGATAACTTATCCTTACTTAACGGTCGGCACATATGACATTACGCAAACACGCCTAAACAAATACATTGCCATCTTTATCGCCGAAAAAACGAAAATTTTATGATGAAATATTGTGATATTTTTCTTATTTCTGCTCAAAACATAGATTGCGGGGACTCGATAGAACCGCCTCGACGAGGCGGTTCTATCAAGTACCCACGATCTATGTTTTTGAGCAGAAATAAGAAAAATAATGTATACCCCCTTAAACCATAAAAGTGGGGTATGAGGGGGTCAAAATTATATAGACGTGTTCTCGTAATGGATTTCTGAAGTTAGTTTGTCCGGAAATTATCGGATTGTGTTCTGGATGTTGGGGTAGTTGTTCATTTTCATAATATCTCGGTTTGTGATCACTAATTGATAACAGTTGTAAGTTAAAATTTTAAGCTCAATTCAAAAAGAACATCAAATTTGTTTGTTTGTTTGATTTGAGGTTTACCGTCCCCGTCAACACTGTATAGGTCATTTTGGAGACGTAGCTTCAATTTTGTGGGACTTTTACCCAACATTGAAATGACATCTCAAGCCATGTTACAAGTGAAGGAATGAAGTTTACGCCTGCCTGTATAATTTTCTTTCGGAAACGCTGACATTTTTCCATTTCCAAACGTTCAACTAAATGCTGTCTCATTTTCGACACGTCGTAAATTATTCTAGTGTTAAATGAGTCCGGAGCAAAACAAAACTCTACCACGTTCGCTATTGCAAAAAGCCCACAATCATTAGAATTCGGTTGTTGTTGAACAGGGGTATACATTGGTTCCTTATTTCTGCTTAAAAACATAGGTTGTGGGTACTCGTTGAAACCGTCGGAGTTCGTATACTCTCTGTTTAGAGCAAAAATATAAAAATATGGGATTTTTTGTTTTATCGGAATTTCATTTTAAAGTTGCTAAATTTACATTTTCTAGATCTCTGCTTAAAACACACAGTATGGTTACTCGTCAGAACAGCCTCGGCGAAGTGATTCTAAAAGGTAACCACAATCGATTTTTAGCAAAAATAAGGCAAATAATAATAAACTAAATTTTATATAAAGAAAACTGGGGTTCATGGGGTATACATTACTTTTCCTATTTTTGATCCAAGACATAGGTTGTTGTTACCCGTTAGAACCGCCTCAACGAGGATGTTGAGCGGCCACAACCTATGTTTGCAGTATAAATAAGAAAAATATTACGAATTTTTATCAGAAAAGTAACCATTGTGGAAATGTGAAATATGCACTATATAACGTTTCAATTTCTTCATTAAGGACCACTCCGCTTGGTTCCCAGATGCAACTACCATATTTCAAGATTGGGCGAACAAGTCCCCTATATACTGTCTGTTTCACACCCTGTGGACACTGATGAAGATTTCGCCTCAGGAAACCAAGTGTTCTATTCGCCTTTGTACACATGTTGCTAATGTGTGTATTCCATCATAAATCGTGAGTGACTGTGACACCAAGGTATTTAATGGAATTCACATTTTCGATGGCCGTTCCCTCTAAGGTGTAAGAAGCCTTAATTTTATTTATTCTTTTCCTAGTTATCTGCATAATATTACATTTAACGGGTTGCAATCTCATGCCCCAGTTTCGAGCCCAACATCCTAATCTATTCTTATCCTATTGAAGTTTCATTGAGTCCTCAGTATCTCTGATTTCCCGATAGCAAACACAGTCGACTGCGAACAGTCTTATTTCCGAGTCAATGTCAGTGGAAATATCATTGATGTACAAGGAGAATCGAAGCGGACCAAGAACAGTCCCCTGGGGGACCCCCGATAAAACTGGCGCCCATACTGAAGAGTCACCATTGTAACATGTGGGTTTACGGCGTATTGGTAGTCTAATATGACGTCATAAGTTGACGACGTTTACAGTAAAAGGCTACAATCTGAAGTTTCATCACATTACAAAACTCAGATCATAACAAGTTACCATTAATGTTTCTATTACGCCATACCTAACTTCAAGCCACAGCGTAAATATTAACGCTACCGTAAGATCAACGTCAGTAAATTGTTAACGTCACCACGTCAGAACCATGAAAAGGACCTGTATTATTATGTTTGGACAAATTTTCTTTGCTGTTTTAAAAGCCTTGTTTGCCATCATTATTCTGACTTGTTTTGCCTGTCATAGTTTGCATCTGTCAAATTACTTGCTATTTCCTTGCCTTTACTTTAGTGAAAACTTTTCCTAGTGGCTAGAAGCCTACTTAGAAACTGCTTTCATTAAGCCATTCCAAAATTTTGTGTAGAAGTCATTAGACAATCACTGGTTCTTCCACAAGTGATGTTTCATACTTCTGCCGTTCAGATACTTGTCCATCAATTACATTAGCAGTCAGTCGTTGTACCCGGGATTCTGTTGGTGAGCTGACTGTTGACGGAAAACATCTTTTCTTTCCCCATTGGAATGTCTCTTTCCTTCTACAGCTTGGGATTTGCACTGGTGTTGTTTAACTCCATTAAGAGCAGCCTCCATACCTCTAGAATGTTCCAAACAAGCTTGCTTGGCTGTCTATTCATCAGCACATCCTTGACAGGATTTTAAAATAGCCTCCTGCATCCGATGCTTTTCAGACAGGTCTCTAAATGTGGCAGTGGCAAGGGTCAGAACTCTGTCAGCTGGTCTTCCAAAGATCTTTCCCGTCTTGAAATGATTGCTGGAATTTCATTCTTGCTGTTTCCCAATCTATCCTCAAATCTCTTCCCAGTCCTGCAGTGATTGCGAAGAAATCCAAAGCTTTGCCCTCTAAAGACCAATTTAGGTAATCGTAACATTCTCTTTCGGACCATTTTAAAACTGACCTGCAGTTTTCAAACTTGTGTCTGTTTAAAAAAAAACATCCAGCACACATTTCCATCAAATCCATCTTCTTTGGAAGCGATTTCGAATCACCACGCCTCTCTCTCCATGAGTGTCTAGAAGATTCCTCAGGGTGTGATATGTTGTCATCCTTACTTTTTCTCATATTTGCAGCGGTATGCCATGATGATCTTGACCGAGAAGTAATAGCATTAGTGTCTTTTCACTCGACCTGGAATATGACCTTGAATCACAACGTGACCTTGCCATCTGGTGTCGAGTGTATGATCTTGTATGTGACCCTGGCCTTGCATATCTGGAGCATGACCTTAGCTTGTCATGCTTTATTGTAAAGTCTAATATAAATATTTCAAGAATAACCTCAGTGTACAGAATATTCCAGAGATTCTTTCCCAAAATATTTATTTTTTTTTTTGTCTGGCTTTTCGACAGGCAAGACACTTTTCAATAATTTTCGCGTACAGAATACTGCGAAAACCCTAGAAAAGCATGTCTTTTAAGTGATAAGCAGTTATTTACTAATAATTTTGAGAATATATTACTTCTAAAACGTTAGAACAATGCTTTTTCAATATATGGCTGGCTTCCTTTAAGTATTAAGCAGTTCCTTTTAACTATTTTGGTATAGAATACTCCTAAAATGTAAGAACAATGCTTTTTCAATATATGGATGTTTGCCAATACTTTTCAATACAACAAAATTGAAGAAAAAGGACTATTTTCGGTTTAGAAAACTCAAGAAAATAACCCTTTCTCGTCTGCAACCACCAACCAACCCTTTCTTCAAAAAAGCAGTCAGCTATTTGTCACCAATTTTATTCAAGAAAGTACTTTGTGTATAGAATACGTCAAAGATTTTACGTAGGTTTCTTGAATTAATACCACAATGATACAGGTTAGGGGTTTCTTTTATAATAATTGTCGCGTATAAAATACAGCGAACAATCAAAGAAAAGTACATGTTAATCTTGGTTTAGAAAACACAGAGATTACCTTTTCTTCTTTCTTGACAACCAGGTATTCCTCTGCCATTCATCGGAGAAAATCAGCCACCCGACCAGGCAAAACTAAACCCCACCTGGCAAGGGTCAATTTAGAAGTTTTCCAAACATAAAATTACCCCAAGAAAAAACTGGCAGAAGACAAACAAACATAAATCCAATTACCTAAACTTAAATTAATTTAAGACTGGTTATTTTTGTTCACGGAGATGTTGCACTGATGAGTTAGGGGCCTTCATGCGGACTGAACAAATTATTTGTCTAAATCGCGACGGAAGTAAGGGCGAGGATTGTGGCCACGTAAAATCGATTTAAGCCCCTCAGTGGAAATCTTTCCACTGAACGTTCCAAGGCGGTTCTTCTGTGGCGATTTATTTCTGTTTTTGTTTGTTGCTTACTGTGTGTATCACTTGTGTCTTTTTATTTTGGATGACCATATGGCCATTTTGTGGGAAAGTACCTGTTCGTGTGGCCTTCCTTTGTTTCGGTTTCCATTATGGTCTGGTCGCTTAATATTTGTGTTTCTTTCCCTTTGGTGTCTTTGATGGGTGGAGTAGGTTAATTGTATCGACAAAAGGAACGGTGTATCATGTTAACTCACCGTCCCCCACGTCCGAAAACGTGAAGTAAATCTGAACCCTTCAAAATCCCCAACGTTAAATAAATAACGAAGTGGACCGCGTATCATGTTCACCGTCCCTCACGAATCCGAGGATAACTCGTGAAGTAGTAATACACTTCTAACGAAATGACCGGAGAATTCCCCCTTCCGTTTTATCGCTCGTCGCCAAGTAATGTATTTTTAATAGCCCGTATGTGGGACCAGGACTGGTGACGGGACAGGGAAGAAGTCCTACCTGGATAAATAGCTGAGTTTCCCCTGGCCATACGCTGGTGTTGTCACTTCAAGAGGCCTTTCTAGACTGAAGAGCGTGGTCTCTTCTGCGTGCTTTTCTCGCTTCCCGGGTACCATGGAATACCGAAGCGGGTAAAACCCATCACCTGCCGGATCGGCGTTTCTGGGTAGCTCACGACACAACAGTTGTTTTTCCCCTAGCAATACACTGGTCTTGTCACTTCAAGAGGCCTTTCTAGACTGAAGAGCGTGGTCTCTTCTGCATGCTTTTCTCGCTTCCCGGGTACCATGGAATACCATAAGTGGGTAAAACCCATCACCTTCCGGGTCGGCGTTTCTGGGTAGCTCACGACACAACAACAGATAGTGACAGTGCCACGTGCGCGTTTACACAGGCGGAAAATACGGAATCAGAATCAGAATTATTACTGGTGACACGTTAAATGACATTCATACACCAGGACCTGTGATATGGGAAGTTAGTCCCTAGCTCTAACCAAAGAGGTAAACTTAGCTACACAATCCTCAGCACCTTCAGCCGTCGAAATAATCGAATCGGGAAGAGCATTCCAATCTCTAATGGTTCGGGGGAAGAAAGATTCTTTATATATGTCATTTCTTGCAGTAAGGCTCTGAAACGTCATTGAATGGTGCTTTCTGCAGTGCCTAGCTGGGGGAACAAGGTCATCTGTTGGAATGCTGACAGCACCCTTTAGACCTTTGTATAAGAGTATGAGCCTACTGTCTCCTCTCCTTTTCTTGAGAGACTCCCATCTTAATTTTCCTAGAATTCCAGTCATGCTCCCAGTTTCAAAGCAGTAATTTCCAGTTACAAATCTAGCAGCTCTATTCTGAACTTTTTCAATTTCTTCATTGAGGACCACACCGCTTGGGTCCCAGATGCAACTACCATATTCCAAGACTGGGCGAACAAGTCCCCTGTATGCTGTCTCTTTCACATCCTGAGGACACTGATGAAGATTTCGCCTCAGGAAACCAAGTGTTATATTCGCCTTTGTACACATGTTGCTAATGTGTGTATTCCATCTCAAATCGTGAGTGATTGTCACACCAAGGTACTTAATGGAATTCATATTTTCGAGGACCGTTCCCTCTAAAGTGTAAGAAGCCTCAATTTTATTAGATCTCTTCCTAGTTATCTGCATAATATTGCATTTAACTGGCTGAAATCTCATGTCCCATTTTCGGACCCAACATCCTAATCTATCTATGTCAGCCTGAAGTTTCAGTGAGTCATCTGTATCTCTAATTTCCCGGTAACAAACACAGTCGTTTGCGAACAGTCTTATTTCTGAGTCAATGTCAGCGGAGATATCATTGATGTACAGGGAGAACAATAAAGGACCAAGAACAGTCCCTTGCGGGACTCCAGACAAAACTTGCGGCCATACTGAAGATTCACCATTAACAACAACCCGCTGTTTTCTGTAGCAAAGGAAGGAATCTATCCATTTTAGAGTCTTTCCTCCAATTCCATAACCAAATAATTTGGATTTAAGTAGATCATGCGGAGAGGTGCCAAAAGCCATTTCGAAGTCCAGGATAAATGGATAAATGTGTCCACCTGCCCCCCCCCCCCCCCCCCTTTGTCCAGGATTTTTGCCCAAACATTAATAACCGTGCTCAACTAAGTTTCGCAACTATGCCTTTTCCTAAATGCATGTTCTCTGTCTGACAAAAGTTTATGTTCATCCAAGTGGGCCATGATGTTTGAGCAAACTATGTGTTCAAGCAATTTACACAGAACACAGGTCAGTGACACCGGGCGATAATTTCGAGCAAGAGCCCTTTTTTGAAAAGTGGACAGATGTTCGCTTGTAGCCATTCTTTGGGAAATTCACCGGTATCGAGAGACTGTTGGAAAAGATGAGCAAAAACAGGACCTAACTCGTTTGCTAGTTCTTTCAGGACTCTATGAAGAAGCTCATCAGGCCCTAAAGCTTTAGAAGGGTTCAAGCATTTAAGTAACTTGATCATTCCTGCCGAGGATACAACAATATTTTCCATGAAAGGGGTCGATCTTTCAGTCAATGGAACCTCATTGAACTCAGTTTTATTAAATGCATCATTTAATTGACCAACCAATTCCTCTGCCCTTTCAGAGTAGAAGTAAAACAAAGATCAGGAATTGATACAATTAACTTACTCCACCCATAAAAGACACCAAAGGGAACGAAATACAAACATTAAGCGACCAGACCATAATGGAAACCTAAACAAAGGAAGGCCATAAGGACAGTTACTTTCCCACAAAATGGCCATATGGCCATCCAAAATTAAAAGACAAGTGATACACACAGTAAGTAACAAACAACAACATAAATAAATCGCCACAGAAGAGCCGCCTTGGAACGGTCAGTGGAAGATTTCCACTGGGGGGGGGGGGGGGGGGGGGGGGGGGGGCTTAAATCGATTTTACGTGGCCACAATCCTCGCCCTTACTTCCGTCGCGATTTAGACAAATAATTTGTTCAGTCCGCATGAAGGCCTCCTAACTCATCAGTGCAACATCTCCGTGAACACAAAAATCAAAGAACCACAGAGGTGAGACAACGGTGAGGACTCGACAGCAAGAAACCACTGAAATGCTGGAGCAAAAGAAAACCAACAGTTAGACTCCGATGAGCCCGACCAGAGACAGAGCATCAGGCACCAACCAGCATTATCTCTCTAATTCTCAATAAGCCTTTACGTTGGAGCCGTCATAGAATCTGAGGCCTGACCCACCGGCGTGCAATTAAAGAGGGAAGCAAATTAAAGAGGGAAGCAAAGAGTCCGATTCGGCGTCACCGTTCCCTCCTCTATTATTAAGGGGTGGGATACCTTGCCTATCTCTCTTCTGGCTATTCATATATCTGTAGAGGTCTCTTGGATTTGCCTTTACATCACCTACCAAGTTATTTACATACAGATCATGCTTATTTTTGATGTCAGCTTTTATTTCTCGTCTCAAGTTTTCAGATTTTGCTCTGAGTTTACCACTTCCCAACTTTTTTTGCCTTACATGAATCTTATTTCTCCTCCGAATTTTTCTTCTTATTTCTGGTGTGATCCAAGGAATTGAAGATACAGACCTGCTAGTTTTGGAGGCGATATGATTTTCGGACGAAGCTTGAATGAAAGACTTTATCAAATCAAAGTTCTCCTGGACAGACCGAGCGTCTGAATGACCATTAAAGTATTTCTCTCTTGCAAATTTTAGGGCATCCTTCCTCATAGTTTCATAGTCACCCGTTTGATATAAGTACACCTTTCTACGAGGTTTCTTTATGGGTGGTATGAAGATTTTCAAAAATCCAGAGACAATATCATGATCACTTAGTTTGTCCGGGGATTGAATATCCCCAAACTGTCCTGGCAAAGTTGTAAGAATCAAATCCAAAGTGTTTCTATCTCGAGTAGGGAAGTCAACAACCTGTTCGAAGCCATGATCATTCATGATGTCAACCAACACCTGCCCCTCTGACGGACTCAGCATTGTGCCTTGTTTGCTGAGCCTATCTGGCCAAACAATCTGTCTAAAGTTGAAGTCACCTAGGACATGTACTGCGGAAAGTTTTTTACCCTTATTCTGAGACTTAATGCGATCAAGCTGATTTTTAAATAACTGGAAGTTTTCGACAGTGTCGTTAGATGGTCGATACCAACTTGCAATTAAGTGGGAATTCTTGTTTGCAAAAACCTTAACCCAAATAGATTCTGAATCGTTTTCTAGTTCCATGAATGGCATATGAGAAATGTCTCTTTGAACGAGCAACATTACCCCGCCGCCATGAGTGTTTCTATCTTTTCTGTAGACACTGTATTCGCAAGTTTCAGGGAAAAGCTCCGAGGTCATAATTGAACTGTCAATCTTTGTTTCCTGAATAGCCACAATATGTGGTTGGTGAGTGTCAAGGAAACCTAAGAGTTCAAGTATCTTTCCTCTTAAACCGTTAATGTTAATACTGCAAAGTTTCAAACCTTTTACAAAATTCGGCTTTCTCATGTCAGTAGTCGGAGATTTAATTCCTTTCTCCTTTAACAGAGGTTCAAATTTCTTTCTTTCTTCCAGTTCTATAGGTTCGCTGAAGAACGAGTCAGAAAAGTTAAAAAACTCGCACTTCGGGCATATCCATGAACAACTCGAGTTTACCAGTTTGCCGTACTCGGCATCCACATTTCACACTGGTCACATTGAACGGCCTTATGTTCATTCAGAACATCACCGCTGCATAGACCACAGTCGGCTTTGCAATCTTTGCAATACCAAGTTCCAATTCCAATTTCAAGCTCTAGCAATTGGTTTTCATCCAATTCAGAACACGAGGAATGTAAACGCTCTTCACAGTCCTCACATTCTACCCATTTCTGAGAGTCTTTGCAATATTTTTGCACAGCCCACAGCGAAACCTTGGACCGGTGTTAGTTTCAATGTCTCCGGCCAAGATCAATAAAATCACCAGATTTGTTCCACGTGAGGACTTGAAGTTGCGTAAGCCCTCCGAACATCGTTTGTTTCCTAGCTTTCTAGTTACAGCCAAGTACGGAGAAGTTTTATCGCAGTGTTGCTCTTTTGCAATCCTGCACTCCTGATTTCCATCATCCTTTTGCGTTTTGCTACTTAATTTCCAAAGGGTGAACCAAAGAATCAATATAATGAGAAGCAGGGAGACCTTCATTTTCGTATACTGGACAACTTTGAGTCAAACAAGATAAAGAGCTCTGCACATTCAACTATCTGACAACACTTGGTTACCAGCCATCTGTTAGCTGTACGGACAGTCCACGCTCGCTGACAAGTTGATTACTCAAGGCTCTTCCGAATGAAAATAATTTTGAATCCGAGATTTTAACAATCAGTGTGCTGACAGCTACAAAGGACTATTCAACACCCTGTTCAAAATTATATACAGCTCAACACACTCAAATATCTGGCAACTCACAGGCTCTTCAGAAAAATGAATGTGTCTCGCTTCCAAAGGATAATTCAATTTTGCGTTTACCCCAGCCACTGGTGTGGTAATGGCGGGAAATTATGTCAACAAAGTAAATTACTCTACAAATGAAATAATTAATAATCTACAATAACCAGCAATAATATCTGTTGGTTTGTGTGTCTAATATGAGTTAGACAAGAAACCAGAAACAATAAACAAGAAAAAATAACTTCTCTTTTTCTAGCTCCAAAATTTTTGTGATCCGCCAAGTCAGACGGATCAGAATCAGAATCAGAATTGTTACTGGTGACACGTCAAATGACATTCATACACCAGGACCTGTGATGTGGGAAGTTAGTCCCTAGCTCTAACCAAAGAGGTAAATTTAGCTACACAATCATCAGCACCTTCAGCTGTCGAAATAATCGAATCGGGAAGGACATTCCAATCTCTAATGGTTCTGGGGAAGAACGACTCTTTATAAATGTCAGTTCTTGCGCTAAGGGTCTGAAACGCCAACGAATGGTGATTTCTACAGTGTCTAGCTGGGGGAACAAGGTCATCTGTTGGAATGCTGGCAGCACCCTTTAGACCTTTGTATAAAAGGATTAGCCTACTGTCTTTTCTCCTTTTCTTGAGAGACTCCCATTTTAATTTTACAAGGATTCCAGTCATGCTCCCAGTTTCAAAGCAGTAATTGCCTGTTACATATCTAGCAGCTCTATTCTGAACTTTCTCAATTTCATCGTTAAGGACCACTCCACTGGGGTCCCAGATACAACTACCATATTCCAAGATTGGGCGAACAAGACCTCTATATGCTGCCTCTTTTACATCCTGAGGGCACTGATGAAGATTTCGCCTCAGGAAACCAAGCGTTCTATTTGCCTTAGTACACATGTTGCTAATATGAGTATTCCATCTCAAGTTGTGTGAGATTGTCACTCCAAGGTATTTAATGGAGTCCACATTCTCGAGGACCATTCCCTCTAAGGTGTAAGAAGCCTTAACTTTTTTGGGCTCTTCCTATTTATCTGCATAATATTGCATTTAACTGGCTGAAATCTCATGCCCCATTTACGTGCCCAACATCCTAATCTATCTATGTCAGCCTGAAGTTTCAATGAGTCATCTGAATCTCTAATTTCCCGGTAACAAAAACAGTCATCTGCGAACAGTCTTATTTCTGAGTCAATGTCAGTGGAAATATCATTGATGTACAGGGAGAACAAAAGTGGACCAAGAACGGTCCCTTGCGGGACTCCAGACAAAACTGGAGCCCACTCCGAAGATTCACCATTAACAACAACCCGCTGTTTTCTGTAGCAAAGAAAGGAATCTATCCATTTGAGGGTCTTTCCCCCAATTCCATAACCAAATAACTTAGATTTAAGTAGTTCATGAGGAGGGGTGTCAAAAGCCTTCTCGAAGTCCAGAATAAATGTGTCCACCTGCCCCCCTTTGTCCAAGATTTTTGCCCAGTCATTAATAACTGTGCTTAGCTGAGTTTCACAACTGTGCCTTTTCCTGAATGCATGTTGCCTGTCTGACAAAAGTTTATGTTCGTCCAAGTGGGCCATGATGTTCGAGCAGACTATATGTTCCAGTAATTTACACAGAACACAAGTCAGAGACACAGGGCGATAATTACGGACAAGAGCCCTATCTCCTTTTTTAAAGAGTGGACAGATGTTTGCTAAGAGCCATTCTTTGGGGATTTCACCCGTATCAAGAGACTGTTGAAACAAGTGTGCAAAAACTGGACCCAACTCATTTGCTAGTTCCTTCAGGACTCTAGGATGAAGCTCATCAGGTCCTAAGGCCTTACTGGGGTTTAAGCCTTGAAGTAATTTGATCACTCCTGCAGCTGTCACAACAATAGTATTCATGAATGGGGCCGATCTTCCAGTCAATGGAACCTCCGTGAACTCAGTTTTATTAAACGCATCATTGAATTGACCAACTAGTTCCGCTGTCCTTTCGGAGTCTGATTCAGCAACCCCGTCCCCTCCCCTTTTATTAAGGGGCGGGATACCTTGACTGTCTTTCTTCTGGCTATTAATATATCTGTAGAACGGAACACCAAACCGATGAATGTCATTAAGTGCACCGCCCCTCGGATCGGGACGTTAACTGGAGGCCCCCTGTGCAGTGAGAACCATCCCCTGTGCAGGTTAAAGATCCCTACCGTAATTACACGATTACTGTGTAGGCCGAAAATCATATCCCCATCAAAAACTAGTAGGGCTGTATCTTCTATTCCCTGGATCACTCCAGAGATAAGAAGGAAAATTCGCAGAAGGAATAAGATTCAAGCAAAGGCAAAAAAGACGGGAAGTGGTAAACTCCGGACAAAATTTGAAAACTTGAGACGTGAAATCAAGACTGATATAAAAACAATCAGCATGATTTGTATGTGAATAACTTGGTAGGTGATGTAAAGGCAAATCCCAGAGACTTCTACAGATATATTAATAGCCAGAAGAAAGACAGGCAAGGTATCCCGCCCCTTAATAAAAGAGGAGGGGACGGGGTTGCTGAATCAGACTCCGAAAGGGCAGAGGAACTAGTTGGTCAATTCAATGATGCATTTAATAAAACTGAGTTCACGGAGGTTCCATTGACTGGAAGATCGGCCCCATTCATGAATAATATTGTTGTGACAGCTGCAGGAGTGATCAAATTACTTCAAGGCTTAAACCCCAGTAAGGCCTTAGGACCTGATGAGCTTCATCCCAGAGTCCTGAAGGAACTAGCAAATGAGTTGGGTCCAGTTTTCGCACACTTGTTTCAACAGTCTCTTGGTACGGGTGAAATCCCCAAAGAATGGCTCTTAGCAAACATTTGTCCACTCTTCAAAAAAGGAGATAGGGCTCTTGCCCGTAATTATCGCCCCGTGTCTCTGACTGGTGTTCTGTGTAAATTGCTGGAACATATAGTCTGCTCAAACATCATGGCCCACTTGGACGAGCATAAACTTTTGTCAGACAGGCAACATGCATTCAGGAAAAGGCACAGTTGTGAAACTCAGCTAAGCACAGTTATTAATGACTGGGCAAAAATCTTGGACAAAGGGGGACAGGTGGACACATTTATTCTTGACTTCGAGAAGGCCTTTGACACCCCTCCTCATGAACTACTTAAATCTAAGTTATTTGGTTATGGAATTGGGGGAAAGACCCTCAAATGGATAGATTCCTTTCTTTGCTACAGAAAACAGCGGGTTGTTGTTAATGGTGAATCTTCGGAGTGGGCTCCAGTTTTGTCTGGAGTCCCGCAAGGGACCGTTCTTGGTCCACTTTTGTTCTCCCTGTACATCAATGATATTTCCACTGACATTGAAAAGTAGAAGTAAAACAAAGATCAGGAATTGACACAATTAACTTACTCAATCCATAAAAGACACCAAAGGGAAAGAAATACAAACATTAAGCGAGCAGACCATAATGGAAACCCAAACAAAGGAAGGCCATATGGACAGTTACTTTCCCACAAAATGGCCATATGGCCATCCAAAAATAAAAAGACACAAGTGATACATGCAGTAAGTAACAAACAACAACATAAATAAATCGCCACAGAAGAGCCGCCTTGGAACGGTCAGTGGAAGATTTCCACTGGGGGGCTTAAATCGATTTTACGTGGCCACAATCCTCGCCCTTACTTCCGTCGCGATTTAGACAAATAATTTGTTCAGTCCGCATGAAGGCCTCCTAACTCATCAGTGCAACATCTCCGTGAACACAGAAATCAAAGAACCACAGAGGTGAGACAACGGTGAGGACTCGACAGCAAGAAACTACTGAAATGCTGGAGCAAAAGAAAACCAACAGTTAGACTCCGATGAGCCCGACCATAGACAGAGCATCAGGCACCAACCAACATTATCTCTTTAATTTTCAATAAGCCTTTACGTTGGAGCCGTCATAGAATCTGAGGCCTGACCCACCGGCGTGCAATCAAAGAAGGAAGCAAAGTTGCCAACCGTGATTGGGTTAACTACCATGCATGCAGTCTGTCGTATAATATCAATGTTGTACCCAATCTTTTTATATCGAAGAATGATTTTACGAAATTGGGTGCTGAAGTCATTGCGGTTATATATTTTTCTGAATTTATATACTAAGTCACCATAAAATTCGGGTTCCGATAGACCTTGTTGCAGAAGAGATTTAAGTCCAATATTGAATTTTGAAATTAAATCAGAATGGCGTCTATAAAATTTTGAAAAGGCTTTGCGTAGTTTATGGTACCGATAACCCTGATTAAGGAGTTTAGCCGTTAATAATTTATTACGAGTGTTGAAGTCAGTTACATGACTACACACTCTAGCAAATCAAATTAATTGCGAAATATAAACGCCATAGGATGGCGCACGAGGAACATCACCATCCAAAAAAAGGAAAATTTACAATCTCAAAATCAAAGTCATCGCGTTTATCATAAATTTTGCACGAAACAAATCCATCTACAATCGATAGATGTAAATCCAAAAACGGGGCCTCGGTATCAGAAGAATTTGCTTTATTTAACTGAAGTTCTAGGGGGTAAATCTGACTGATCAAACCATCAAAATAGGTATTATCAATATTTAATAAATCATCTAAATATCTAGAAATAAGAAATACTCAGAAATAAGACTGTTCGCAGATGACTGTGTTTGTTACCGGGAAATTAGAGATACAGATGACTCATTGAAACTTCAGGCTGACATAGATAGATTAGGATGTTGGGCACGTAAATGAGGCATGAGATTTCAGCCAGTTAAATGCAATATTATGCAGATAACTAGGAAGAGATCTAATAAAGTTGAGGCTTCTTACACCTTAGAGGGAACGGTCCTCGAGAATGTGGACTCCATTAAATACCTTGGAGTGACAATCTCACACAACTTGAGATGGAATACTCATATTAGCAACATGTGTACTAAGGCAAATAGAACGCTTGGTTTCCTGAGGCGAAATCTTCATCAGTGCCCTCAGGATGTAAAAGAGGTAGCATATAAAGGTCTTGTTCGCCCAATCTTGGAATATGGTAGTTGTATCTGGGACCCCAGTGGAGTGGTCCTTAATGATGAAATTGAGAAAGTTCAGAATAGAGCTGCTAGATATGTAACAGGCAATTACTGCTTTGAAACTGGGAGCATGACTGGAATCCTTGTAAAATTAAAATGGGAGTCTCTCAAGAAAAGGAGAAAAGACAGTAGGCTAATCCTTTTATACAAAGGTCTAAAGGGTGCTGCCAGCATTCCAACAGATGACCTTGTTCCCCCAGCTAGACACTGTAGAAATTACCATTCGTTGACGTTTCAGACCCTTAGCGCAAGAACTGACATTTATAAAGAGTCGTTCTTCCCCAGAACCATTAGAGATTGGAATGTCCTTCCCGATTCGATTATTTCGACAGCTGAAGGTGCTGATGATTGTGTAGCTAAATTTACCTCTTTGGTTAGAGCTAGGGACTAACTTCCCACATCACAGGTCCTGGTGTATGAATGTCATTTGACGTGTCACCAGTAACTTCTTCTTAGGTCTGTATTCTCCGCCTGTCTGAAGGCGCACGTGAACGTGTCACTGATGATCTATAAAGGGTTTCTTTAGACATACGGTTAGCGGGGCTGGCAACCATCTTCCCCCTTAAGTCTTCTTTTACGTTGTTCAACAGGTGTAACCGTTTCAAATGTAATTTAAAACAGAACAATCTTGCTTTGGTTTCAATATCATGGATAAGTCTTTTATTTTCAGGAATAACATCAGGAACTAACTTTTGACAGTCCACAATAAGTTGCACGATTCTGACTGGATTTGTGAATCGTGTTGACCAGGAACCACTCCCCAAGAAATGCTGAAGACTCTGTTTTATGTCACCAAGATACTGTTGTCGGGTTTTATTAAGGGCTGGACATCGGGTTAACATATACATAATGTCCTCGTCTTCTAAGCAGCACAACGGACACGTGGATGATGATACACCAGCCAAGTTGAATTTCTTCTTATGAGATTGCAGTAGATAGGTCCCTGTTAGCATTCGTACTTTTGTCGCTGCCCTGATCACGTCCATCCGACATGATTGTACTGTCTCCCATATAATATGCGTTCCACCCACTTGAAGAGCAGGGATATGGCATCTCTCTTTAACGTTGACCTATCTCCAGCTTCCTCTTGAAGTTTTTCAGTCCAGTGCTCTCTTACAGTTTGTTTAACTGTTGACTTCCATTCATCTTTTGTCATTTGTTGAATTTCAGAGAGGCTGGGGAGGTTGTATTTTACCAAAATGTCGAATATTCTCTTAAAGAAGCTTTCCTTGTTTTGAATTATTGACTGACGTTTACTGAGTTCTTGCAGAGTAGAATTTTCACTTGTTGCTACAGAGTGGTACAAGTTCAGCTGTCTTTTCTCCAGTTCAGCATCAATCGGTAATGCCCCTATAAGTAGGTATGCAACACAGTTTGCTGTTCTAGATGGCAGTGACTGAATATTCTTCAAGATTTCCAGATGAAATGTTCGTAGTTGATGAAGCTGGCCAGTATTAAGGGGTAAAACCTCTAGACCATACAACAGCCTCGGAACGACACTTTTGGATTAAGTCCATTACAACCATGAAGTCCTGTTTTCATTAATGAATATAAAGTTCTTCTAGCAAGGCTTAACTTCTTGTCAATGTTCAGCTGATTTTCCTTGTTATCACTACGTCTTATTCCTAAATGTTCAGTATGAGACTCAGTTTTTATTTCTGATTCACCAATATACCACTTATGATCTATGTCTGTTAATTTACTCTTTTTAGTTGTTAATCTCTTAACCAGGATGGACTTTGTAGGATGGATTTTATATCTCCGTTCTCCCGAATAAGAATTTGTCAGCGATAAGATAGTCTGCATTTCATGCGGGCAGTTTGACATGAATAGGCAGTCGTCCGCCACGGCGACTGTACCAGTGTAAATCGACCCGATGTGAGCACCTAGAGCATTTGATTTCAGCTCTTGCAGCAGAGGATTCACATATAATTTGTAGAGGTGGGGGGATAAAATCCCCCCTTGCCTCACCCCCTGACAGATGGGGAAACTGTCACTACATTCATTCTGCCATTTGACTTTTGATGACATGTTGTACAATTGGTCGACAATATTCCAGAGATCGGGAGTTATACCTTCCTCGTACAGAGTCTTTTTTAACACTGCATGACTTACTACATCGAATGCCTTTTGGTTGTCAATGGTTACCATATATAGCGGAAGTCCTTGAGCTTTGGATTCTGTAATTACCTCCGAACATATTAGTGAACTCATTGTTGGGCTTAAATTTTGTGTAAAGCCAAATTGTAATTCTGACTGATCAATGTTCATTTTTCTCAGAAGTCTGGTCAGGATTAACTTTTCAAACAGTTTGCCTATAACCGAGGTGACAGTTATGCCACGATAATTGTCTAGAAGTTTTGGGTCTTTTCCGCTTTTAGGAACTGGTGTAATTACTCCTCCCTTAAAACAGTCTGGTACAACCCCGTCTTCCAGGATACTATTGAAAATGTTCCATAAAATAGGTATAACAACTAACCCAGCAGTTTTCAAATGCTCAGCACATAACCCATATTCATCCATTGACTTTCCATTGTTCAATGAACTAATGCAATGGTGTACTTCGTCTTCTGTGAAGGGCTCACTTGATTGATTTTGCCGTAGTTGGTTAATCTTCTTTATGAGTGATATATGATAGTCACAATGTTCGAGGTATTCATCATCAAAATGAAGTTCTGTTTTTGGTACTGCTAAATCTTCATAATAGTTTTTCAAAACTTTCCTTTGTTGAGCAGAATCCAGTATATTTTGACCATTGACAAGAAAACAGTTTGATGCACTACTTCTAGTGTTCTGGTTCATGCGAATTAATCTATGAAAAATTTTTGAGTCTGGTTCTATCATTAAATTACTATAGAAGGTCTCTTTCTGAATGTAGTTTTCTTTGCGTATTTGTCGACGAAGCGCCCTTTTTGCACTCTTCCGTTGATCAAAGAGGTCACTTTCTGGTCCTGGGGATCCATTCTCCTTCCATTCTGCATGGGTTTTTTTACAGTTTATTAATAGATGTCTCACTGTAGGTGAAGCCTTAAATCTAGGTCCATTCAAGCGTTTTATCCGTGTAGGTACTGCATTTGAAGTTGCATTTTTTAAACTGTCCATCACCTGCATAATTACTTGCTCTGTTGATTCATCAATATATTGTCCATTTTCAAGGTTTCTCAACTGATTCATCAAATTTGCCTGATATCTCTCTTCATCAGCTTTCTGCCAGTCTATTTTTACACATGTTTTTGATTTACTTCCGCGTCTATTGTGACGAGTACTGTTCATGTAGAATTTTGTTACTGCTGTTACAACAGTATGTGCTGAGTGGTTCAAGTAATGTTTCTCTTTTATTTCCGTAGTTTTCAGGAAACCAATGTCTGATGACAAAATATAGTCGATTTGCGAACTGCCACACCCAGTGTGACTCACAAACGTTGGAGTACTGCCCATACTACTGCTCATCCATTTCAGTTCCTGCTCATCAACAAATCTCTTCAAGCTCTGGTCATGCTTATTATTTCTATTCCCCAGTAATGTTCCGTTTAAGTCGCCACAGACTATGACGGTTCCCGACACACTATACTTGTTCAGCATTGAGAATAAAATGTCCAAATGTTTGTTATAGTTAATAATTGATTCACTTTCAAGAGTGGGCAAATATACATTTATGATAAACAAACTGTCGCTACTACTCTTGATTTCAACAGCAATGATTCTTTCATTTCCATCGTCTAGTCTTTTAACGAACCCCGACCATTCCTTTGGCCACATAATTGACACGCCACCCTTGCCCCTTCTGACTTTAAAACGTGATAATTTTCATTTAAATCCCAGCATCTAACAGTTGAGTCATATTCTGGTATACTGTCATTTATAAAACTCTTTTCAAATTCATGCAACCAATGTTCTTGTAAACATATAATTTGTTTTTGTTTCACTAGTTCATCTAAAAAGGGCAGATTTGTTTTTACTCCCTCAATGTTTATAGTATCACTAAACCCTGCTTAACATTTCTGTTTGCATTAGTTCCTGATTGTCCGGTGGAATATGTTTGAGGCCCGGCATGCGAAAAAAAGTATTGACCGTTCTTTCAGTTTGCTCTGTAGAGATTGATTTTGTGTCCGTACCTACTTCGGAGGTCAAAAGTTCATTGGTGGCAGGCACATTTGGGGCATCCGCCCCCCCCCCCCCCCCCCGATTCTCTTTGGTCGGCGGTATGTCATGCACAACTAGCGAAATATCATTCAAGTCAGATTCACCTTCATGTATTTCAGATTCTGTAGAGACAGTACGCGGTAGGGTTTCTGTTTTGGTACTTGATGGGGTACTACAAACTCGCGCACCAACTCCACTTCTAATATGATTGTTCTGACTAGATGTAGCAGGGCTTTTTCTTATTTCAGAAGTTTCTTCCTGTTCAGCTACATTACTCGGATAAACTGTCCTTGACTCGTTTGAATTTCGCTGCCTTTCATTACCAGCCGGCTGACCTGGGAACTGCCTGTAACCAGGCTGCGCAGGCACCTGCTGTACCCTGCCCCCGACGACCACAGGACCTTGTTGATTCCGGAATAAGACATGCTGACCCTGATGCTGTGGGTATGGATTGTAGGCTGGTCTAGGTACATACTGTTGTTGTAGGATGACTGGTACAAAAGGTTGATGAGGATAAAAGTTTTGATGATTATAGTTAAAACCATTAAAATGACCCATAACTGGATTAAAACTATTACACTGACCCATCGCATTTAACTGTCCATTCATCATTTGACTGTTAAAACCATTGTTCATTTGATTCTGTTGCATAATAAAATTCTGAGATTGCCTCATCATTTGATTTGTAAGATTCTGCATTTGGAGTGACATCTGTATGTTAGTATTCATCATAACCTGCATGTTTTGAATCATGTTAAGTTCAATCTGTCTTAGCCTACCATCTATTTGTGTTTCTGAGCACTGTGACTGTCTATTCTCATATGTTAGATGTTCACTTCCTTGCACTTTAATTTCATTTTCACTATTATCAGTGAGTTTCTTCAATAGGTTGATTGTTTTGTCTTTTTCTTTAAGCTGCCTTTCTAGCTGGATTATTAAAGTTCTTTCTGTGTCAATATTATCTCTTTCAGAGGTTAGCTTCTTCTTTTTCTGATTTTCAGTTTTTGTAGATATCTTGCCTCTTTTTTGACCTTTTGAAGAGTTTTCATGTTCAACAAATGAATCCGGGTCCTTCTTCTTTGTCAAATTTTCAGTTCTGTCATTTTCAGTAGACTTTTCTTTCGATGTATACTGTACTTCAGCACCTGCTATTGGAGAGAACTTCGACTCATTTTCCTCCTTTCTTACAATTTCAATGTTCTGCACATTTTTCTCAACCCTCAGGCCATCATCATATAAAATTTGATCATTACAGTTCATACAAATGTAAGGATTACTGCCTGGAATACTGTTCACCTGCTCTGCCGTTCGACCAAGACAATCATAGTGGTACCACATTAAACATTCTTCGCATTGTATCACATTTGACTCAGCTTCCTTATCACAAACAGGACATTCAACAAAGTCATTTTCCCCAATCTGATGAGCCGGGGAGCCTAAAGATTTGTTCTGAGGTAAACCTAACTGCACCTGTTGTTTTTCATCGGGTTGTGTCACGACTGGCGAGACAGAGTTTTCAATACTTAAAACAATTTCGGTATCAGTCTTTGTCTGCTGCATATCATAAAAAGAACCCTTATCACCATCTAAACAGTTTGCTATATTATCATGTATTTTCTGGTCTAAAAACTTAATGTCCCTGTGCCTTTCTTTCAGTTTCTCACATAAATGTTTAAAAATAATGTCATTAAAAATGTCCAGTTTAGCCCCATTAGCCATAAGACGAGAGGTTGTGTGGTACAGGTTTAAGGTTAACTTAGAGTAGCATCCCAACTCACCATCCTTCTTCTTCTGATACAATTTATAGCGTGTTTCAACCACGACACCCTTTTGGTCATGACCCTCTTCACTTTTTACACAATATTCAGTCTGAAAAATGTCTACTGTTTCAAAGACCTCTATCAGAGCAACTTTTGCTAACTCATAGGCCGCCGTGCTGAACTCAGCTACAAAGTTCTTACCAAATTTCAGTTCATACTTTACAAGTTCTCTTTCACAGGCGTTTGCCTTTTTTCTAGGGCTTTGTTCTTATCCAAGGAGTAGTTTTTGTCAGTTTGTTTACTTATCTGGGATGTGCTAAACTTTTTCAAGTTGGATGTTGAATTCCTGCTGCTCTTTCTAGGACCATTATCCACTTGACTTTTAGTTGCTACCGCATTCTCGTTATCGCCCATTGTTATAGGCAATAATGTTTCTCTGTTGGCACCTCTGTTCATGCTTCAAACCTTTCACAGGTTCCACAACGTGATAGATTTCTTCAAGAATTCAAGATGGCTGCCAGTTCCGCTCCCGATGACAAAGTCAAATTTCTAAGATTTTTTCTGCTATTTACAAAATTTTTAGCTAAAACTACAACAGTAAAAGGAACTTATATACACGTGCTTCTAAATAAGGGTGCTAAAACTTTTTAAAACATGTGAAACCCCATAAAATTAAACTTTAAAATTTTCTAAAACAAAGGACACGTCCTTCCGTCTCGTCGCTTTCTTCATTCCTGATTATGGTGTAAAAAACAATTCTGATTCTGATTCTGATTCATCCTGCAAAACCTGGAGTGTATGTAATATACACCTGCGGGGGTAGGTATAATATGCGAAATCAAGTTGATTTCGCGAAATCAGCCCGATTTAGCGAAATCAACTCATAAAATTCACATTTTTAAACACAGGCAAAAAATTGTTATTGCATATTATCTAGAATGTTATTATACATTTATGAGCCAAGTTTCATGAGAAAATTTGAATATTTAGTATGTATTTGATGGAAAATCTATTCTGCCACTTGATTTCGCTGGTAATCACATGTGCGAAATCAAATCATTTTAGCGAAATCAATGTATAAAATAAATATTTCCCAAAACTGAATAAAACATATTTGTGCATTTTATTAATAATGTTGTTAAACATTTATGAGGCAAGTTTCATGATGAAATTTGAATGTTTAGTAAGTTTTTTGGGAGGAAAATCTATTCTGCCACTTGATTTCGCTGGAAATCACATGTGCGAAATCAATTCATTTTAGCGAAATCAATGTACAAAATAAATATTTCCCAAAACTGAATAAAATGCATATTGTTAAGAAAGCTGATTAGTATTTTAGGTCCAAATTTCACGAGAAAATATAAATATTTATTAGGAAAATATATTCTGTCACTTGATTTCGCTGATAAAGCACATGTGCGAAATCAACTCCGAAATCAATGTGTAACAGCATTTGGTTTCCAAATACGATTAAAAACTCGTTTTGCCTATCATTAAGAATGCTGTCAGTATACATTTATGATCCAAGTTTCATCTGAGAATATTATGGTCTGGAATAAAAGACGCATATCAAAATATTGCTAATTGATTAGTCAAACGAAATCAAATAGCAGGTGAAATCAACAGACTTACTCCAATACTTGTTATCTGCTTTTTTCATCATCATCCTCATCATCCTCATCATCATCATCATCATCGTCGTCGTCGTCCTCCATGTGTTCGTCCTTCTCCTCCTTTAGCAAACTGATCAGACGCCGCATTCTGCATTCTGCGGCGTCAGAGCTGGGACTGCACTGTTTGCCACGGTACCCCTTTAGAGATACTAAATTGGTTAAATTGATTGTATTTGCATCAAAATTTAATTGGAAAATGACTGAACTTTTAGCAAACAATGTAGGCCCTGATCAGACGCCGCATTCTGCGGCGTCTGATCTGGGCCTGCACTCTTTGCCACGGTACCCCTTTCGGGGTTTCTGATACTAAATTGGTTAAGTTGATTGTATTTTCATCAAAATTTAATTTGAAAATGACTGAACTTTTAGCAAAAAATGTAGGCCCTGCGGCGTCTGATCTGGGGCTGCACTGTTTGCCACGGTACCCCTTTCGGGGTTTCTGATACTGTATAATTGGGAGTATTATGTTCTGATACAGTATAATTGGGATGATCATTCCTTCATTTTGCTATTAAGGCAATCATAATTAAAATTTAAAGGCATCTTTCTGTACTTCACACAGCTGGTAAAGAGATTTTAACGAACACTAACCAAGTAATTTAATCAAACTTCGGTTTACTGACTTTCACACGTTATGACCTGTGATTGTGTGAATAAGAAACACACTGTTTATTCACTCCTGTCCATCTATCTATCTAGCCGTCCGTCCATTCGTCAGTCAGTCAGTTCGTCCGTCTGTCCGACGATGCACCCGTCAAATTAGTGCTTATTTAATGCATTTTTTTTAGAAATAATATTAATAAAAACAACAATTTGATAACGCATCCGTGATAAATAACACGGAAATACGCAGATTTAATTATATTGAACATTTTGCCACCTTACAAATGGAAATTTTCTGGCGAAAAATTCCGATATTCTTCATATTTGTGTTCTTAACATAGATTGTGGGTACTCCTTCTGACTGGACCAGTGAGGCCGTTCTAACGAGTCATATTCTATGTTTTGAGCCAAAACTAGAAAAATAATTTACAGCCCTGTAAGCCCCAGTTTTTCTGTATACAAATGGGGTTTGAGGGGATCGAAATTATACAGGCGTGTTTTGGTGATGTATCGCCCGGTCTTTCCAATGATATTTTCCTTTATCTCTGCTTCTTGTTTGTTTTGGTGATATATGCCCGAAACAAAAGCTAGAACTCAACATCAATTTCTCATAAAACGGTGGCTCATAAATGTAGAACAACATTCTTAACCCTTTTTTATCAAATGGAATCTTCCTCATTATATATAACAGGAGTCCATTTCAAAATTTAGGGGTTTCAGACTGTGTTTTCTTTTTTTTTTTTTTTTTTGCAAACAGTGTAGGCCCTGATCAGGCACCGCGTTCTGCTGCGGCGTCTGATCTGGACCTACACTGTTTGCCAACTACCCCCATTAGGGGTTTCCGGTACTGAATGGGTTAATACACATGTATAAAAACGTTTTAGTTGGTTTTTGGGGAAAAAGGTTATTTTATTATACATTATTTTCGCTAAAATGAGTAGATTTCGCACATGAGACTGCAAGAGAAATCATGTGGCAGAATACATTTTCCTATCAAAAACCTACTAAATGTTCAAATTTCATCATGAAACTTGGCTCACAAATGATAAACAATATTTTTAATAATATGTACACATATGTTTTAATCAGTTTTGGGGAAAAAGATATTTTATACGTTGATTTCGCTAAAATGAGTTGATTTCGCACATGTGATTACCAGCGAAATCAAGTGGCAGAATAGAATTTCCGATCAAATACATACTAAATATATTCAAATTTTCTCATGAAACTTGGCTCATAAATGTATAATAACATTCTAGATAATATGCAATAACAATTTTTTGCCTGTTTTTAAAAATGTTGATTTTATGAGTTGATTTCGCTAAATCGGGCTGATTTCGCGAAATCAACTTGATTTCGCATATTATACCTACCGCACCTGCGGTAATGGTCAAATGTGACCGACGCAGTATCAGAAGATAGACAGATATATAAAACCGTCTGGAAACAAGAAAGAAAGAAGATAGATAGACATTTTATTTATAATAATTTGATACCCAACTGACTACAATATATATCTTAATTATAACAAGAGACGAAATATAAAATCTTCGGATCGGCGTTTTGGGCTCGGCGGCTCGGCTCGGCCCGGCCCGGCGCGGCCTTGGCTTTTATACCCGACCCTAACTAAAAATCTCTATTTGTTCAAAGATCGTGCAGGTGGCGGGAAATTGTTGTTTCGTAACTTCGATCAGTTTGCGGTCCGATCAAAATTATATGTTTTAGAAGAAAAACGGCGCTGATCAGAGTAAGTTTTTATACTGCATTCATTGGTTTCTTTATATTGAAATTCCCAAATAACAAGAAGTGAATATTTCCCCCTCAAAAGTCATTAAAATAGGCTGAAAATCCGCTTAGGCTTGCCGTCTGCATGTCCTGATACACAAACAGACTGACTTGATCATCGTGGTCTTCGCCAAGGCCGTCGACAAGGTACCTCGCAGAAGGCGGTTTTTGTATTTATAAATTGGATTACTATGGGATTAGAGCCGAGGATCCACAAGTGGATCAGAATCAGAATAATGTATTTTTGATAGCCCGTATGTGGGACCAGGACTGGGGACGGGACAGGAAGAAGTCTTACCTGGGTAAATGGTTGATAATCTCCCTGGCAGAGGCTCTGGTCTTGTTGGTTAGAGTGGCTCAGCTAGACTGAGGAGTGTGGTCTGTTCTGCATGATTTTCTCGCTTTCCCGGTACTGTGTAATATCCCAGTGGGTAAAAACCATCACCTTCGGGTCGGCGTTTCTGGATAGCTCACGACACAACACTCCTCCCCACTTTATCTTGAAGGCCTTGTCACCAGCTGCCAGGTTCATCCTTGAGTGGGACTAATGTCCCACTGTCACTTCGGGCTTGGACGAGACTAGAAGTCTCAGTCTATTGTCTGGCTTGAAGGAGACGAAGAAGCCTCACTTGCAAGCTGCTGTGTTGAGTCTAGCTTGTTATTTGACAGCTTGAGCGGACAAAGAAGACACACTCAATTTACTGTCTGGCCACCTTGTTAAGTCCAACAGATTTTGAACTAGAAGTCCAGAAATCGTGACAGAACTAGAAGCTCAATGTCATTTAGTGGACTATTACAGAAATCCGCGGATAGACTGCCGTCTAGAAGACACATTTCTGGATTTGTGCGATCTAGAAAATCAATCTTTCCTTCATTCTTAGTGGATACTTCCAAAACATCAGCACAGTTTGTTAACCAGTGAACTTAAGTAATCAGTAAACCTAATGGTTACCGGGTAATTCTTTATCCGTGTGCATCTTCTAGTAACAATTTGTCTTTCATCTCTGTGGTTGTCTCCTTATGGCATATCCCATTATTTTTCCTCCCTGCCCAGCTAATTGTACCTGAATGGAGCCACCCACATTTACCGTGAACCTGACCCATTAAACATCTGGCCTGGTGCAGTAATGACAACCACTGCAGGGCAAAACTACAGCTTGTGTGTCAGATAGATACATTTTCTGTTTACCTGACCCCGAGACCCAACGTCCCAATCAACACCGCCTAGGCCACCCCTGAGATGCCGCCCCTAACCCTGCGCGATCCTTACCAGAGATGAAATGACATCACCATTCCTGCCGCCCAAGGAAACCAGCATAGCCTATATGCATGGACAGTCAGACTTGCACTACCCCGTCTGGGCAGGCCCGGACCCCCTAAGTAGATTACTAGTACTCATGTGCGGTATGCTGCACATGGCATCAGAGGATCTGAATTCCTTAACTGTCTGTATTTTACTATTAAGCTTTATTGGGATAATCCCTCAACCCATTGAGCTAGCTGACCCTTGAAGCTCCCTGTACAATAAAAACCATGTTAAACTTGAATGAGCCTTTTAAAAATCTTGCCTAAAAGATAGTACCCAAGATAACTGGTAAACAATACTGTGGCTAATTTACAGAGTTCTAGTTAATTCCAAATTAGGAGTAATTTACTCCAACTTTTTCATTTCTGACTCCCAACTTTTTGAAAAGTATGGTAAAACTCCAACTTTTTCTGGAGGAGTGCATTTTTACTCCAATTTTCAAAACCCTAGGGAGAACTCTGCTAAAATCTCATTCCTGTTCATTCAAATGCGTTTTAACGGAGGCAAAGAGAAACTGCTATTTATAAGCCTATACTCTTTCAACTCCAGCTAAAATCTATCATTCAAGCGCGTCTTTCTTATGGAGGCAAAGAGAAACTGCTATTTACAAGCCTATACTCTTTCAACTCCAGCTAAAGTCTTCAATTCGTTCAATGTCTTCAATTCGTTCAATTGCATCTTTCTTTAAAATGGAGGCAAAAAGAAACTGCTATTTAAAAGCCTATACTTTTTCTACTCCATTTTAAACTTGCAAACGTTTGGAAGCATTCACATATCAAAATAAAGGGACCTGTATCATTAGGTTTGGACAAATTTTCTTTGTTGTTTTAGAAGCCTTATTTGCCATCATTATTTTGACTAGTTTTGCCTGTCATAGTTTGCATTTGTCAAATTACTTGCTATAACCTTGCCTTGCACTTAAGTGAAAGCTTTTCCTAGTGGCTAGAAGCCTACTTAAGAAACTGATTTCATCAAGCCATTTCAAAATTTAGTGTAGAAGACTGACAACTGGTTCTTCCACCGATGATCTGTAAATACCAACGTGGATCATTCCATTTGATGTTCATTCTTCTGTCGTTCAGATCTTGTCCATCAATCCCATTAGCAGTCAGTCGTTGTACCCGGGATTCTGTTAGTGAGCTGACTGTTCATGGAAAACATCTTTTCTTTACCCATTGGAATGTCTCTTTCCTTCCACCGCTTGGGATTTGCACTGGTGTTGTTCAACTCCATTAAGAGCAGCCTCCATACTTCTAGAATGTTCAAAAACCTGCTTGGCTGTCTATTCATCAGCACATCCCTGACAGAATTTTGAAATAGCCTCCTGCATCTGATGCTTTTCAGGCGGGTCTCTAAATGTGGCAGTGGCAAGGGTCAGAACTTGGTCAGCTGTTCTTCCAAAGATCTTTCCCATCTTGAAATGATTGCTGGAATTTCATTCCTGCTGTTTCCCAATCTATCCTCAAATTTCTTCCCAGTCCTGCAGTGATTGCGAAGAAATCCAAAGCTTTGCCCTCTAAAGACCAATTTAGGCAATCGTAACATTCTCTGTCGAACCATTTTAAAACTGACCAGCAGCTTTCAAACTTGTGTCTGTCAGAAAAACATCCAGCACACATTTCCATCAAATTCATGTTCTTTGGAAGCTGTTTCAGATCACCACGCCTCTCTCTCCATGAGTGTCTAGAAGACTCCTCAGGAGATATGTTATCACTCGCTTTTTCCCACATCAGTGCGGTATGCCATGGTGACCTTGACCTAGAAGTACTAGCATAAGTGTCCTGACACGCTCGACCTTGAATATGTCCTTGGTGACCTTGACATCCGGTGTCGAGCGTATAATCTTGTATGCGACCCTGACCTTGCATATCTGGAGCATGACCTTGGCTTCTCATGCTTTCTTGGTGACCTTGACCTGTCATACTTTCTTGATGGTGACCTTGGCCTGCCATGCCTTCTTGAAGAGTCAACATGTCATGCCTTCCATGTGTCCTTGACATGTTATGCCTTCTAGATGTCCTTGACATTCCTTGCCTTCTTGAAGGTGACCTTGACATCTAGACCTTGAAGGTGATTTCCTCACATCATGTCATCTTGAAGGCGTTCTTGACCTTTCATGCCTTCTAGAAAGTGACCTTGACAATTCCTGTCTTCTTGAAGGGGAGCTTAACCTTCCATGCCTCCTAGGTGACCTTGACAATTCCTGTCTTCCCGATGGTGAACTTGACCTTCCCGCCTAGGTGACCTTGACAATTTCTGTCTCCTTGAAGGTGAGCCTGACCTTCCATGCCTTCTAGAAGGTGTCTCCAGTCTTGGCTTAATCTGCCGTCTTGTGGGTGGTTTTGACCTTTAACCCCTGGAGATTGACCTCGGTCTGGTTTACCTACTTGACTCTTCGAACTTCCTACCATGTGATCTTGACCATGAATGTCACTCTCCGCTGTAGGAATCATATTCACTGGCATGAGGCCTATCTTTTTTCTTATCAAGTTCTTTTTCATATCTGCTTTCGGAGAGGCCAAAAACTATTTTTTCACGTGAAACTATTTTTTCATTCTTGTCTGATGATGTCGACCAAAGCACATGTGTCTAGAAGACTCCAAGCACTCTGGTGAACCATCTGGCTGATAAGTCACTTCTTTCTGTTAATTCTTAAACTCTTTCTGAAATCCAATGCATGTCCTCTTCTGTTCCTTCCTAGCCATGAGGATTAGAAATCAACTCCATGACTGCTCTACTGTTCTTGGCAATGGGGATTAGAAATCAACCCAATTAGCTCTACTCTTCCTAGCCATGAGGATTAGAAATCAACTGCATGACTGCTCTACTACTGTTCTTGGTCATGGGGATTAGAAATCAACGCCATGCCCACTACATTCTTCTATCAATTCTGTTCACGTGAAAGCATTTCTTCATCCTTTGACTGATGGTGTCGTCTGGCGCCTGTGTATCTAGAAGACGACTAATGCTCCATCAAGCCATCTGTCTGGTCAATAATCTTTGCCTCAACATTTGCTATCTTATTTGTACAAGGAGTGACAAATACAAACTTCTGTAAAGTGTAATATAAATATTTCAAGAATAACCTCTGTGTATGTAGAATACTCCAGAGATTCTTTCCCAAAATATTTATCCTTTTTTTTTTCTGGCTTTTCGACAGGCAGAACACTTTTCAATAATTTTCGCGTATAGAATACTGCGAAAACCCTAGAAAAGTCTGTCTTTTAAGTGATAAGCAGTTATTTACTAATAATTTTGAGAATATATTAGTCGAGTCCGGTAACTTTGCATGGCCGTTTATTTTGCGCACCCTGCATTCGCATTTTCACAAACTGTCACCCTAATTATCAATTCCACTATATTCAGTGCATCGGCATTAAGTTTTAACTTTAACCCGAAAAAGATGTCCTGCACGTGCAGATGAAATAGCCTCGCGGAACCCCCCAATTTTTCTCAAAATACGAACTCTTAAAAGTCAAGACTGAGTTTAAAACTAGCCAAAGTCGCTATTCCCATGATTCTAAACTTACTGCTTCTGACAACATTGCAGAAGAACAAATCAACAACTTATGAGTCAACCCTCATGTTCAAACTGTTCAACAAACATATTGTGCGCAATGTTAGGCGACAAAATTGGTAGTTCAATTTCAAAGGGGCATCCCTTTTCATAGTATTCTTTGTCCTGTATATTAATAACTTCAGAGGCCAATTTTCATTGCAGCTGGTCGATAGGGAAATGCTGCAATGTTGTTGACTGAAAATTGAGTGGTGGCTTGAACAAAGTCACACATAGCTATATAAACTTTATATGCGCAATGTTACCGGACCGCACCGTACTTCTAAAACGTTAGAACAATGCTTTTTAATGGATGGCTGGCTTCTTTTAAGTAATAAGCAGTTCTTTTTAACTATTTTGGGTATAGAATACTCCTAAAATGTAAGAACTATGCTTTTTCAGTAGATGGCTGTTTGCCAACACTTTTCAATACAACAAAATTGAAGGAAAGGGACTATTTTCGGTTTAGAAAACTCAAGAAAATAACCCCTTCTCGTCTGCAACCAACCAACCAACCCCTTTTTCAAAAATGCAGACAGCTATTTGTCACTAATTTTATTCAAGAAAGTACTTTGTGTATAGAATACGCCAAAGATTTTACGTAGGTTTCTTGAAATAATACCACAATGATACAGGTTAGGGATTTCTTTTATAATAATTGTCGCGTATAAAATACAGCGAACAATCGAAGAAAAGTACATGTAAATCTTGGTTTAGAAAACACAGAGATTACCTTTTCTTCTTTCTTGACAACCAGGTATTCCTCTGCCATTCCACGGAGAAAATCAGCCACCCAACCAGGCAAAACTAAACCCCAACTGGCAAGGGACAATTTAGAATTTTTCCAAACTGAAAATTACCCCAAGAAAAACTGGCAGAAGACAAGCCAAAATCAACCCAATTAGCTAATTTTAAATTAATTTAAGACTGCCTTAAGAATTGGTTCATTCAGCTAAATGCCAAACTCACCGGTTGTCCCCAAAACTGACCGGCTCCACGTTGTTGAAAAAATAAACAGGCCAAACCAAGAAGCTAAATGCCTCCGAACTTCCCCTGCCCACAATTTCAACCCGTCAGGCTATCAAGAGTTGAACCCTTCACAGTTCCCTCTGTAAACAAAAGGAACCGCGTATCATGTTCACCGTCCCCCACGTCCGAAAACGTGAAGTAAATCTGAACCCTTCACAATCCCCAACGTTAAAAAAATAACGAAGTGGACCGCGTATCATGTTCACCGTCCCTCACGAATCCGAGGATAACTCGTGAAGTAGTAATACACCTCTAACGAAATGACCGGAGAATTCCCCCCTTCCGTTTTATCGCTCGTCGCCAAATAATGTATTTTTGATAGCCCGTATGTGGGACCAGGACTGGGGACGGGACAGGAAGAAGTCTTACCTGGGTAAATGGTTGATAATCTCCCTGGCAGAGGCTCTGGTCTTGTTGGTTAGAGTGGCTCAGCTAGACTGAGGAGTGTGGTCTGTTCTGCATGATTTTCTCGCTTTCCCGGTACTGTGTAATATCCCAGTGGGTAAAAACCATCACCTTCCGGTCGGCGTTTCTGGATAGCTCACGACACAACAAGAATTTTTACTGGTGACACGTCAAATGACATTCACACACCAGGACCTGTAATGTGGGAAGTTAGTCCCTAGCTCTAACCAAAGAGGTAAATTTAGCTACACAATCATCAGCACCTTCAGCTGTCGAAATAATCGAATCGGGAAGGGCATTCCAATCTCTAATGGTTCTGGGGAAGAACGACTCTTTATAAATGTCAGTTCTTGCGCTAAGGGTCTGAAACGCCAACGAATGGTGATTTCTACAGTGTCTAGCTGGGGGAACAAGGTCATCTGTTGGAATGCTGGCAGCACCCTTTAGACCTTTGTATAAAAGGATTAGCCTACTGTCTTTTCTCCTTTTCTTGAGAGACTCCCATTTTAATTTTACAAGGATTCCAGTCATGCTCCCAGTTTCAAAGCAGTAATTGCCTGTTACAAATCTAGCAGCTCTATTCTGAACTTTCTCAATTTCATCATTAAGGACCACTCCACTGGGGTCCCAGATACAACTACCATATTCCAAGATTGGGCGAACAAGACCTTTATATGCTGCCTCTTTTACATCCTGAGGGCACTGATGAAGATTCCGCCTCGGGAAACCAAGCGTTCTATTTGCCTTAGCACACATGCTGCTAATATGAGTATTCCATCTCAAGTTGTGTGAGAATGTCACTCCAAGGTATTTAATGGAGTCCTCATTCTCGAGGACCGTTCCCTCTAAGGTGTAAGAAGCCTCAACTTTATTAGATCTCTTCCTAGTTATCTGCATAATATTGCATTTAACTGGCTGAAATCTCATGCCCCATTTACGTGCCCAACATCCTAATCTATCTATGTCAGCCTGAAGTTTCAATGAGTCATCTGTATCTCTAATTTCCCGGTAACAACCACAGTCATCTGCGAACAGTCTTATTTCTGAGTCAATGTCAGTGGAAATATCATTGATGTACAGGGAGAACAAAAGTGGACCAAGAACGGTCCCTTGCGGGACTCCAGACAAAACTGGAGCCCACTCCGAAGATTCACCATTAACAACAACCCGCTGTTTTCTGTAGCAGAGAAAGGAATCTATCCATTTGAGGGTCTTTCCCCCAATTCCATAACCAAATAACTTAGATTTAAGCAGTTCATGAGGAGGGGTGTCAAAGGCCTTCTCGAAGTCAAGAATAAATGTGTCCACCTGTCCCCCTTTGTCTAAGATTTTTGCCCAGTCATTAATAACTGTGCTTAGCTGAGTTTCACAACTGTGCCTTTTCCTAAATGCATGTTGCCTGTCTGACAAAAGTTTATGCTCGTCCAAGTGGGCCATGATGTTTGAGCAGACTATATGTTCCAGCAATTTGCACAGAACACAAGTCAGAGACACAGGGCGATAATTACGGGCAAAAGCCCTATCTCCTTTTTTGAAGAGTGGACAAATGTTTGCTAAGAGCCATTCTTTGGGGATTTCACCCGTATCAAGAGACTGTTGAAACAAGTGTGCGAAAACTGGACCCAACTCATTTGCTAGTTCCTTCAGGACTCTGGGATGAAGCTCATCGGGTCCTAAGGCCTTACTGGGGTTTAAGCCTTGAAGTAATTTGATCACTCCTGCAGCTGTCACAACAATATTATCCATGAATGGGGCCGATCTTCCAGTCAATGGAACCTCCGTGAACTCAGTTTTATTAAATGCATCATTGAATTGACCAACTAGTTCCTCTGCCCTTTCAGAGTCTGATTCAGCAACCCCGTCCCCTCCTCTTTTATTAAGGGGCGGGATACCTTGCCTGTCTTTCTTCTGGCTATTAATATATCTGTAGAAGTCTCTGGGATTTGCCTTTACATCACCTACCAAGTTATTCACATACAAATCATGCTGATTTTTTATATCAGTCTTGATTTCACGTCTCAAGTTTTCAAATTTTGTCCGGAGGTTACCACTTCCCGTCTTTTTTGCCTTTGCATGAATCTTATTCCTTCTGCGAATTTTCCTTCTTATCTCTGGAGTGATCCAGGGAATAGAAGATACAGCCCTACTAGTTTTTGGGGGGGATATGATTTTTGGCCGAAGTATGAATGAAAGAAGTTATCAAATCAAAATTCTCCTGTATAGACCGAGCATCTGAATGACCATTAAAGTAATTCTCCTTTGCAAATCTGAGTGCATCCTTCCTCATAGTTTCATAGTCACCTTTCTGATATGAGTACACCTTCCTCCGAAGTTTCTTTATTGGTGGGATGTGAATTTTTAAATATCCGGAGACAACATGTGGTCACTTAGTTTATCTGGGGAATGGATTAGCTCATGGGTGTTCACAACAAGTGGTGTAATCGCTTCCGGTTACGTCGCGGATTCCGAAACATCGCGTTATCGGTATTTTCCAATGACGTAATTGCACAGAATCAGAATTGTTACTGGTGACACGTCAAATGACATTCATACACCAGCACAGCGCCCCATAAATCCCGTTCAAGTGGAAAAATCCACAACCCAGAAGTCACGTGAATCTTTACAAAATAAAAATGGCAGTGGCTAGAGATACGGATCCGTATCTCTAGTCTCGGAGGCTAGAGATACGGATCCGTATCTCTAGTCTCGGAGGCTAGCGATACGGATCTGTATCCCTAACATTTTCCAGTACGCCTGGCTAAAGGTACAGTTTGATAAGACTGATAATTGTTTCAAACAGAGATACAATTGCTGTTTTGACGCAATTTGCAAAGTAGCTTAAGTCCACTAAGGTGAAAGGTGGAAAAAGTAATATGAATTCTGAAATGGGACAGGAACAATGGCATAAATTATGAAAAGAAACAGCTACATGTATATACTGGTCGTCACCTATATTAAAAGTTACGATAAAGGGTCAGGTTTTAACTAGTCGTTGGCGTAATGTGTCAGAGCGAAAAATTTACGAAAAGAAACAGCTACATGTATATACTGGCCGTCATATGGTGAAATGATAACGTCATTTTTGTACAAGGTTGTTTCCATAGTGTATGATGTTAAGCAAAAGTAGACTACTAGTTTGTTTTTATATATTTCGGATATATACTATCTTGGCAGCGATACGCCCCCGCCCATAGGGGCTTGAAGAAATATATGGGCTGCATGATGCTTCCACGCAGAGCTGAATCTGGCCCGCACACTAGTACTGGTTAACCGCTTAGAGGATCTAAGCCTGTCCAGGAACCGCGGTGCGAGGCGGACCGTCCATGCTTATAAACCCTATTAGTTTCATTGGCGGCAGGGCTTGAGATGTCATTTCATCTCAATGTCGGGTAAAAGGCCCACAAAATTAGAAGCAACGTCTCCAAAATGACCTTTACAGTATTGATGGGGACGTTAAACCTCAAATTAAAAAAAATCTTGGCAGCGATAAAAACTCAGGTGCTGTTCAGCCTGCGCCGATGCGTATCTGATCTGCATGTTTGCTTTTTCGCATACTAAGAAACGAGCCGCGTCACGACAAAACCTGTCTTCGGGGTTTCCGTCCGACCTAACCCGACACAAACTAGGCTATACAGCCACAGAAGATGGCTAGAGCTTTGAAATTCCTGTGCCTTTGTTTTCATATATGCAAACAACGGTTTTCTCATGACGCGACTCAATTACATTCTTCTGCTAGCAATGTGCTTCTTGTTGTACAGAAGCTAGAATTTATGATCAGCCTGTGCTGACGTGTATCTGATCAGCGAATTTGTTTGTCGCATATACATGTACTCAGGGATTTTCCTAGTGCAATTTTGGGGCCGGTAATCGGCCCCTTTTTTTTCCCAATTTAGAGACAGATATTCCCAAATTTTATAACAAATTTTCCAATTTCTGATGTGCTACATTTTGATAAAAATTTCATGAAAATTGAACCAAAATTGACAAAGTTACAGCTGATTTAAATTCCCAACTATAAATATTAGCGAGCTGTTTTTCCCAAACCCAGCGGCCCCTGGACCCTGACTCTGAAGGGTAGGAAAATCCCTGGTACCAGAGGAAGCATTTTGATCTAAATATATTATTTTTATATAGCGAGAAAGCAAGGGCGCTGACCAGGCTACACGTATGCACATTCGATCTGTGTCTCTGTCTTTATGTTTATTTAGTGTTAGGAAAAATGACAGCCAACATACGAGAAAAAGGTGATCTGATCCGTACCCCTTGCATCCCACAGGGCTTTAGATAATTTCTTTTTCAAAAGAGTACAGTACTCGTCCTTTTTTAAAAAAAGGAGTAACGAGAAATTTTTAAAGAGTACTGAAAAATAAACCAAAAAACTTTATTTTCCAGCCTCGACACAATGTTTTTATGGACTGATTTGTGGCCAGGTGTACTGTTTGTTTTCTTATAGATACACATATTCAATATCTGTGTCTATTAGAAAACAAGCAGTATGCCTGGCCACAAATCAGACAAAACAATGCCATATTGTAATCTCTTCTGAGCAGTTTGTTGACGGAGAAATCTAACTTTTGGGGTTCAGTTCTCTTGGCGGATAGCAGGACTTCAATGGCTGATTGTTGTGGCCAAAGAGTTTCTAAAAAATTAGAATATCAGCTTCACTTTATTGTCCAAGATATGGAATGAAACTCTATTCTTTCAAACTTTTATAATTCCTTTTCAAAACCATATTCTCAATTTCATCATAATTATATTGTCCATGGATATTTATTTTCTTCCACCCTTCAATCGTGGGACCCATCGTGTTTCCTTACAGGCAATGTTATAATCGGAACCAGTTACTGGGTCAAAAATCTGTCAGGACCTTTTTCACAAAAAGTGCGACAGAGACAGACTCCTGATTGGCTGAAAAGAGCGGCGCTGGGCTGGGTAGGGCACTGGGTAGGGCATGAGTTAAATGGGCACCATTTTTTGGTTTATGAAATGCCATCAAAATCATTATGATCAATTGGCTTCTCACAACTCAACTCAACTCAACTTTATTTGCAAATCACATATCATAACATTGAATACATGAAATGCGCCCATAGAAGGCAGAGAATACCAACAAGAATAATAATTAAAAAAAAAAAAAATCAAAATTCAGTTAATTTTGGTAAATATTCGGAAGTCTCCGCCGAGTCTAATAGCTAAGACACGGTACCGACCGAGTTAGTGAAGCTAACAAGTTAGTGAAGCTAATGGTACTGAAGTCTCTGCTGGAATTACATACTTTTATATTTACATGCATTTCACAAGTAAGTGGTGTACTGGGTCTAAGTAATAGCCACGTTTATTATTTTAAAAAAACATTTGAACATTTAACTTATAGGTATCTTTTAATATAGAATTATAATATTTAAATAAAAAATAATTTGTTTGATTCATCTGAAAGCGTGTTATTAAAGCAATACAAAAAATAACCGATGACTGAATAAGTAATCTGTTCAAGGGAGACTACTCAATAATTATCCATGTCATTAAATTTTGACGTTTCAGAACTCAGGCTGAACATGCGTCTTCACTGGTTGCCAATGATCTGCAAAGACTCTGATCAGCTTGATCAGTCTGCGACAGTATTACAAGTAAACAGTGTGTTTACCGAGCTGTGTCGCACAACACCTTGCAAAGACCCAGATCAACATGCGCAACCCGGGCAACCCTATTTTCTCATCTATCTCTAAGTAGCCCTGCAAAAGGCTCTTGGGGTCAGCGAAGACTGAGCAGTTTGTAATGATGCGCAGGCTGCTCCGAGTCTTCACTGGTCGCACGATACTCGAAGACTTAGACAAGCATGCGCAACCACTATGTAAGTCAGAACAACATGTGCAGCAACTACGCAAGTCCGTTTGGATAACCCAGCTTGTAAAATCAGCGATGCGCAGACAAATGCGCGTCGATACTGTTGAGCAATAACCTGCTCATCCAATCAATACGGCTAATGAAGGCTTGCGTGCATGCGCTGACTGATCCGAGTCTTTACTGCTCGCTCGTCTTACTGTAGTTCAGATTACTTCGGTTTACGCCCACCTGATTAACGATCGGATCGGCTCTATATGTGATATAATCTTGAAAGGACCGTAACCCCAACCCCAATAAAACTTGATTCCCTTGAAATAATTTATGAATGCATAATTTTCCCGTGTGAGAATTTCCCGCCTTTTATTACACACGTCATTTATTTCACGTGCGTTCTAAATACGCTCTCAAAAAATATTAAATGCGTAATGCTAATTTGTTCTTCGTACCTGATACGCAGCAGATTTGAAAAAAGGAGTATCCTCCCAATTATTTTCGTAATTTACGCGGTACGCAGCCTTATCTAAAGCCCTGATCCCACATTTGTCACGTAAAGCTGGGGTTTACAGGGATGCATATTTTTTTCTAAAATTTGCTCTAAAACATAGATTGTTGGTACTCTAACGTGTACACACAATCTATGTTCTGAGCCAGGCCGTCAGATGCATGTCTTTTTGTTGCATTAGGAAGCTCGCCCCCGCCCATCGGGGCTTGAAGAAATATATGGGCTGCATGATGCTTCCACGCAGAGCTGAATCCGACCCGCACACTAGTACTGGTAAACCGCTTAGAGGATCTAGTCCTGCCCAGGCAAAGCTGTGCGCACAAGTCCATGCTAATAAACCCTATTGGTTTCATTGGACGACAGGGCTTGAGATGTCATTTCATCTCAATGTCGGGTAAAAGTCCCACAAAATTGGAAGCAACGTCTCCAAAATGACCTTTACAGTGTTGACGGGGACGTTAAACCTCAAAACAAACAAACAAAACAAAGCATTAGGAAGCACGGCTTGAGATGTCGTTTTGTCCCAATGTCGGGTAAAAGTCCCACAAAACTGGAAGCAATGTCTCCAAAATGACCTAAATAGTGTTGAAGGGGACATTAAACCACAATCAACAATACAACCAATCATCTTTACTGTTGCATAGTTTGTCTTGCGATTAGCGCAACATGACGAGACCATTGTCAGTTAATTATTCGATTATAAATTGTTTTGGGTTTAACGACACGTCAACCCATGTGGGTAATTTTGTCTCGTCTCCCAGAGAAAGGGAGAAAATATATGATCAAGAATTCACTGTCCAGGAATATTGGTTACATCACGGTCAATTTCATTTCCACACTTTATTCAAAGTCCTATCTTCAGACTGCTGATGGCCAATTAAAGAATGGCCTAGTGGGCATAATTTAAAGTATAATAAGCTTGGTAGTACAAACAACTTCAAGGAGAAAACTGTTAAAATCTGCCATTTTTCTGGACACAAAGCGTTATTTTTTTTTCACTGGTTAATTTTGAAATTAAATATCAAGCATCTTAATTGATATTCCAAAGTACAAATTGTCTTGATGACTGACAAAGGCCCACAAGAAAATAATTTACCGTATTTACCATATGTGTTCGGACACCGTATGTTTTCGGACACCATGTAGAATCAGTAAAACTAGCTAATTTAATGTATCGTACATTTTCGGACACCCCCCGAAAATTCGCGCTCTTTATTTTCGTAAGTTTTCGGACACAATTCTGCCTTCTGTCCAAATATTTTTTTCTTTTTACAAGGTATCCATATTTTTATGATTTACCGTCTTTAATTTACCAACAACCATTATGGGCTGAACCATTTTCAGTGCAGTTATGGCAGCTGGTACAATGAAGAAGTCATACCTTGTTTCTGTCGTTTTTATCCCAATCTGTGATACACACATATATATACAGTGTTATTGATAAGCTTTTGCCCGAGGAGTACTGTTACTCCTTCAACCAAAGACATAGGCGTATCCTGTGATTCTTTGAGAGTATCGGTACTCCTAAATTCAAAACTAGGGTCGTATCTTCATCTGTCATCAAAGGATGACTGCTTAGTGCACATATAATAATGTCAGACGTGGCAATGGTCATATGTAAAAGACGTTAAACACATATTCTATCATCGTAACATACCGATATACATTTTCATGTTAATGAGCTGGCGGACAGCAAAATGAAAAATTACTATTTCTTCTAAAGAATGTAAATCCAGCCAATGTGGTCGTCTAATTCGCATGTGTTTTTTGGAATTTCCCAGACGCCATTGAAGGCTCGTTTTGATCAGACTGTGCAGGTTGGTCGGGGTCTTCAGCCGTCACACAGATAATATTGTCATCAAAACGTTTTCAAACCCATGTTTTGTGTCTGCAGCGGCCTTATGTGCTGCGCGTTCAAAGGTGGGAATTCTTGAGTTGTAGCAACTGAATGCGATTGGTAAAAGGCGAGAAATTCAGCGCTCAGCAAAAATACAATAAAACGTGCGACCAGTGAATACTCAGATCAGCAAGCGAATATGCGAAAGCTAATCAGTCTGTCCCGGTTGCTGTGTTTGCGTTCTTTTATGATGCGCTGCCAGTCATTCTGCTTAATGTTCAAAGACGCCGGCGAGACATCTTAGGGTGTTAATTTAATCGGCTACTTGATAGATAGCAGTAAATAAACATGCACTGCATGCTGACCACCTGTGATTCACAATTAGATATATGAGTACCCAAGTATTACAGGTTAATCCTGCCATTGTGACTCAATAAATATAATTTTAGTCGAATGTATACGGAACACGGCGGACAAAGATATCAGTCTGTGCAGCGGTGGTTCCATCTCAAAAGTGCATTGACGACAATGTTACGAGAAAAAAAATACGTCGGGATGATAAAAGTATGAAAAATAGAAGTGGAGTCAAAAGTAAACAACCATCATGATGCAATAATCAAAGGCCCCGACATACACATGTCGGAAAACGGCAATAAACAAGGTTTTTAAGCCTCCGGTTAAAAGTTTTCGCCAATGGCCAAAGGACGCGAAAAAAATGAGTCATGGACGCAAATTTTCTTGCATCTGCGGCCTGCGGGCGCTAAGCAGAAAGAGCTAGCGCCAACGCTGCCTGGTCGGATATATATTCGATGTTACATTAATTATAACTTTCCTAGCCCAGCTGTTGTTGCTTCTGTTTTGTTTTCCACAAAATACGGAGTAATCCATTTCAACGTGAATTTCTGCGATTTGGGAGAAATAGCCGCCAGAAATTTCTCATGCATCTGATTCTTTTTCTTGCGTTTTTCCGGAGAAACTTTGTCAGGTTCTCCACAAAAAGAAAAAATGGTCTTAACTTGATATCGTCTGCGCGTCTGTTTTGATATTTAATTCCTAACTACACGACAATGTGAATCTGTAGATCTGTCGAACCCAATTTTTTTCTCGAAGATGACACTCCGTAGAAGTCAATGTGGTTGCCTAACAATATTCAGGATCGTATTTTTATGCACGCTTGTCATAAAGTTACTGTTCATGCTTCAGGCATGTTAATAAAGTTAATAATGCGGGTGGCTTTCCATTAGATAATAAATACCGTTTTGTAATCACACATCAATAATCGGTTTCCTAATCATGATAGTTGTCATAACTTGAGGCTGATTAAATATAAGCGGGTCGGTATTCAATATATGGTCGTCAAAAGGTAAGGTTGAAGTGTTTCAGCGTAATTAAAACAAATGCCATCATTCATGAATGGATGAATTTCGAATCGTTCTTGAAGATTGGAACAGTTTTTGTTGAAGACTATGATGCGGCGAAAATTACCGCGATTTCGGTTGCTTTTTGTGAGGCGTCACGTTTTTTTTTTTTCATTGCCGATACGACTGCAATGCAACGACCTTGGCGTATCGCCAATTTGATGGTCGTATTTGGTACGACTTCATTTTCATTTCTAGGCGTATTTGCTCGATTTTAGAGTCGTATTTACGACGATACGACCCTTATCAATTACTCTGTATATATATATAACGGCTAATATTTTATTGGTTTTAAATACACATGCTAATGAAATTGTTTATTAGTGAAAAAATGTTGAAGTGTTAAAACGAAATTGATTACGTTCTGCTATTCAAATGGATTATTCCACTACCGCTAATAAACTGTGAACACTGGCCTCAGGCGTTATCAATAAGCTGGCAAATATGTGAGAAAATCAGGTCAAACAATGCAGGACAGACGCTGATTTGTTTACACAAGTCATTAATTTATGGCTAACTATAAAGCCGGTATTTGAATATAAAATTGGTTTTTCGCAAGGTGCATTTCTCGATCCACATCTGTTGCGTGTTAAGCTTTCGAAAAAAAAAAAAATGTTTCTTTTTTACCTGTTCAAAATGATATTTTTATTTAAGAAATAAGCTCCATTGAAACCAATAACATATTTCACGTGTGTGGTACGCCCATGAATGAATTATTTTCCGACCACGTGGCTTCAATATCGGTTGTCATTTGTAAACAAAGCGATTTGTTTCAGAATATAGTAGACTTGTGTAGTCGTGAAACATTATGTATGTATATTCTTAATATTTTGCGATTGCATGTATTTATATTCTTTAAAACTCGGTTGGGCCATATAAGATTTTTAATGACTCTAGTTCGACACGTTTTGGTTCGAGATTAAAGAAATGTTTTTTTTTTTTTTTTTTTTTTCAAAATGATTTCTTTATTTAAGAAATACGCTCATGTAAAATCAATCACCTAAAACAGGTGTGCAATGCGTCCTTGACTGCATTTATGTGTATTGTGTAAACGGAAACCGTATGACGTCATTTTCGGACCACGTGGCTGCAATAGCGGTCAGCATTTGTAAACAAAAGCAATTAGGGCAATTTGTATCAGAATACGGATAGTAGACTTATGTAAACGTGAAATAAGAGAAATATTTAGAGTCTAAACGTGATTCGGCCATATAAGATTCCAATGGCTTCAGTTCGGCCACGTTATGTTTTGAGAATAAAAACAATGTCTGAACCGTCGATCTTTTTTATGTCGGTGAATATTCGGAAGTATTCGGACACGGTGCTAATTTTAGAGAGGTAATTTCGGAAGTATTCGGTCAGTGAAGAAAATAATTATTTTAAGGTGTCCGAATACATACGGTAAATACGGTAGTAGCTCTTGAGCTTCTAAATACAGGTTCTTTGGGTTAAAAATTAAATTTTATTTCGTGACTTCGTGATGTAACTTTTCGTGTCCATTTTTGTTACATCCTAGACAAGGCTGAATTCAGAGACAGGAGATCTCCTGTCATTTTACAAAATTCGTATGTAGTAAGGCTGTTGATTTTATTTGATTTCGGACTTAAGTATAATTAACTGAAAAGAAAATGTAATTAAAAAAATTTGTACCAAGTACTCACACTGCCATTTCGTGTCCATTTTGTTACATCACAGGATATTTCATTATTCAGTCCCTGTAAATTTCTTATCATGGACTGTTGCAATCAAACATCACTTGCCGCATCATCATCTAGGTCTTTTTTAGCATGGGTGAAAACATTCCAGAACATGTGATGATCATAAGTGACAGGTCAAGGTTAAATATTGGACACCGTTACCTCTGAAGATGTTACATCTGCAAAAATCTTAAAAAACCCAGCAAAACAGGCATTGAAACTGCTTTTTATGTGGTTGTCACTGGGCTACTCTTATGTATATGTGTTTTTTTAGATAAAAACACATGGAAGGTTTTTTTGATTGTAAAATGTATATGGGTCATTCCACGGTACTGGTGAGTAAAATTGTGACACGAGGGTCATTTTTTAAACGCAGGTAATATGGATTGAAACTACTTTTACAAGTTGACTTCATGTCTGAGCTTTCTTATTTTTAGATGGAGAAGATAGTATTTTGAAGTACAGAAAAAAAAATCTCACTTTTTCCATTGTGGGCAGAAAATGACGCTCGTCACGTGGTGTCCAATTGTGCACAAATTTGTGCAATTTTATCTGATTTTATTCACTAAATTGTTTGTTTTTCATTAGTATTCACGTGTGAGAGTCTTTTCAATTTGAAAGAATGCTTATTTTTTCAAAACTTTTATTGTTTGAAGTAAAAACAGTCATGGGACATTTTGTCTTTCAAATCCTACTAATTATGTTCAATTCCTAACGTTACTTGTATAAAAAAGATCATCGGCATTGATTTAAATATTGCATAAAGCTATAGTTTAAATAACTATAGAAATAGGATTATGATTAACATGAAAATCGCAAAATTTTAAGACGTTTTTTATAGAACAAGATGCTCGTTTCAGAGGACACCAAAATACTCTCGTCACACGGTGTCCCTACAGAAAGCATAATGTAATTGGAAAAATGAAACAAATCTCATTTTAAAATACAATTAAGTATATCGATTTTGTATTATATACTTTCATATTTTAACTTTCAATGGTAATTTTGAGTTATTTGGCATCATCATTTCACTAAAGGCGGACACCATGTGACGATCACATTGCACTGCAAACCCGACTGGAAAGCCATAGTCTTGGATACTATCAATCATAGAGGCTGTTTTATTGCTATTTATGACTGTTAACCAACGGAAAGTTCATAGCATGCTCTCCAAAATAAATGTGCACCACACAATGCGAGTTTTCTAGTAAATTTTGTGTACATCTCTCAGTATGTGCCTTTAACCCATTAACTACCCTCTGTTGTATGCTATGGTGCTTGTAACATATCAGCATGGTAGGCGGATGATGTGGATTTAGTGTAAGCATGCATATTTTTTTTTTTTTTTTGCTTTTAGTAGCTAGTAACTTTATATGTTTGCTTATAACCTCATCCTTGCACTTTTCGTATTGAGTTGGGAAGTTTTCAGCAGTGTTTTAATATTATATCATATAATTCACAGGCGTATTAATTGATGTAAAATTATGTGATTAATAACACTGTTACTAGTTCTGAAAACATTCCCCCAGTCAAATAAGTGACTGGTTAGCCAGGAAACCACAGTGCAAGTGGAGCTGGGGGCTCACCATAGCAATTATCTTCATTTTGAATATTTTTTCTATAGCAACTTCTTATCCTTAACACTCTTATAACGATGTTTCATGAGGGAAAGCTGTCAGTCACTTGCAGCTAGGAAACAAAAAAATAATCTAAAAAACTGGAAGTTTTACAGTTACAAATTTGTATTACAAAAACTGCAATAAAAGGTGAAATTGCTAGTTTGCAGCAAGTTTTCCTTTTATTGCAATGTTTTTAAAAGTCGTCTGCAACAGCCGGCACTCTATGACACTTGTGGGAGGTATATAGAATACCAGGTTCGTGTCTTTTGATATCAAGTATATCAGGCAAGGCTTTGAGAACGCATGTAGAATCGCGAGGTTTGCCTGATAAACTTGATATCAAATGACACGAACCTGGTATTCTATTTATCAGTTATACGCATTGTACACTCTTTAAATATGCAATTAATAAGCAGATATCGATTGTCATTAAAGCGCAATGTCCAGTTGATGACGTCATGTTGACGACGTCACGTTGACAACGTCACGTTGACCTGATAAACCTCACATGTCCTGAGATAGCCTATCTTTATCAGGTCAATGCACTACAACGTAATTAATATGGGAGGTAACTGATAAATAGTGAATACCAGGTTCGTGTCTTTTGATATCAAGTTTATCAGGTAAGGCTTCGAAAACGCTTGTAGAATCGCGAGGCTTGCCGAGCGATTCTACATGTGTTCTCAAAGCCGAGCCTGATAAACTTGATATCAAATGACACGAACCTGGTATTCTATTTATCAGTTATATGCATTGTACACTCTTTAAATATGCAATTAATAAGCAGATATCGATTGTCATTAAAGCGCAACGTCCAGTTGATTACGTCATGTTGACGACGTCACGTTGACAACGTCACGTTGACCTGATAAACCTCACATGTCCTGAGATAGCCTATCTTTATCAGGTCAATGCACTACAACGTAATTAATATGGGAGGTAACTGATAAATAGAGAATACCAGGTTCGTGTCTTTTGATATCAATTTTATCAGGCAAGGCTTCGAAAACGCTTGTGGAATCGCGAGGCTTGCCGAGCGATTCTACATGCGTTCTCAAAGCCGAGCCTGATAAACTTGATATCAAATGACACGAATCTGGTATTCTATTTATCAGTTACACGCATTGTTCACTCTTTAAATATGCAATCAATAAACAGGTATTGAATGTTATCAAAGAGCAACGTCATTAAAGCGCAACGTCAAGTTGATGACGTCACGTTGACGACGTCACGTTGACGACGTCACGTTGACCTGATAAACCTGACAGGTCCTGAGATAGCATATCTTTATCAGGTAAATGCGTTACAATACATGTATTTAATATGTGAGGTAACTTATAAAATGTGTTAAACATGCAGTTAACTAAAGTCACCACTGATAAGAATCCAGGTAGAACCATCGAAAGACTGACCTCCGTTATATGACCATAGTTATCTATAAGGCTTAAAACGGAGTGTGGTAATTTTGTCATTATTGGTCGCTTAATGTTTGTATTTCTTTCCCTTTGGTGTCTTTTATGGGTGGAGTAAGTTAATTGTATCAATTCCTGATCTTTGTTTTACTTCTACTTTACTACTGACCGTCCCAAGGCGGTCATTCCGTTGCAGTTTCTCATACTGAATTCTTGGTTCTGTTTTGCAGGGCTTCCATTTACTCCCAAGTTCAGGAAGTCCTAGACTTCCTACCCTTGAAATCTGGAAGTCCCACTGGAAAATTCAGGAAGTCCCAATTTTGAAGCAAGGTGTTTGCGGATCGTAAAATTGTTTTGATGAAGAAATATATATCATTTAATCTATGAATCTCTTGTTTGCATTTTTAATCACCTGTATATTCTTTTAGAGGGCTAGTAAAGTGTGGATAGGTAAACTGACCGGCTCAAAAATGACTTGAATAGTGTTGACTGGGCTGTTATGTTAAACTAAAAACTATCAAGCAAAGCTCTGTGAGGAAGTTAAAAATACTCATAACTGTGACATACATGTGGTCAGTACACTGCAGAGGAGTGCATACTAAAAAAAAATATTTTTGCTTGGCATGTATAAATTTTACAACTTTCCAAGTAAAACTCCCTTCCCACCACCCCCCAAAATAAATAAATAAAAAGTAAAGAAAACAATCGCATTACCCATCCCCATATATGCCTAGTGGTCCATTTTCCGTGTAGACCCAGATCAGACGCCACAAAACATAGCGTCTGATCTGTCTACACTGTTTGTAGAACTTAACACAAATAAAACAAACCTGACGCCCATTGTCATATATGGATTAAAAAGAAAAAAAGAAAAATTCTTTTGCAAAAGATTTTTGCCATTGTACTCTATTAAAACACTCGGAACTGCTTCAGACAAACAGGCAGAAACACGTGCAACTTTGATCATTTGGGGCAGACTTAGAGGAGTCAGCGGTATTTTTTTTTTTTTTTTTTTTTTTTTGCTTTTGGCTAACAGACAGATCAGACTGCAGCGCGGACCCTGACAAACCGGCCTGGTCACATTCGCCGATTTTACGTATTTTCCAGGCGCCAAAATCAAACAGCGATCGCGACAACATTTTGCGATTTTATAAATTATTTTCGTCATTTCACCTAGTGAACACCTGCTATTTACTCAAGAAAAAAATGCGTATCTATCTTTGAAAATATTGTCACACTTTGCATCTCTAATGAAACACCTAAATTACGACCCGCTTTAATTTAAACAGTAACAAGTTTACACGATTAAAAAACACTTATCGGCAATGAGATAATTAGTTTATCCTCAACTACTAATCTGTTTAATTATATGCAAACACCCGAGCAATCACCTCGACACGTTTTTTACACGCCGATGACGATCAAAGGTGTGCCGACGCACGTGATTCTGTCAATATAATACCGCACAAGCAGAAAATGGGACGTACTTAGTTCTCAATAAACACAGAAAGCTGTTTCAGCTAAGGAGGCGGAGCAAACTTTTTACAAACCGCTAAAAGTGGGCGGGTTTATACGTCTCGGTAAAGATTTTTGGCCGTACAGAGAAATTTTCGGGACTCCGCGGGACGCCTTTGATGTTTAATTTGGGCCCTGGTTTTGTAACGAGAAAGCATTTGTAGTGTCCACGGTAATGCTTAAAATGCGCTTTGTTGTCATTTTGTAACGATTGTTATTCATCGGCGCTTGCAACGTGATTCTAGCGACATTCTTTCTCGATTCTTTCAAAAAAAAAAAAGGTTGAATACCTGAAAAGCATATAATGAGCAGTAGGCTATTGTAAGATGATCTTATTTTATAATATGACCATCGGAATTACCAATCGTTACAAGTGACAGATGGACACCGTTTTTTGGTGTCTGTTTGTAACGAGCAAACAGCTTTTCGTGTCCTTCTGTGACGACTGCCCAGGCCACGTCCAGCAATAGTTCAAGGGGCGCACAATGTTATAAAAAAATAAGCTGTTGTAAAAAAACAGACATTTAAATCAGTCTGATACCAATAAAGTCGAGAAGAAATAAACGGAAGCCATATTAATCATAAAATCTATACGATCGTCAATATTCAAATAGGACACAGGATTTTTGGCTTCTTAATGTAACGAGCGTCTTCAGCATTGTGTCTCATAGGACATTAAAGTATTCATATTTTGTGGGTGATAAAATAATCGTCGATAAAAATGCATTATATAACCAAAGAAAACAACGCATATTATCATATCTTCATCTGATCACAGATAAAGTGTGTTTACAACTACAATTTGGCAAAAACCGGCATTCGATCGTAACAACCGGTGACATACATACGATCGTCACCTTCCCTGATAACTGTGGACACCACGACCTTTACTGTTTGTGACTATTCTCCTTTTGCAACCCACAGAGCGCGTTTTGTGTAAACACAAAATAGGTCACATGGCTCTATTTGGCGGCAAATTCCGACCCATAAACAAATTTATCACTTGGGTAGATCGATAATAACGATCGTCACAAATTGGACACCACGAAGGGTACACGGATATTTTTCCATAAATAGGATAATCAAACTAGCCTCAGGCTGACTCAGTTTCGTGCAAACAGTAGGCTAATTGTCAAAGAGGAAATACATCCGTGTGATATTTGTGTAATGAACGATGGTGCGTTAATATAAATCAATATTTCATGAACAACTATGGGACACGATAGTAACGAGCACAATGTATATTTTACAAAGTCAATTTTTCAGTGTCTGTGAGGTGTTTACTGAATATTTTGACATAAAAACCTTTCTTAATGTATTAACTCTTCATTACATGGACGATTTTCTACAGCTATGGCATATACCATTACAGTGGGCAATCAAATGAGGGCACCATTGCAATGTCACAAATTCAAAGCAAAAAATCGGGTTATTTTGGTTAAATTAATTCATTTTTTTCTTTTCTCATTTATGACAATCTACATATTTTATCTTTTTTTATCTCTCCAATGTGTCTTTATGACATCAGAAAACCTTCTCAGTATGTTCTTAATGTATACGGTTAAAAAATAATGATTTTACTGGGGTACCCCTAAAATTCACCAGTACCGTGGAATGACCCATATGCATAGAACTGCTGGTAAATTGTCTGACAAACATTTTATAGTGAACCTATCAGAATTGGAGTTGTGTCAAAGTTACATCCTACAGACAGTTAATGATTTAAGCTGACTGGTTAATTGTAGCATGCTAACTACAAAACTGAAGGTTAGCCAGCAATATAAGGAGAAAATCATGTATGGCAGGGATTAGGTTAAGCTGCTGCTACATCATTATAAATCAAAAATTAAACCAGATGTAACTGGACAGTTGGTGTCCATTGTTTACATCCTATAATGGTTTGTTTCTTGTATTTTAAGACATATTAAATCAAGGAATATACATTATAATAGTTGACTACAGCAGTGTATTCATTTGTGTAAATATCAGTTTCGATTACATTGCAAACATGTGAAAAAAAACATGTATTAGCATTCCAATCAATGAAAAGAAGTTAGATGTAACAGGACACTAGTGTCCAATATTACATCATTAATTACTGAACAATTATTAAAATCAGCAAACTCTAGTGCAAATGATACACATATAATATGCTGAAATTTGTTTCACATGATTTTCTTTCAAATACTGAAATGAAAGACACAATAATCATTGCATAAAAAATTTAAAAGGGGAAAAGTCAGTTGTGACATGAAGTAACTTGGACACTGGTGTCCAATGTTACCTTACACATTTACAAAGAAACCGTTTTTTTGTAACTTTATTGCAGTAGAAGAACAGTAAACAGTGTTTTATCCATTTGGTTACAAAATTTTTGTCTGCTTTTAAATGGATCTTCATTTTCACTCTAGCATCAATTAAAACCCATAGAATTCTGACTCAGAAAGGAGCGTAAACTACTAGCTGATTTAAGAATGATAACAAGCAATAAAGGACTTGATATAAACTATTAGTGTTTAAAGACTGTCCTATCTGTTCAAAAATGACAGCTGTCACACCTAAAAGTAGCTTAGTAGGAAGAATCATTCATCTGCACCTCAGCAGATTTTGGACACCAAGCCATTTAAGGATGTAACAGAAATTCCTGGACAACATATTCTTGATCATATAGAAGAGACCGTAGTTTAAAGTAAAGGACAGAGGAGAAAGAGGAAAATGAATGGAAACATACCGTAATGATCCGGCTATAAGACGGGTTTTTTTACCGCCAGAATACCCCCTAATTTTTACACCCGTCTTATAACCGAGATCTCGGGCATCCTTGAAATTTTCCGCAAAGAACGGAAGGAAAATCATGTGCGTTAAGTTAATGTGTATACCTGTTGCGTAACTATGGGTCTGTGAAGTGATGAGCGGGAGCGTGATTCCAAATTAATAATTATACAGTGATTTTTTTACCCCTGCGTCCTGCGTCCAGGACGCACAAATAGGACTGAGGACGCACGATCATAAAATATGTGCGTCCGTCGGACGCAAATATTTCATGGGCGAAAAATCCAACTTTCGTTTTCACTGCTGTAAATATCGGCGGAAGTGATAAAATGCCGCACTTTTACCGAACTTTCAACTGTCCAACGAGTCACCGAAAAATCGATACAGGTACAATTTAATGATCCAACCACAAGACGAGAATCCCCTCCATCCAAAATGAGCCCAAAGTTTCACACAAGCAAGTTCAATGCGAACATTAAAGTTTTCCGCCATCCAAATCGTCGCCCACAAACCAACTCTACCATTTTCTGCTCGTGATCGGTAAATGTGTCAAATGACGTCAACCGATGCCAGCAACCCCGCACGTGTTTAATGCCATTGTTTTATTTTAATGGGCTGTATTTCGTTCTTAAAAAATTGTTTGGAACCGGTAAAAAATATTTTCTCGATAGCTAAACGGTTGTGAATGGGATGGATAGAAAACAGCGCTTTGAACAGCCCCCGAATTATCCCCAGCAGCTCCAACAACAGCGTTCAATTTTTCCCGCCAGGCCGAGCGTCTGCTTTTTGTCACCAAAACATAACCATTCACGATCCGTTTTTATAATGCATGCATCTACCGTTAGATGTAGCTAATTGTCTGAGGAGCGTGTAAATCATTTCCACATTGATTGTGGATTAAATTTTATGATTGGGGCGCACATTTATCGAAAACGAAAGTAGAAAACATTACGGAAAATAGACTAAAAACGTACACTTTAGCAGGATTTCTTTGGGCTAGAAAACAACACAAATTAGAGACAAAACTTGACCATATTTTCACACCTTTTTCAAGTTGGCTTATCGCCAGAAATGAAAGACACGCACCGCAGGGCAATCATGTTTACTGGGCAATTATATGACGGATTAACAATAGTGTCATAATTGAACTGTTATAAATACACAGACGGCTTGTCTCTGAATTGCCGACAAAGCAGGACAGGGCAGCACAATTATTGTGATTTACTTACTCTAGTTTTACTGTATTTAAGGACTCAGAAGACTGACAGCTGTAGACGATTTTTTTTTGCACTTGCCCGACCGTGCGTCCTTAGATCAAAGTGCACCTGCCCGGCGCGATTTCGGACTTGTACCGGGCAGCCGCGCAATGGATTTGTCAGCCCCTGAACCTAAATAGCTGGTGTCCCAATCAGGTGAGGAAACGTCTGTCGATAATGGTTCGGAATATTATCTCCATTGTGCATGAAGTAAATTTCACGCACATGTTGCGGTGCTCCGCATTTATTGAAAACGAAAGTAGAAAACATTACGGCAAATAGACTAAAAAACGTACACTTTAGCAGGATTTCTTTGGGCTAGTAAACAACACAAGTTGATGATTGATTCTGTTCATTGCAAATAAAATATACTACACCACATTATTTTTAACTATGAATAATGGCATTTTATACTGAACCGATCTTTTTTGTACTTCCTTTTTTTCCCTCCAAATATTGGGACTCATACTTTCAGATTTGGGACGCACAGTTTTTTGGTTGAGCGAGTCCCAGGACGCATAGTTGAAAATTTGTAAAAAAATCACTGATTATAAACATCGGTAAAAGAGACCGAAAGATCGTGAAGAAGTTATAATTCAAGCCTAAAGGGTTTTATCATAATTGGATTAAATCCCATGCGTTTTCAATGGATACATTCCCACGAAGGTGCCTGGGAACATAATAAGCACACGCGAATTTCCATTGGTTATGATAATGAGTTCATAAATATTAATGAGGCAAAAGTTTCACTCCATTTGCATAAGAAAATAAGTTGATGATGCCTTACGTTTTTTTTTACTATTGTTATTATATTTTTCCATAAATGTCCAATGCAGCAAAACAGATCTCCGGTCAAACATTATGGATGCACAGGCTATTCTGTCTCTTCCTATATCACTCTTGATTAGCAATAACCTGTATTTTTAATCTCTTTAAATATGTAAACACACCAATTATCCAATAACCCCTGCAGAGTTAATCACCTTATTAACTGTCCGATAATGTTTACACGCGTCAGCAGTTCAACACAGGTGTAAATCTTCCGACGGTCAACCGAATAGCTATTTTACTGTGGTAAATACTAGAATGGTTGGGCGGCGAAATATTTTTAAAGGAAAATTGTCTTGTCAGGAGATTGGGGCCATCGGGTGGAAGACAGGGAGATATGGTTTGAAATCCTGTTATCCAGACGGAATCGGGAGATGTCAAATGTATGCCGACGCACATGTATTAAACTGTAGAAAATGCCAGTTACGCATAGTTGCTTCCCTTAGTTACTGTCAATCATTTTACTTTCCTTCCTTCATTGGTTTATGATAATGAGTTCATGAATATTAGTGAGGCGAAAGTTGCGGTTAATAAACTCAAATTTCAGACACAAAAAATAAGTGATTACCATGATTACAGTTTCTAGGTAAGAAAGTTTATTCAGGGACTTGCTAGCTACCTAAAACTATCTGCTTATCATTGAGGTCGGTCTAATATAAATTTTATTTAAGTAAAGTCGTCGTTGTCATTAGATTTCGCGACCGCAAAACACCGAGCGAAATTGATCAAACAGTGTCTCGCTCTGAAATGTTCGGCACTTTCTACATCGGCGCAAGCCCCGTCAGATTGTAAGAATTTATACCCGTCTTATAGCCGAGACTAAGCAAAAATCACCCAAAGAAAAGCCAAAAAATACCCCCCGTCTTATAGCCAAATCGTCTTATAGCCGGATCATTACGGTAGAAACAGAAGGAATAAGAGCACTCCCCTCTACCCTTACCTGCTACAAGGATAGCAGGTCTTACCCAGTCGTCAGCCAATATCAGTTGGACGCCATAGTGACGCAAGACATACGTCACTGGCCCCCGCCCATAGGGGCTTGAAGAAATATATGGGCTGCATGATGCTTCCACGCAGAGCTGAATCCGGCCCGCACACTAGTACTGGTAAACCGTTTAGAGGATCTAAGCCTGTCCAGGAACCGCGATGCGAGGCGGACCGTCCATGCTATTAAACCCTATTGGTTTCATTGGGCGACAGGGCTTGAGATGTCATTTCATCTCAATGTCGGGTAAAAGTCCCACAAAACTGGAAGCAACGTCTCCAAAATGACCATTACAGTGTTGACGGGGACGTTAAACCTCAAATCAAACAAACAAACAAAGACATACGTCACCTTTACCTTCAATCTATTTAAACTTTTCAAAATTCAAAGAAATTAATAATTGCTATCGGATCAGTCTGAACAACTGTTATCTTTTGCCACACAAAACTGCGCATGCGCAAAAATTACACTCTTTCTACTCAATCTGTATTTGAAATAGATCTACATGTGTACATGATGAAGTGAAACAATATTACATAATCATTACGAAAACCTGCCTATACATAGCAAACATAGCAAATTTAACCACCGAAGAATGAAATTTTCAGATGAAAGGTTTCAATATTTTTCTTATTTCAAAGAACGAGTACCCACAATAAGAAAAATAATATATACCCCTGCAAACCCCAGTTTTACTATATAAAATTGGGGTTTAAGGGGATCAAATATATAATTGGCATGTTTTCGTGATGATACTCAGGTATTGGCAATAGATAGGATATAACATTTATGGACTTGGTATGATAAAATATTAATTTTCAGGTTATGGACATCACTGAAGTGAAGGAAATGGTTAATGAGAAACTTGCAGGCTCCCCAGCGAAAATATCATTGGTTACCATGGAAACTAGGGATAGTGGTTCTCCTGCCAGACCTATAGGTGAAGCTGCTGAACCATCAGAGGAAGCCTTCATTGGAATGATGGCAGATGGTAAGAACAGGCCTCGTATTTTTCAAGCATTTGCATGATTTCAGGCTCTTAGAGCTTGATTTTTTTCTGGATTTCAGGCTTTTAGATTTCGATTTTTTTCCTGTATTCTGTTTAAAATTTTTTAGCCTTATCAAGCTGAAAAAAATTATTTAGCCACACCCATTTCTGACTATTTACCAATCAAATTACTTGATATAATGTATTTGTTCAATTCACAAACTGCATTACAAACAGTGTAGATCCTGATCAGATGTTTTCTCCAGAAGATCAGATGGCTTCTTTAGAATCCATCTGATCTGGATCTACACTGTTTGCAACTTTGCAAAGGTAAAGGTTGTCGTGTTCAATAGGATAAGGCTGCAACTTTGGGCCTTTCAGGCGTGGAACAGCCTGGTCAGAATGAGGCCTGTAAGAACTGTGTCCAGGCATAGCAAAACAAACAAAGGGATCTGGGTCCAGGTCATAAAACTTAGCATGCTCAGCTGAGAACAAAATGCTGATAAAAATTAACAGGGCCCTCACTAGGATTTTGAAAATTGACATGTCATTTCGTCTCAGTGTTTGGTAAAAGTCTCACAAAATTGGAGGCAATGTCTGCAAAGTGACCCAAATAGTGTTGATGGTGACGTTAAACCTGAATTCAAACAAAAACAAACAAAAGCTGCCAGACATAATTATGAGGAAATTTGATACTGTAAAGTTCTGATAATACATATCAGAGCTCCTTGAATTATATTATAGAGTCTTCAAGATCATCTACTGAGTCACCACTGACAGTTGTTACCAGTGCCTCCTCAGATGTAACGACTAATGCTAACTCTGAAGTTGTTCTGACAGAAGAGATAGTGAAGGAGGAAAAACAATGGGAGAAAGAAGCAGACAAGAAGGATGAAGAGGAACTGAGAAAAAGGCAACAGGTACATCATGGCCCGTACATATGGCTGGCTAATCGGAGCTGACAAGATAATCGATTATCAGTCTTACCATATTGATAAATAATCGATTAATAATCACTGGAGATTTGGTCATGATTTTACCTGTCTGGCTTTCTGTCTGACTATGACTCTTACCATATCTTGTACTTCACTGTAAGGTTTTGCACAGACAGGCCGGAGCAAACAGTGTAGACCCATCAGGGTCTGCACTGTTTGCCACTTATCCAGCTATTTAAGAAATACCTTTAGCTGGTAAATTCTACTAAGAAAATAATCGATTACGAAAAATCAGTATCGATAATCATATTTCTGGAATTTATCGATCAATTAATCGAGTATCCGATTAATCGTGTCAGCCTTACCCGTGCATATGCAAAAGTTACTGCAAAAAAAAAATGGCATAATTGCCTTATTTGATGATCAAGGTTTTAACAATGAATTTGTTAACTAATGTTGTCGTTAGGTGTTTGACCAACTGGCCCCAGATCCGACAAACAAACCGTCGGGTATAATCTGGAGCCAAACTGTTTCAAGCTCTGATGGTATTCCTGAAAGATTATTTGAAAAAAAAAAGTTAATTGAAAAATACACAGAAAGCAAAAAGCATGCCAGATATACCAAGGATGTGTATAATTAGGGTAGATATTCAGTGAAATTTTGTAAAAAAAACAACAAAAAAAAAACAACAAAAACCCCCAAAAAACAACAACAAAAAAAAAGTTGAACAACTGGGATACAGACTAAGCATTTTGCTTTAGGCACCCAGACTGCCATAAATCCAAATATTAAAATAATAGGCAATATTATTCAAAACTTAGCTGCCCATGCAAAAATTTAGGCGCCTTGGGCGACTGGGCGCCTTTTAGTCTGTATCCCTGGAACAAGAGGTTGCAGGGTTAATCACCCCCATGTCTATTGACATACTTAGGTACATTGATCATATACTACAGTAAAAGTCCTATATTAAGACCATTTAAGCTGGCCTCTCACTAGAGGATGCTGTATGCAGAAAAGACATAGAAAGAATAACTGCAACCTACTAAATAAATTTTTATGCCCCCGGTAGCGATAGCGGGGACATATTGTTTTTGCCCTGTCTGTTTGTTTGTTTGTACATGGACAACTTTAACGTTGGCCATAACTTTTGAAACGTTTGAGATAGAGCATTCATATTTGGCCTGAAGGTTCCTTGTGACAAGACCTTCACATTCATGCAAAAAAATTTGACCTGTGACCTTGACCTTGACCTTTAACCTACTTAAAAGAAAAAAATTACATCGGTCATAACTTTTGAACCACTTGAGATACAGCCATGATATTTGGCATGTATGTTCCTTGTGACAAAAGCTTTACATTAATGCAAACAAATTTGACCTGTGACCTTGACCTTTGACCTACTTAACCTTTAGCATGCTGAATTAATTTTTTTATCGATACGCCGTCCCACTGAATTGTTTTTATCAAATACTACCATTTTCAGCAACTTTTAACACGCAAAAACCCGTATTTTTCTTGATTTCTCCACCATTCAAAGCATATGGAAAACGAAAGTAGCCTACTGTCACTCAGCTGACTGAGTCGAAAAATCGTTTAAAACACCCTTTCAGAGCGTATTTTGGGCTCGATTAGATCACGTTCGTTAAAAAGTAGCGATTTCCTCAAAAAAATTGCATCCTTACCCAGAAAACCCGAAGAAAATCCATCCAAAAACATCGAAACGGCAAGTTTTTTTTTTCATCGATACCCGGATGTTATTTGATACCGAAATGCCAAACCGCACCGAAAAACGAGAGTTCCTCCTTTTCTATGAGTCGCACCAAGCACACCAGTCAATTTCGGCGCACGATTGCGCCTACAGCGTGCCGCCATTACATTTTCACGGGCGCACGAATGCGCCTACAGCATGCTAAAGGTTAAAATAAAAAATAACATTTTGGTCATAACTTTAGAACGGTTTGAGATAGAGCCTTCATATTTTGCATGTAGGTTCCTTGTGACAAGAGCTTTACATTCACACAAAAAATTTTGACCTGTGACCTTGACCTTTGACCTACATAAAAGAAAAAGTTAACATTGGTCATAATGTTTGAACCATTTGAGATATTGCCTTCATATTTAGCATGTAGGTTCCTTGTGATAAGAGCTTTACATTCATGCAAAGAATTTGAACCATGACCTTGACATTTGACCTACTTAAAAAAATAAACATTTTTGGTCGTAACTTTCGAACTGTTTGGGATAGAGCCTTCATATTTGGCATGTAGGTTCCCTGTGATAAGAGCTTTACATTCATGCAAAATGTTTAGACCATGACCTTGACATTTGACCTTCTTAAAAGAAAAAAATAAAATTGTTCATAACTTTTGAACCGTTTAAGATAGAGCCTTTATATTTGGCATGTAGGTTCCTTGTGACAAGAGCTTTACATTCATGCACATTTTTTGACCTGTGACCTTTACCTACTTTAAAGAAAAAATATTATTATTTATAACTTTTGAACCGTTTAGGGTAGAGCTTTCATATTTGGCATGTAATTTCCTTGTGTCAAGGGCTTCCCACGCAAACAAAAATCTTGACCTGTGACCTTGACCTCAAACTGTGAGCAACTTTGAATAAAAAATGACCATGCCCGGCGACATGTTCGTGTTTCACAAACACATCTTGTTTTAAAAGCTGAATTAGTCTTATTTTTTGTCGCACCTGCTTATAGCAGGGTGTGACATAGGCGTCCGATTTTCCGTGCGTCCGTCCGTTCATCCGTCTGTTAACATTTACGTCGAAGTTCGACATTTACATCAAAGTTTTTATTTTACAAACCTCAGCTACCATCAAACCTTACAAGAAACATCTCATAGACCTTCTCACTTTGTAAGCACCTTGACCTGGTGATTTTGACCTATATTTTGCGCTCCAGTGACTTTGACCATTACGTCGAAGTTCCGTATTTATGTCAAAGTTCTACATTTACGTCGTGTTCAGGTATAAACTAGGCTTACTTGAACCGAATCGAAATAATTGCGCAGATTTACCGATTTTTTTAACAAACAGCAAAAATCGTAAGGAATTCGGCCGGGATCGTAAGGTCGTAATTTGGACATGAAAATAGTAAGCCTTACGACCAAATCGTAAGGGTAGGAAAGTCTGTGATTAGGAAACCAATTATTGATGTGTGATTACACAACGGTATTTATTATCAAAGGGAAAGCTGCCCGCATTATTAACTGTATTAACTTGATCAGATGACAACGCCTGAAGCATGAACAGTAACTTTATGACATGCGTGCATAAAAATACGATTCTGAATTTTGTTGGGCAGCCACATCGACTCCTACGGAAAATTGTCATCTTCGAGAGAAATTGGGTTTGACAAGACCTACAGATTCACATTGTCTAAATATCAAAATAGATAAAAAGCTAAAGGCCACTTTTTGTTTTTGTGGAGAACCTGACAAACGTGAAATTTTCAAATTTATTTTCTCCGAAAAAAAATCAAGTGCATTTCTCCAAAATCGCAGAGATTCACGTTGAAAATTTCAATGACTTGTACTGAAATGGATTAACCTTTATTTTGTAAAAAAAAAAAAAAAAAAACAGAAGCAACAACAACTGGGCTAACAGTGTGTGTGTGTGAATTCGGGTTTAACTTCGTAGTAATGGTAAAATCCACTGGAGCGCAAAATATAGGTCAAATTCATCAGGTCAAGGTGCTTACAAAGTGAGAAGGTCTATGAGATGTTTCATGTAAGGTTTGATGGTAGCTGAGGTCTGTAAATAAAAACTTTGACGTAAATGTCAAACTTTGACGTAATGGTAAAATCCACTGGAGCGCAAAATATAGGTCAAATTCACCAGCTCAGGGTGCTTACAAAGTGAGAAGGTCTATGAGATGTTTCATTTAGGTTTGATGGTAGCTGAGGTTTTAAAAATAAAACCTTTGACTTAAATATCGAACTTCGACGTAAATGTCTAACTTCAACTTAATGGTCCAAGTCAATGGAGCGCAAAATATAGGTAAAAGTCACCAGGTAAAGGTGCTTACAAAGTGAGAAGGTCTATGAGATGTTTCATGTAAGGTTTGATGTTAGCTGAGGTCTGTAAATAAAAACTTTGATGTAAATGTCAAACTTCGACGTAAATGTCAAACTTCGACGTAATGTTCAAAGTCACTGGAGCGCAAAATATAGGTCAAAGTCACCAGGTGAAGGTGCTTACAAAGTGAGAAGGTCTATGAGATGTTTCATGTAAGGTTTGATGGTAGCTGAGGTTTGTAAAATAAAAACTTTGACGTAAATGTCGAACTTCGACGTAAATGTTAACAGATGGACGGACGAACGGATGCATGGACGGAAAATCGTACGCCTATGTCGCACCCTGCTACAAGCAGGTGCGACAAAAATGAGGTTAGGTAAACTGACTGGCTCATCATAACCTTAGTTGTTTTGACTGGGCTGTAAAACTCGAGAGGAGAGAGAGAGAGAGACAGAGAGAGAGAAATGTTACTCATCCTGCATGACCAAGGCTATGTAGAATTTTGCAAATTTCATAGGGACCAGACAAAATCTTTACTTGTCTTCCAAAATTTTTACTTGTCATGGTGAGTGGACGAACGGTATTTTACGGCCCTGCCGTTTATATTTTCCTATCCTGATGTTTTGCTGTCTACATGCTCTGATGTGTTGCTGTCTTCATGCCTTGATGTTGTTTCAGCTATGGGCGTTGATGTCTGAGGACTCGCGCGAAGAACGTTATGCTCGTCTTCAGTTTCTTCTCAGTAAGAGTAACATGTATACAGAGTACCTGTTGAACAGGATGGAGGCTCAGAAACATGCTGAAAAACAGAAAAGATCAAGAATTATAAAGAGGAAAGAAAACAAAGATAAAAAAGAGGTATAACTTCAACGTTGCAACACAGAAGCCTCCATGGTGCAGTGGTTATGCTACTCGCCTTGTAAACCAGGGGTCGCAGGATCGATCCCAGGCTTCTCCAGAATTTTTGATGAGTCTGTGAATCGAGGACCCGACCTTAGCTGTTGGTGAGATGAAAAACTCCAAACACTCACTCAAATTTGCCACAAGAACATTGAATCCAAGGTTATAAGAATTTTATGATGTACACCTCAGTTAGGCATGGAATTTGTTCAAGATGTTGACGTTTTAACTCATTCAGTACCAGAAACCCCTAAAAAGGTACCTTGTCAAACAGTGCAGGCCCAGATCAGACGCCGCAGAATGCGGCATCTCATCTGATCAGGGCCTGCACTGTATTCTGAGGCGTCTGATCAGGGCCTGTGCTGTTTCGAAAAAATTAAGCCATTTTTCAAATAAATTTTGATGAAAACACCTCCTGTCATCCCAAAATGTTGAAATGGACTCATGCTGTATATAAGTAGGAAGATTCCATTTGGTACAAAATGGGATAATATTTATGAGAACAGATGTAACTTTCTGCTGATATGAACCTGGAAGAAGCCTACCACAAAATTCCAAATAATTCAGACACCTTGAGGAGTTGCTGTAATTCTCCTATAAGTTTACCAAATTTGTCTCACAATCCAGCAAGGAGTCAAAGAAGTGCAGATGGAATGGCAAACAGTTTAGGCCTTGATCAGACTGCTCCTGAAGGAGAGTCTGATCCGTGCGTATACTGTTTGCTTAGTAAGTAAGCAAGTAAAGTCTTTATTTAACAAGGGTAACACTGCCCCCGCCCATAGGGGCATGAAGAAATATATGGGCTGCATGATGCTTCCACGCAGAGCTGAGTCCGGCCTGCACACTAGTACTGGTAAACAGCTTAGAGGATCTAAGCCTGTCCAGGAACAGCGGTGCGAGGTGGACCGTCCATGCTAATAAACCCTATTATTGGTTTCATTGGGCGACAGGGCTTGAGATGTCATTTCATCTCAATGTCGGGTAAAAGTCCCACAAAATTGGAAGCAACGTCTCCAAAATGACCTTTACAGTGTTGACGGGGACGTTAAACCTCTAATCAAACAAAATCAAAACAAGGGTATCAACATTTAGCATAGACATTTACAAGTGTTAGCTAATCTTCCATGAGGCCCTCAACAGTATATAAATGTACCGTAATGATCCGGCTATAAGGCGATTTGGCTATAAGACGGGGGTATTTTTTTTGCTTTTCTTTGGGTGATTTGTCTCGACTATAAGACAGGTATAAATTCTAACTATCTGACGGGGGTTGCGCTGATGTAGAAAGTGCCGAACATTTCAGAGTGAGACACTGGTTGATCAAGTTCGCTCTATGTTTTGCGGTCGCGAAATTTACTGACAATGACGACTTTAATAAAATAAAATTTATATTAGACCGACTTCAATTATCAACAGATAGTTTCAGGTACCTAGTAAGTCCCTGATTAAATTTTCTTACCCAGAAACTGTAATCACTTATTTTTTGGTTCTTTGTTGAACTGCTGACGCGAGTAAACATTATGGGACAGTTAATAAGGTGATTAACTCTGCAGGTGTTATTGGTGTGTTTACATAAGAGATTAAAAAAACAGGCCATTGCTAATCAAGTGATATAGGAAGAGACAGAATAGCCTGTGCATCCATAATGTTTGACCGGAGATTTATTTTGCTGCATTGGACATCTGTGGAAAAATATAATAACAATATTAAAAAAAAATGTAAGGCATCATCAACTTATTTTCTTATGCAAGTGCAGTGAAACTTTTGCCTCATTAATATTTATGAACTTATTATGATATACCAATGAAAATTCGCGCATGCTTATTATCTTCCGGGGAATGTATCCGTTGAAAACGCATGGGAATTAATCCAATTATGATAAAAACCTTTAGGCTTGAATTACAACTGTTCTTTACGATCTTTTGGTTTGTTTTACCGATGTTTATTATTATTTATTTGGAATCACGCTCCCGCTCATCACTTCACAGACCCATAGTTACGCAACAGATATACACATGTACTTACCGCACATGATTTTCCCTCCGTTATTTGCCGAAAATTTCAAGGATGCCCAAGATCTCGGTTATAAGACAGGTGTAAAAATTAGGGGGTATTCTGGCGGTAAAAAACCCCGTCTTATAGCCGAATCATTACGGTACAGGTGTACAAATCAGTGACTGTCTACTGACCACAACAAAACTACATGTAGTATAACTTAAGTCCTGGACAAAGGCAGGAAAACACTAGCTATGCTATGGCCAATATATTGAATACACATTCTCTTGATTCGTACTACATAGAACAAGACAAGAAATTAAATACAAAATAGGTACAGTAATTACAAAATTTACACATGCAATAGGTATAATTATATTCCTTGAATAAGTACTTTAAAGGTGCATTATTGAGCTACCGGGTCTCAATTATTTTTTTTTCTGGTTTTTATCTTCAATGCATACTCCTTTGTCATGTGTACACTTTTGGAGCCAAATACAGCTTCAGAACTTTGTGAAAATGGTCGTTTTCATTCGTGTTTACCCTTAGCTCTGAACATGTGTTCGGAATTTCTGTTCTAAAAATAAAACTGTCACTTTACACATACATGGCGACAGTATCGTCTCTGAGTGTCGTTACTTATGGCATGGTATTCAGCGTCATATTTCTTCCGATTCAGGCATGGCCTAAGCAAACAAGGCCAAAAATGAATGTCGCATAACGTCATATATGGAAATTCTATTTTTGTCACAAACTAAAAATAGATCTAACTAGTGTGCGAAACCTTGTATAGGGAATCCCTCTCAAAGTCGTTTACCTGTCATCATAATTGTTCGCATTTTTGCATAAAATGCATTCATTTGTATTGTTTTAAACAAAAATACCAGGTATATGTATTTTATTTTTGGAAGCATTTTTTCCAGATAGCTCAATAATGCACCTTTAAGGCATCTGCAGTGAAAGGTATCAAGGGCCTGAGAACTTTTAGGCCTGTCTGTCTCAGTACTTATGATCATTACTGTAATTTATTGGCATGCACAATATAAAATACATGGTCATTTGAGTTGAGGATGAAAAAATACAGCCTTAGGCCTGGTTCTCATGAAGCAACATCTCCAAAATGACCTATATAGTGTGTGTGTGAATTCGGATTTAACGTTGCTTTCAACAATTTTTCAGTCATATCACGACGGTGTCTGGTTGTGACAGGGAGCTCAATGCTCACGTTTATAGTGCTGCCTCACTGAAGTATCATGTCCCAGACACATTACATGATACCACACCCAGTCACATTATCCTGACACTGGATCGACCAGTCCTAGCTCTACCCCGTAAATCTGAGTGCCAAGCGAGGAGCAGCTAGTACCATTTTTAACGACTTTGGTATGTCGCGGCCCGGGATCGAACCCGAGACCTCCCGTTCCCCGGAGCGGACACTCTACCAACTGAGCTATCGGGACCGGTGGTGACCTATATAGTGTTGACAGGGATGTTAAAACTCAATTCAAACAAACTACATTTTTGGATCAGTCTTTAAAATGTGATATACCAGTACAAAACTGTGTTGTGAAGAAGAGTTGTAAAAAGTGTGTTACGGCTTAGTTGTATAACTAAGTTTATATATTGTGTGATTTGGCAGTGTTAAAAGTTGAAGTTGAAGATACTACATATAAATATTTTTCAATTTGTTTATTTTTCAGCAAGAGAAGACGAAAGGTACGTTGTTTTGTTTTTTAAGGTGAATTTGCTTTCACTGAAACAATTCTTCAATGGTTTATTTGTTTCTCATAAAAGGGTATCTTCTTAGCAGGAAAAGAATTCTTTGACCCTTTTTGTACCAAATGGAATCTTCCTTCTTATATGTAGCAGGAGTCCATTTAAAAATTAAGGGGTGTAAGGCTGTGTTTTCTTCAAAACTGATTTGGACAATGGCTGAACTTTTTGCAAACAGTGGAGGCGCTGATCAGATGCTGCATTCTGCAGCGTCTGATCTGGGCCTGCACTGTTTGCCAGGGTACCAGTTTTGGGGTTTCTGGTACTAAATGGGTTAATTGTAGAGTATGTCCTTTTACCAGAGTGGATCATTACTGTCAAGTGTCATAAATGTTGTAGGACCCGACGAATCCATGTTATTCTACTGAGTACACTCGACATTTCAAGCTAAAATAAAGAAAATATCAAATTATTCTTCAGTTATGGGAAGAGAGTTCCTTTGGGTAAAGAATTGCAGTGGTAACATCACATGAACAAGTCCGTGTCATGGACACCCATCTAAACCCTACTTTATATAGAGATTGAGGCGGTTCTAACGCGCACCCACAAATTATGTTTGAAGTAAAAATAAGTAAAAAATCACATGTTTTGGAGATGTGGTACCTAGAATTCAGTATGTCAGACATATGTGTTATAGTTATGTCAGGCCATCAGTGTTTGTGCAATTGAAGTTGCAGTGTTTTCTTGTGTCCTTAATAAAAAGGGTCCAATCTCCATTTTCAAATCAGAGCCTGTTTTTAAAGGGTTTCGTGTATTACAGAAAAGGGTTTAGTGACATTTTATGGTTTATTGAACAATAGAAAAGGGTTTAGTGTAAAATATACGTGTGTCACAATAAACACAACTCTCATTATGTACATTACAAATGAATCCTGTATCACAGTAATCATTCTTAACCCTTTTTGTACCAAATGGAATCTTCCACTTTATATATGACTCATAATTTGCTTTATGGGTAAAAATGGTGGACAATGTGGAAAAAAATTTAAAATGGAAAAAGATGATGTTTATTGTTTCTATCCCAAAGATACACATCTATATTATCAATAAAATATATACTGGAGATAAAACAACAGTGTTGAGTTATATTTTTTTCAGTCTTGAATACACCTGTCCAAACTCACGTAACAGGACAGACACATGTTTAATCAATCAAATTCATTCAAGAGAAAATCAGTGGTGTATATATCAGGAACACATGTAATTGTTTGTGTTATATTTATTAACTCCTCAACTTCTCAAAACAAGGAAATACACCGCCCATATCATTGAGATCAAGGACACTTTAAAAGGGAAAATTTAAACTTCTTAACAGCATTTCATCATCCTGATTTTTTTTTTTTAACTTTTTTTTCTGAACATTTTAACTTCACTACACCATCGACACTTAAACAAAGAACCAAATAAGAACCCTTCAGCAGTATATCTGTGTGCACAGAAAGCAGTAAAATGAACCTAATGTGTCACTGCTTCAACATTTAAAAGCATCTTCACCTAATGCTTATCACGTAACAGGACAGACATGTACCATATTACCACTCATGAAGTTACAGAACGTTCATAACACAAGGCTGTAACAGTTTCAGACTTTTAATATGAGACAAAGCTGTAAATTTAAATTCTGGTAGAGCTCTTTTCTTCACCAGAACTGGATCACTGATTTTTTTTTAAAAAAAATGGGAGTCTACATGTTCCTGTGAAATGTCATAAAAGTGGCCAACAGTAAAATATCTCTCCTTGCATAACCGTCTTCTCCATGTGTTTAAGAATAACTTCATTGTTTGGAAGGAGCCTTTTGACCTGCAAGAGAAAAATAGTTGAATAATTTAATCCCAATGTCTGCCAGTTAACACATCTTTCTATGTTTATATTGTAACCAAAGGTCCCTCTCGCGTAGTTGTGAGATGTCATATATAGAGAATGCCAGGTTCATTTCTTTTGATATCAAGCTTACAAGGAAAGATAGAACTGGAAGCAATAATCAGGAATCAATACAATCAACCCACAGCTCCGATCAGAGACACCAAAGGGAAAGAAACACAAACATGAAACAACTGACCCAAAATGAAACATCAATAGCGGAAAGCCAAAATGACAGTTACTTTCCCACAAAATGGTCAACAGGCTATCCAAAATAAAATAATATAAGCGACACAAACACACAAAGACCAACCATAACAAAAATAAACCACGACAGAAGAACCTATTTTAATAGACTCGACTTTGAGGACGCTTGTAGAATCGCAAGGCTCGCAAAGCGATTCTACATGCGTTCTCGAAGTCGAGTCTATTAAAATTGATACCAAAGGATACAAATCTGGTATTCTCTTTAATCTCTTAGCAGTTAATATCTCTTATCAGTTAATACTCTTACAATTTTGCAAATTTTTCAGTAGTCCAGTTCAAGAAAGGCAATGTCATGTTGACCTGATAAAACTGACTTGTCCTGACATAGCATATTTTTATCAAGTCGAGGTGTAACAATGCAATTAATATAGGAGGGAGATGATAAATTCTAATACAGAATATATGGGATGTTCCATCTACGCAGCTGGCACCTTTGGTATTACAAACTGTCACAAATAAAAAGTAACATTTCAATGAACAATTGAAACATGACGAAAGAACATTGTTTAAAGCAAGGCTGTGAAAATCTCTTCTCATCTAGGGACAGACATGTTAACAGTCAAAACTAACTTATCCAACCAAATATTTACTAGACCAGAAAAAAAGACAAACATGAAATAGTGAAAGAATAGTAGAGAACAAACTTATAAGAATCAAAGAGTTTACTGACGATAACTTTTTTGTATCAAAACGTGTGGGCATCTGTTAGAGTCATAAGGTAACTCTAACAAACACTCACAGCATTTGTTTTCATTAAAACTATACATTTAAAAATCCCAGAATCATCTTCCAATACGTACCCTATATTTTTTGCTTATGACCCTTCATATACTTGTCCCAGGACAAGTAAATTGAATTTTTATACTTGTCTGCAGTCATATTGGACAAGTATGTCAAGTCGGTTATAATACTTCCACATCGTTGTTTGAGGTATATTCAAATTTGAACATATTTAAACTACCTCTGCAACATTTTCTATTGTTCTTTTTCCTGACCATGCTTCACTACAACAAAATTCCTCTCCTTGTACTGGGGTCTTTGAAATGAAAAGAGACATTTTATGTTTTTAATTGTATGCCATCATATTTTAATTAATGTAGTATATTCGCTATCATAACGAAAAAAAATAAACCAGTTTAATTCATATAATTAAATATGTAGTGCTAATAAAAAGGTGTCATTCATACTGTAAACTCCTTGTGTATGGTTTGTCTTTGGGTGTGTGTATCGCTTATGTGTTTTTGTTCTGGTTAGCCAATTGACCATTTTGTGGGAAAGTCACTGTCCTTTTGACTTTCCGCTATCGATGTTTCCAGAAACCAAAGGAAAGCCAAAAGGACAGTTACTTTCCCACAAAATGGTCAAAAGGCTATCCAAAATAAATAATATGAGCGACACCAACACCTAAAGACAAACAATTACAAAAATAAACCGCTACAGAAGAACCGCCTTGGAATGTCAGCGGAAACGAATTCCACTGAGGGGCTTAAATCGATTTTACGTGGCCACAATCCTCACCCTTACTTCTGCCGCGAGTAAGACAAATGATTTTTTCAGTCCACATAAAGTCTAAATTCATCTGCTGCACTACGATTTAAAAACACAGCTGTGTGTGTGTGTTCTAGTACACCACTACAACAAATGAATGGTTGTCATCTCAAATCAGATGGTAAGTTATACTGTTTCCATGTGAAGTAAATTCCCAAATAGTTTGAGTTAGGTGAGTTACTTACTCTGTATCCAGGCTTTCAAGAAGGGTTGTGAGACTGACATCTTCATTTCCAAGGCTTTGATTGAGTTAGGAAATCATTATGCATGTTTATTGTTATGAACAACGATCTAACCTTTCGCCCGCTAAATTATGTTTAAGCTCCCCAGTGGCATGTGTTGGTCTTTTTCTGTTATTTTGTTGTATGTCGAGTTGTTGTTTAGTGTTTTCTAATGGTCTGATCACCCAATGTGGAGAAGAGAGAGCTGATTGTTCCATTTCATAGACACTCATAATTGTTCTTGTTTTGTGTATGTTTCCTCTTCATCTTGGTGTCGAGAGTGGGCTGCGTCTTGTGATTTGGTCTTTCTTGTAAAATTTTACATCCCAAAGCTTATACCTGAAAAAGGGGAAATAATGTGCTATGGGTACGAAGCAGTATAATTGAAAGTCTGTTAAACATATACCAAAACACAGGAAATGGCTAGGAAAAAAACCCATAGAAGTGTCTCATGTTCCGCTTAACCACTGGTGCATTACAATATAGATTCTGGACAACCTGTATTTTGTGCTCATGACAAACAATGGTTACAAATGTTTAAATGTTTTGATGTTCAAATACTTGAAAAATAAAAAAAATAAAAAATCAGAACACTGTTCTTTCTTTGTTCATTTTGTTCTTTACCATTCCAGTAAACAGATTTGGTTATGTCAAACTGGTGCATTAACCTAATTACACTTCCCCTGTCAGACTAATTTGTTTTCGTGAGGGACTGACATTTACCCTTCTTGAAACATTATTATCAGTCTCCATGTAAGAATACGACCGGATTGAGGGACCGGTTCAATGTCCTTTGATCTACAGTCCAGAAAACATCCGACAGTGTGGTCCAGGTCTGTAAATGAGACCCAGGTTACGAATATTCTTCAAAATGGGCATCTTAAAAACAAGGTAGTTTACCTGTATCTACAGAGCTCAGATCACCATACAGAGACTGGTCTTCAAAAATTTCGAATGTTAACCTTGGGCTGGTCTATATCAGTGGCGTGAAACTCTGCTGTTGGTAGTACCTCAAGGACCTCTGCTGTTGGTAGTACCTCTGGTGCCTCTGCAGTCAGTGGTGCCTGTGGTTGTTCATCACACACACACACACACACAGAGAGAGAGAGAGAGAGAGAGAGAGAGAGAGAGAGAGAGAGGGAGAGAGAAAGAAGCAGGTAGGTAGTTTATATCATTTATTAGCATATACAAGGAAAGCCCCGCTTTTCTTCCCGACCATTGGGGACATAGAATGGGCGGCAGGGCAGATGACTGTTTGATTGTGGCTTGTCCCGGCTTGTTTTTCTCCGGTGTCAGGTGAGGGTCTTAAGTCTTTCGGACTGTGGCTTGTCCTGGCTATCATTTGCTTTATTTTTCTGAGATGATAGATTAAATTGCTCGTTTTGAGAAGTTTAACAAGTCCATGCAAAAGCCTATGTTCGGAGCATAAAAAAGAAAAACTAGTTCATTTTTACTACGAAAAAGGACATGTCTCAAGTCATGAAAGGTGGCCAAATTTTGTAGGGGCTTGTTAACGTAATGCTAAGTTCTCTCCACTTCAACATATGTTTAAAAAGATTAGATAATCATCTGACATTTTTGGACTCTTCCACTGGGTCCATTTGTCATTAAGGAGTGTATTATTTAGTTTAATTCTATGTTCGACGAAAATTCATGTTAGAAACATTTCATGCCCTGATCAGGCGGCGTATTTCTTTCATAAAAAATTGTTTGGAACCGGTAAACATATTTTCTCTATTGCAAAACGGTCGTGGATGGAAGTGGATAGAAAACGTTGCTCTGCATGACTCCCGACTTATCCCCGGAAGTGCCTTGTTAATCACCAACAACAGCATACCGATGTCTATACACAAAGCGTTCGACTTTTCCCGGCAAGCGTCTGCTATTGTGCACAAAAACATAACCATTAACAAGATAGTAGAATAATCCGTTTTTATTAGGCATACATCCACCGTTAGATGTAGCTAATCGTCTTAGAAGCGATTAAATCATTTACCCATTGATTTTGGATAAAATTTTATGATTGAATAGACATAAATTTACCTTATTTTCACACCTTGTCATGCAGAACATTATACGCTTACTGATAGCGCCGGTGGCACACACTACACCAGAAATGAAAGGCACGCACCGCCAGGTAATTCTGTTTTAATTGGCAATTATATTGACATGGATTAACAATGGTGTCATAATTGAACCGTTATAAATATATGGATGGTTTGACTCTTTATCGCCGATTAAGCGGACCAGTGCTGCAATTATTGTCATTTACTTACTGGCCCAATTTTAGCGTATTTAAGGACTCAAACGACTGGCAGTTGTAGATGATCTTTTGCACTTGCCCGACCGGGCACCGTAATGTCAAAGTGCACCTGCCCGCCGCGATTTAGGACTTGTCGCGGGTGGCCGGGCAATGGACTTGTCAGCCCTGTCTGTCATCATATACATTCATGCATCTATCATGTAGATAAATCAAGTAACTAGGACGGATGATTGAAACTTTCACGTAACCAGGACAGACAATGAACTTAAATTCACGTAACAAGGACAGACGATGTGTCTGTCATGTTACGTGTTAAAAGAAAAGTCCGATAAAGTCGTGAGCATGAATCTACTTTTAAAAAACGTGTTGAGTAAATTTAACAAAAGGTTCGGCTGTAACGGCAGTGAGCTAAAAAGATAGCCACCTTGTTTTATTCAAGTAATATTAATCCTTGTTGCAAAATAACCCATCTGTCTTGTTACGTGCACATTTGGACAAACGTCTGTCCGATTTCCGAAGTTCGCAAAAGAAACTGGTCAAAACTCTCACAAACTTCACCGGGTTTTAAAGCACATTATTTTGCAACATATTTCTGGTTTATTAGTACATTAATTTGTTGCAACGAAACCAAATACTATCAGATTGATAGAAAATACAGTAAGTTCACGTAACTTACCAGTTCACGTAATTTTCGGACAGACGGTGTGTTATGTAAAATTACGGATCAATGAATCGACAGCGGGATATTTGTTTTCACTCAGATATTGCCGGTATACATGTAAATTAATGTGTCATCGATTCGTTGAGTTTGCTAGCCAGCATGAGGAAATAGGGTTAAAAGTTCACCAACGCACGTAACATTGAAATATTGACAGACATCCAGGTAAGCAAATTGAATCATGATTATTTCCGAAGTTGTTGCATTTAATTGCGTTAGGCTCGATTTATCTAAAGATATGAAGCTGTTGTTGCATTAAGAATAAAAAAAAAACTTTATCAATCGTAAGCAGCCTAAAATTTCCAAATTAATATTTCGTTCTGCAGTGGACAGACGTTACGTGAATAAGGGTTGTCAAAATTAAACATTTATTGAGTGATGAGGAAGTGGCGTAGAAAATTTTTTCCCACTGAAAATAAAAGTTGAAACTTGCTTTATCCTTGTGCATATCTGACAGTTTTAGCAAACATTTCACAATGCTAGAAAACTTGTGTTAAATTCTCGCAGCTTAGTTTGTACTCTTAACCCAGGTAGAAAAATAGTATTTTCTGTATATAGATGGTACAGTGTAAGGATATAAAATAGCACAAGGCGCTGAAACTATTTTTATTATCTCTTTAGTATATCAACATCAAATAAAAACACATACTGCAACAGAATATGCATACAATAAAATTATTTATAGCATTTAAAAATTTAAATACTAAAATACTCTAAAGCAAATTATGAGTCAAATAGCAGGAGTCCATTTAAAAATTTAGGGGTGTCAGGTTGCGTTTTTGTCAAAAACTGTTCAGAAAATGACTGAACTTTTTGCAAACGGTGTAGGCCCTGATCAGACGCCGCATTCTGCGGCGTCTGGTCTGGGCCTGCACTGTTTGCCAGGGTTACCGTTTTGGGGTTTCTGGTACTAAATGGGTTAAAGCAAAAAATTTGCTCTGTGTAACATAGTGCCAGATAAGGATGTGTAATCCAGATTTAGTGGGATATTTTCCCTTTATGTCTTGTCAGAAGTATATGTTGAGGGTACTTGTCAGAATCACCTGTGTGAGGCAATTCTAACAAGTACCCTCAACATAGCTGTTATGGAGAAATGAGAAAAAATATTCCTTTACCCTTTGGCCTCTCTGTCTGGAGCTGTGTTGTATAGAGCAAATACATTCCTGTAAACATGATCCCATTTTGTAAGGGACATGATGGAGCAGTAAAGTTTTGTAGATTTTCATTTAGTTTGTACACGCTTTATTTTCTCCTTGTTACGCGAAAGAATGCTATTGATTGAGACTTCAATCCTTTGTCTGCTTCTACTCTACTTCTACTATATATACATTGTTGTTATGTCTGGTACATTGTTTTACAGATACAATGACTGAAGACTTAGAAACAAACAATGAAGATTCAAAGTTAGAGGTATTTACCATTTATTATACCCCCGGCATATGCCATGGGGGTATATAGTTTATACCCCCAGCGTATGCCATGGGGGTATATAGTTTTTGTCTTTTCCGTCTGTCTGTCTGTCCGTAAACAATCATTTTGTGTCAAAGATATCTCAGGAACTTCTTCACATAGAAACTTGATATTTTGCACACATGATCAGTATGACTACTTGTATTGTGGGAAAGAAAATAAGGGCCAAGGGGTTAGGCCTTTTAGAGTTATTTCCCTTTGTAGTTCGGCACTGGCCGGGGGTATACGTGCCCCACTGGGCACTTTTGTCTAGTTTTACAAGTTTTTGACCTGGAGTCTGTATCTTCTAATTTGCTTGTTGGCTGGGTTGATATTTTTGTTTTTTTTTTTTTTGCTTGCCTACACTCCTCCCAGTAATCTTTGAAACCAGGTAATGGATTTAGCGGACACACGCCTGGACACAGCATTGAAGCATTGTCAGCTTAACCTTTAACCTGCTGAATATTCAATTAAGCAACACCCATTTCTGACTTTGAACCAATCAGATTACTTGATGCAGCTTATTTCTACATATTCATAAACTGAATGTCAAACTGTGTAGATCCTGATCAGATGGCTTCTTCAGAAGCCATCTGATCTGGATCTACACTGTTTGCAAAGATAGGGCTTGTTGCCTACAGCAGGGTAAAGGTTAAACTTGATTTGATTTTGTTTGATTTTAGGTGTAACATCCCCGTCAACACTGTAAAGGTGATTTTTGAGACGTTGCTTCCAATTTTGTGGGACCTTTACCTGACATTGTGATGAAATGACATTTTAAACTTGGTAGCAGTTGAAATGAGTTGTCAATATTATTTTGTGGATATAGATAATGAAATCCTTTCTGCAGTTATTCTCTGCTTCCTGACTGTTGTCAGTTTCTAGCATAAGAATGTTCACTGTACTGTTTAACTGCTGATGCATAAGCTTGCCCAGGAAAAGTTCGGATAGATAAAATGGCCTTAATATAGAATAAGCTGTTGCAGTGGCTACCTTTCTTAAACAAACAAACTGTTTAAAGAAGCTTACATGCAGTTCCTGAAAAAGGCAGGTGGAACAAAATGGCCCTGAAGCAAGCAAGCAGATTTCATTTTTTTATAGCTCCAGATAAGGCCCTTTTTTTGGTTCAAAAAGTACAGATATTTTTCTTATTTCTGCATGAAAATATATGAGCCCTGCCAGATAAGGCTCTTTTTTTTTCGTCTAAAAAGTACTGGGGTGAGTTGTTCAAAGCATTGTTAGTTTAACGAGCTCGTTAGTGGTCATATTGTTAACTCCTCTAGCAAGTACAATATTGAATATTTTGGTATTATTGCTGAAAAAAATGTGAGCAGCTTTTGCATCTGCAAAAGCTGCTCACATTTTTGCAAAAGCAGCTCACATTTTTTCAGCAAAAATTTCAGCATATTTGTCATATTTAATGATCAAAGTTTTAATGATACGTAACTAACGACGTCGTTAGTTTGAACAACTGGTCCCAGATATTTTTCTTATTTCTGCATGTAAATATGTGTTGTTGGTACTCATTAGAAGCTCGGCACTTCTAATGAGTAACCGTAACGTATGAGAAATCTAATATGTGTGCAAGAGTAAGAAAAATAATTTGTTTCAGGTTGTGAATGTCTAAAAATTTGGAAGATGGCTACATTCATTGATGAATTTTCTGTAACTTTACACAAATGTTGGAAGTGATAATATCTCGAGCAACTTTGACTTTCAAGGTCATGGCCTCAAGGTCAAGGCCACTGTGGCTATTTTTAGAAAAAAATTGTCATCACTCTAGAGCCAATATTTATTGATGGATTTTAATATTTCCTTGCACATCTTTTGCAAATGATAATAACTAGAGCGAGTTCAACTTCCAAGGTCATGGCCTAAGGTCAAGGTCACTGGCTATTTTCGAAAAAACTCATCACTATAGCTTCACAAATGTTAGGTATGATAATATCTCGAGCGAGTTTGACTTTCAGGGTCCTGGGTTCACGGTCAAGGTCGCTGTGGCTATTTTTAGAAAATCATTGTCATTGCTCTAGCGCCTACATTTATTGATGAATTTTGATAAAACTTCACAAATTTTAGGTGTGATAATATCTCAAACAGGCTTGACCTTCGGGGTCCTCGGCTCAAGGTCTACATGCCTGTTTACACGGGTATGGGTTAAAAGGAATGAAAAGGTACCTAATGTTACGGACTTGAATCATTCATGATCCCCAATATTTATATAGCACTGGATTCTTTCTTTGTGACTTTGTTTCTGTTATGGGTCTGAAAATTTGCCTTTGCGCAACTAAGTCAAAGCCCGCAGCTGGTGAGCTTTCCTGTCCGTCAACAGGTCTTATTGTATTAACGGGTACCACACACAAAACAATCCTAACACCCATATTATTGGAAACAGGAAGCTCACAATCTATCAGGAAGAAGATTGCAGGGTCGTATAGTTAAGCAGGTTGCTTGCCCAAATTATCCATTGAAATTATTCCGGTAGTGAAAGGACTATTGCTGATTCTATAGCTATTGTCACTTTACCATTATGAAAGCACTTTTGCCAACATCATCATGTAATGCATCAATAGTTAGATGTATTGTTACATCCATACTGACAAGAACCCAAATCTGGATCTACCATAAAAATTCGGACACCTTAAAGACTTGCTGTTCTTCTTCTAAAATTTTAACAAATTTGTTTAATGATGCAGCAAGGAGTCCAAAAGGTGGCGGCTGAAAGGCAAACAGTGTAGACTCTGGTCAGACTGCTCCTGCAGGGACTGCACTGTTTGCTTAGGCCTATCAGTCCCAGTACTTAGGATCATTACAGTATGTGTATATATGCTTCTTGTAGAAGTCAGTCCTGTCATCGAAGTCCAAGGTCACAACAAAAGACTCCAACATTCCAAAATCCCCAGCAGTAGGAGATACTGCAGAAGGGATGAAGTCGCCAAGACGCAAACTGCCGGCTCCGAAACCCAAGTCAGCCGGTGGCGAGTCAGTTGGTTCCCCTGCCGTAGAGAAGGAAAATGATAATCCTGATGGGAGACAGACAGGAGAAGGGGCCCAGAGTAATAGTGAATCTGCTGTGTTGGAAGGTAAACATGCTTTTGAAGTAGTAGCTGAACTCCACGTAGATTTTGTGATAGATAGTGAGTTTAACCCTTTTCCTGCTGGTTCCTCCAACCCCTACCTTTGCAAATAGCGAAGATCAAGATCAGATGGCTTCTGAAGAAGCCATCTGATCTGGATCTACACTGTTTGCCATGCAGTTTGTGAATTGAACAAATACATAATGTCAAGTAATTTAATTGGAGGACAGTCAGAAATGGGTGTGGCTTAATTTATTCAGCAGGATAAAGGTTAAGCAAGATGCGAATGATTGATTTAACATTGGTCTGTGAAATTGCTATAATGTCACAGTGTTTTTAATATTATAGAAAATTGTCTATGCATTTCTGGTGTAAAATCTACCATGTGTGCAGCTAGCCAGCTAACTGGAATGGGACCCACTTACATGGACTTTGCCCCTGTACCTGCACGTTAATCAAAAATCCATTGACGATGATGAAGATATTTTATATATAGTCAAACGTCAATAACTGGAACACAGATAGTTTGTTTGCCATGGCTAATTCTGGAAGTTATACTTGAGTTCCTAGACAATCCTTCCCATAGTTCCTGATATCCATATATTACGGGTAGTTTAGGGAAGTTTGTCCAGTTCTTTCATGGAATGGAATTTTTTGTGTACTCAAGGGTCTGGCTAACCGGAGCTGAAATGATCACCGGTAATCAGTCCTGTCATTGTGATTGATAATCGATCAGTAATCAATGAAGATTTGATCATAATTTTACCTTTCTGACTTTTGACTCTTACCATATGTTAAACATTATCTTATGTATTAGGACAAACAGGCCTGAGCAAACAGTGTAGACCCAGATGCATCAGGGTCTGCACTGTTTGCTACTTTTAGATGCAACATTGGGCAGTAAATTATACTTATCAAATAATCAATGTTAATCAAATCAGTAACAACAATCATTTTAGTGGAATTTACCGATCATTTAATCGATTAACCTATTAATCCTGCCAGCCATAGTGTACTTGATAGAGGTAGCTGGTGGGGGGTTTTGGCTCGAATTGATTTTACTTTTACGTGGCCGCAATCCTCGCCTTTACTTCTGTCATGGTTAAGCAATTTTCCATATCAATTTGAGAAAACACAACCGGAGACCCCTAAATTTACAAATGGACTCCTACTATATATTAGGAGGAAGATTCCATTTGGGAACAAAAAGGGTTAATAACGTTAAGCCATCGTTGTTTAAATAAGGCAATTCAACTTTCACGGTTCTGGATTTTCTTGACCCAAAGTTTCATCATGCACACCAGGGGCCAGTTGTTCAAAACTAACAACGTTGTTAGTTAACGTATCGTTAAAACTTTGATAATTTATTATGGCATATATGCTAATATTTTTGCTGAAAAAAATGTGAGCAGCTTTTGCAGATGCAAAAGCTGCTCACATTTTTTCAGCAAAATTACCAACATTTTAAATATTAAACATGCTAGAATAGTTAACAGTCTGACGCCTAACGAGCTTGTTAAGCTAACGATGCTTTGAACAACTGGGCCAAGCTTACTAAGTGTGTGTAATGAACACCCCTAAATAGCCCACTTTATATAGAGAAAACTAGGGTTAATAGGGGTATGTAATTTTTCTTAGTTCTGCTCCAAGACTAAGCATTTTGCTTTAGGCACCCAGACTGCCATACATCCAAATTTTTCATTAAGTTAACCATTTAGTACCAGATACCCCAAAACGGGTATTTGGCAAACAGTGCAGGCCCAGATCAGACGCCGCAGAATGCGGCGTCTGATCAGGGCCTACGCTGTTTCAAAAAGTTAAGCCATTTCCCCGAATAAATTTTGAAGAAAATGCAACCTGACACCCTTAAATTTCGAAATGGACTGCCGCCATATATAAGGTGGAAGATTCCATTTGGTACAAAAAGAGTTAATGGGCATTTTATTCAAAACTTAGGCGCCCAGGCAAAAATTTAGGCACCTGTTAGTCTGTATCCCTGTTGTGGGTACTTGTTAGAACCACCTCACTGAGCACCCTAACCAGCACCTATAACCTGTGTGCCAGCCATGGTAGCTCAGTCAAATGCGCGTCTCACTGGGGATCTGGAGGTTGTGGGTTCGATACCTGCAGAGGTTGGCAACATTCTTTCATGATAGATCATGAAATCTTTTCTATTTTCTGCGGTCATTCTCTACCTTCCGCTGCTTCAAAAAGGGCAGTTGTCAGTTTCTGGCAAAAGAATGTACAGGGTATGGTATAAGCACTTAAGTTTATAAGCCTGCCCGGGAAGTGTGGTTTGTTAAGCTAAATGGCTTCATGTGACCTAAATAATGTTGGCTGGGCCATTAAACTACAAAACAAACAAACACAGCATATGTTTGAATATAGTTATGACAAATACCACAAACTTCCATCTGAAAAATCATCTTTTTTGGAGAAAGGAAAGCGTGCACTATGTCAAACGGATTTGACACGCTTCCATGGGAAGAGTGCTGTCTCTGAAGCATTAGGTCATTGTCAGTAATGACAGACAAACTATTAGGTCTCGCACTGTTGTGAGTTTGAGCCCTACTTGGGTCACATATTAGAAGCCAAGTTCTGCAACGTATGGTCAGGTGGTTTTCTTCTGTCACTCCAGTTAAGTTTTCGTCCACCTCTGTTTTATGTTTTTGCTTGAAATCAGTGAAAGTGATTAGAAACAGTTGTGAAACCAAAACAAAAGAAAAAAAATTACAACAACAAAAAAACAAACAGGGTAGGTTGTATTATTATTGGGTGTGCAGGTTGATTACCCTTTGAAGAGTGCTGACGCTTGACAAAATCTTTTTGCTTTGCATCATGGCTCATTAATATTATATTACCTTCTATCAGAAATAGAAGATTTTGAAGACTGCCTCCTGGACTGTCTAGGGGATTATGTGGCAGAACACAAAGGCCGTGTGGATGTCCCTGGTTGGTAAACTGAAGTCATACTAGACATTAACCCTTATCCTGCTGTTCATGACAACCCCTACCCTTACAGTGTAGATCCAGATAAGATGCCATCTGATGGGGATCTGCACTGTTTGTCATCCAGTTTGTGAATTTGAACCAAAACATATCGTGTAAACTGCTGGGCTGATAGTCCGGAATGGGTGTGGCTAATGAAATATTCAGCAGAATGAATAAGACATCTGATCAGGATCTACACTGTCATTCAGTTTGTTAATTTGAGCTAAAACATATATATTCTGATTGACTGATTGTCAGAAATGGGTGTGGCTAATTAAATTATTCAGCAGGATAAGGGTTAAACCATCAGCTCTGTCATAACTACAGGTAAAAAGCACTAAGGAGTATGATTTTGGGACAATTTTTGTTTCACCTGCTTTAAGCATGAAGCGATGTTATAGTCCTGTTTTACGTCTGTTGGTCATTCTGTCACCATGATATGTGTCAGATGTAGTGACACCTATATTTCTTAGTCCATACAGGCACATTATAACCTTAGGCAGATCTTTTTTTTTCTTTCAAAAACATATATGTCAGTGACTGTTATGACCTGGTATGACTATTAGCTGTTTTGAAATATTTATTGTTTTCCTCCTATGCTGTTCCTAGGGCAACAACAAAAGTATGGCTGTGGTCAGGAAACAAATTTGATTGTAGCTATACAATAAAATTGCTAAATTCAGACCACCTTTGGAACTGTTCAAAAGTGGTCTTAAGGACCACTTTTGAACAGTTCCAAAGTTGGTCTCTAACTACGTCACTGGGCAAAGAAAAAAGGGGAAACAAATATTTTAAAGTAGAATTACAGTGAAATTCGGCTATTAAGACCACCTAAAATTAAGACTAATTCTACTTTGATTCTGCTTATTTAGAAGGGTACAGTTATTCTTTTTTTTGTGCTTTCTGCACATAATGTCCGGGTCAGGGACCACCTTTGGGACAGTTCAAAAGTGGTCTTAAAGACCACTTTTGAACAGTGCCAAAGGTGGTCTTTATATAGGAATTTTACTGTAGTCTTAATTTTACTGTGATTCGAACCCACGCACAGATGCGGCGACGTCTAGCACTGCAGTGGCCGACGTCCTTAACCACTGCGCCACAGAGGCATCCCCAAAAGAGAAAGCTCATATAGCGCATATAAGGCTATCCGACACTGCAGTACACTCTGTATATAGGGGTTTATTTGCTACTATTTTATTTCGCTTTTTCCGGGATTGTGATTAATTCTCTCAGTAAATAAAAATAATTTTAGCCTGTCAAATCCTTAACCGCTAAGCATGATATGCCCTAACCATGCAGATAGTGGAGATACAGATCAGATGATGCACACTGTCATTCAGCTTGTTAATTTGAACAAATACATGATTTTGAGTAATTATGTCTCCCAGAAATTTTTTTTTTTCGGAGAGACATATGGTTTTTCCCCCGGGCGTCTGTCTGTCTGTCTACCACAAAATCGTGTCCGCTCTATAACTTGAAAACTGTTCAAGCTATCTTCACAAAACTTCATATAAATATAGCAGAAATGCTAACCACCATGAGACGATGTGTCTCTTGCATGACCCATGTTGGTACCTTAAAGGTCAAGGTCATAGATAGCGGTCAAAGGTAAAGAAGGGGCCTTTTTCAGTGTTCAGTCAATAACTTCCTTATTCCTCTATAATAATAACTCCTAATAACTCTATTATTTCTTACAACTTTCTTATTTGTGAAATTACTTGGCAGAAATTTTTACCATCATGAGAAGATGTGTTGCGCGCTAGGCTCAGGTCGGTACCTCCAAGGTCAAGGACACACTAAGAGGTCAAAGGTCAAAAGAAGTCTTTTTTTTGTGTCCAGTCAATAACTTTTTTATTTCTGGATGGACTTTTTAAAGTAACTATGCAGAAATGTTCACCTTCAATAGCTGATGAGTTTTGTGCAAGACTAAGGTCCATCCCTCCAATGTCAAGGTTATACCTAGAGGTCAAAGGTCAAAAAGGGGCCTTTTTTGTGTACAGTCAGTAACTTATTTATTCTTCGATGGATTATGAAATTACTTAGCAGAAATGTGAACCATCATGAGGCGATTTGTTGTACCTCAACAGTCAAGGCCATACTTAGAGGTCAAATGTAAAAAATGTTTTTTTTTCTGTATTGTCAATAACTTACTTATTCTCTATGAACTTCTCTTGCTGAATATTCAGTTTAGCCACACCCATTTCCGACTCTGAACCAATCAGATTACTTGATGTAATTTATTCCTACAAATTCATAAATTGAATGTCAAACAGTGTAGATCCTGATCAGATGGTCTGGATCTACACTGTTTCCAAAGAGAGGGGTTGTCGTGAACAGCATGATAAGTGTTAACTTGTTCTATTTAGAAAAATTCACACCAGACGTATTTTCCAATACACTACAGTCTCTTATAGTTAAAATTTTACATGAAACATGATTTTGGATATAAAATTGTTTTAAAAGGATCCCAAAAATATACAGATTATATAGAAAAAATAACCGTAAATGGTCTTTTTAGCTCACCAGAGCCGAAGGCTCCGGGGGAGCTTATAGGATAGGCAGTTGTCCGTCGTCGTCTGTGTCGGCGTCGTTTGCGTCTGCGTCGTCTTCGTCAACACTTTCAAACAACATCTCCTCTGAAGCCACTGGGCTGATTGGGCCCAAATTTTATCTGTAGCAGCCTTGGGCTGGGGGATTGAAAGTTTGTGTTTTTTTATCAAAATCGGCTCATTAGTTTGGTTGCTATGGTAACTTGTAGTTTCCATAGACTTATAATGGGGAAAATTGAAAAATAGCATTTACTGCCAAGCGTCTGCAGATATTTTGACAAAAATTTCATAGAAATGTTCCATAGGCAATCTACTATCTGCCATATGATTTTAGGCCTTCTGCCCTTTTTTATTGGTTGCCATGGAAACCAAAAAGCAAAAAATAGACAAAAAAATACTTAAAAAATCATCTCCTCAGAAACCATACACTCTAGGAGGCTGAGACTTTATGAAAATATTCACCATATTTGCCTTTACAGGTTTTGTGTTTTTTATGAAATTTGGCCTTTTAGTTTTGTTGCTATGGCAACTTGAGTTTCCATTGACTTATAATGGGGAAAACTGAAAAATGGCATTTACTGCCAAGTCATTGCAGATATTTTGACAAAACTTACATTAACCTGTTCCTTGAGTAAACTTCTCTCAGCCATATGCTTTTATGTCAACCTGGAGGTCCCCTAGGTTATGCCAGGGCCATGCCCCGCCCCCTCCACTTCATAAAATGCCTTATATCTCAGAAACCTTACAGATCCCAACCCCTAAACCATATATATTCCTGTTCCTTATGATAAGATGCATTAAGTGACACCAACCTCAGGGTCCCCCGGGATGTGCCGGGGACATGCCCTGCCCCCTCTATGTCATAAAATGCCATTTATCTCAGAAACCATTCAGATCCCCACCCCTAAACTAATTATATTCTTGTTCCTTATGCTAAGATGCATTAAGTGACACCAACCTGGGGGTCCCCTGGGATGTGCCGGGGACATGCCCCACCCCCTCCACTTCAATAAATCCCATTTATCTCAGAAACCATTGAGATCCTCACCCCTCATCCATATATATTCTTGTTCTTTATGATAAGATGGACTCAGTGACACCAACCTGAGGGTCACCTGGAATGTGCGGGGGCCATGCCCCACCCCCTCGACTTCATAAAAGGCCCAATATCCAAGTAACCTTACAGATCCCCACCCCTTAACCATTTATATTCTCGTTCCTTATGATAAGTCGCATTCAGTGACACCAACTCGGGGGTCCCCTATGGATGTGCGGGGGCAATGCCCAACCCCTTCCACTTCATAAAAGGCTAAATATTCTAGAAACCTTACAGATCCCCACCCCAAAATCATATAATTTTCTTGTTCCTCATGATAAGACACATTCAGTGACACCAACCTAGGGGTCATCCAGGGTGTGCCCGGGCCATACTCCAACCCTCGACTTCACAAAGACCATATATCCGAGAAACTGTTTAGAGCCCACCCCTAAACCATATATATTCTTGTTCCTTATGATAAGACGCATTCAGTGACACCATCTGGGGGTCCCCTAGGATGTGGCAGGGCTTATGCCCCACCCCCTCCACTTCGTAAAAGGCTGAATATCTCAGAAACCATTCAGATCCCCACCCCTAAACCATTTAGATTCTTGTCCCTTACGATAAGACACATTCAGTGATACCAATCTTAGGGTCTTGTGGCCGCACGGGGGCTATGCCCGACCCCTCCACTTCATAAGACTCATTCACTCACATCAACGTGGGGTCTCTATGTGCTAGGGCAACATGCTGATGCCATGGCCCAACCCTCCACTTCATAAAAGGCCATATATCTCAGACACCATTAAGAGCCCCACATCATAACCATATATATTCTTGTTTCTTATGATTTGACACATTTAGTCACACCAACTTGGTGGTCCACAGGGGCCATTCCTCCCCTCATCATTTCATAAGAGGGCCTCATATCTTGGAAACTGTTCATATCCCAACCCCTAAACAATATATTTTCTTGATCCTTATTATAAGACACATTCAGCGACAACAATCTTGGCTTTCCTGGGGTCTGCCAGTGCCATGCTCTAACCCCTCTGCAGCTTAAAAGGCCTTACATCTCAGGAACAGTACACATCCCAACCCCTAAACCATATATATTCTTGTGCCTTAAGATAAGTTGGATTCAGTGATACCAGCCTGGGCTCTGTTGGGACCATGTCTCATCCCTCCTCCTCATAAAAGGCCTAATATTTCAGATACAGAGTCCACATGGGTGCTCATTTGGAAATGGGGGTTTGTTTGGGAGACTTTATAATCAATAAATTAAAACCTGAAACCATACATGGCTGCCAGTGGGCAGTACCCGCCTGAGCTCTGGTGAGCATTGTGGCCCATGGGCCTCTTGTTTCTGTATAATATATTCAGTTTTGTTTTTGTTTGAATATATACAGTTTAATTTCTGTATTTAAATCACCTTTTGGACTTTATTAGTGATGTGGTCTTAATAATGGATATAAAAAATTATGGTAAAATTTTAATTTGGTGCTGGTAAAAGATGTTCTTAACCCTGGTCCTGCTGAATATTTTAATATTGCACACCCACTACTGAATATCAGCCAATCAGATTACTTGATGCAAATTATTGCAACAAATTCATAAACTGGATGGCAAACAATGAAGATCCTGATCAGATGACTTCTTCAGAAGCCATCTGATCTGGATCTACATTGTTTCAAAGGTAAGGCATATCCGGGCTCAGCAGGACAAGGGTTAACCCTTTGTATGCGGGGAAACTCCTAAAGGGGTACCTTGGCAAACAGTGCAGGCTCAGATAAGATGCCGCAACCTGATCAGGGCCTGCACTTTAATTTTCCGTAAAAAAAAAAATAGAATAATAATAAAAAAAAAAATAAATAGAATAGGCCTGACACCCCTTTTATGACAAATCGACTTGTCCAACATATAGCAGTGGAAGAGTCCGACAGTATACAATGGGTTAATAATGGATATAAAAATTCAAGGAAGTAATATTTAATTTGTTGCTGGTAAAAGATGTTCTTTGTTTGTTTGATTTGAGGTTTAACGTCCCCGTCAACACTGTAAAGGTCATTTTGGAGGCAATGCTTCCAATTTTGTGGGACTTTTACCTGACATTGAGATGAAATGACATCTCAAGTCCTGTCGCCCAATAAACCAGTTGGGTTTATTAGCATGGATGGTCCGCCTTGACAGGCTTAGATCCTCTAAGCGGATCTAGATTTGTACATAGAATGTAATTGGATGATGCAGATTTTGTATTGTGTTCATGTTGGTTTCTATTCTATTGCTTTCTTGTTCATTTTGTTCATGTGCGTTTTGGTTCTGCTTGTTTGCTTCATGGTGTCCATGTTGCTCTTTGTATCATAGTTCACTGTCATGTGTTTGTATTTGTCAAGATTACATGGCTTCTGCAGGCCTCATATTTTTCAGGCATTTGCAGGATTTCAGGCTTTTGGAGCTTGATTTTTTTCTTGATTTCAGGCTTTTAGATTTTGATTCTTGTGCCTATAGTCTGTTTAAAAAACTATTTAACCGTTATCCTGCTAAATAAATTTATTAACCCACACCCATTTCTGACTATAAGTCAACCAAAATACTTCATATTTTCACAAACTGCATTACAAACAGTGTAGATCCTGATCAGATGGCTTCTTCAGAAGCCATCTGATCTGGATCTACACTGTTTGCAAAGGTAATAGTTGTGTCATGTTCAGCAGAATAAGGGTTGAAGCTGCAAAATCGGGGCTTTCAGGCATGGAAAAGCGTGGTCAGTACGAGGCCTGCTTCTGCCATATGTAGGGCTGGCAGCAGAAAAAAATAATCGGCTATCGGTCTTGTCATTGTGATCGATAAACGATTCGTAATCACGGAAGATTTGGTCATAATTTTACCTGCGTGGCTTTATGTCTGAGCATGACTCTTACCAAATGTTGCACTTTACCATATGTATTTGAACAGACAGGTCTAGCAAACAGTGTAGACCCAGATGAGACGCCGCAAAGTGCGTCGTCTCATCAGGGTCTGCACTGTTTGCCCCTCATCAAGCTGTTTCAGGCACGACTTTGGGTAGTTAATTATACTTATCAAACAATCAGTTACAAGCAAATCAGTAAGGATAATTATTTTTGTGGTATTTATTGATTACCGGGTATATGATTAGTCGTGCCAGCCTTAGCCATATGATAAAAATCTTGGCAAATTACAGAACAATGATATTTCTTTGGCTGCGTTTCCTGACAACCGGTTGTCAGGAGCATTTTTGCTATGTAAAATGCTCCTGACAACCGGTTGTCAGGAGCATTTTACTATGCAAAATGCTCCTGACAACCAGCAATATTTTTTCAATAAAAACCTGCTATATTAGCATTATTTTGGTGACTTAACACAGTATTTTTAGTTTCTTGATACATGTTTAATTTTTTTTTTGTCTTCTCTGGTATTTTAACATAACTACTGGATTGAAAATAAAAGAGAAAAAACATAATATTTATGGTACTTGCAGAATTTAATGTTTTATTTAATACTGAAAATAAATACCAACTACATGTAAATATAGGGTCAATTTCACTTGAGTGCTATGGAAAAAACATGTCATCAATTCCCTTTTAGAGAATATAATTATATGGTTAAGGGGTGGGGATCTGAACGGTTTCTGAGATATATTGCTTTTAATGAAGTTAAGGGGTGGGGCATGGCCCCTGGCACCCCCAGGGTGGCATGCTGATGTCACTGATTGGGTCTTATAATTAAGAACAAGAATATATATGGTTTAGGGTCGGGGCTCTAAACAGTTTCTCAGGTATATGGTCTTTGGTGAAGTTGAGGGGTGCAGCATGGCCCGGGCACGCCCTGGGTGACCCCTAGGTTGGTGTTACTGAATGTGTCTTATCATAAAGAACAATAATAAATATGGTTTAGGGGTGGGGATCTGTAAGGTTTCTAGTTTGTTTGATTTGAGGTTTAACATCCCCGTCAATACTGTAAAGGTCATTTTGGAGACGTTGCTTCCAATTTTGTGGGACTTTTACCCGACACTGAGATGAAATGACATCTCAAGCCCTGTCACCCAATGAAACCAATAGCCTGGACGGTCCGCCTCGCACCGCGGTTCCTGGACAGACTTAGATCCTCTAAGGGGTTTACCAGTACTAGTGTGCGGGCCGGATTCAGCTCTGCGTGGAAGCATCATATAGCCCATACATTTCTTCAAGCCCCTATGGGCGGGGGCCGGTAAGGTTTCTGAAATATTGGGCCTTTTATGAAGTGGAGGGGGGTGGGCATGGCCCCGGCACATCCTGGGGAAACCCTAGGTTGGTGTTTCTGAATGCCACTTATCATAAGGGACAAGAATATATATGGTTAAGGGGTGGGGATCTGAATGGTCTCTGGGATATGAAGTGGAGGGGGTGAGACATGGCCCTGGCACAACCTCGGGGATGACCAAGTTGACATAAAAGCGTATGGCTGAGAGAAGTTTACTCAGGAAAATTTCTATGAAAGTTTGGCAAAATATCAGCAAAGGTTTGACAGTAAATGTCATTTTTCAATTTTCCTCATTATAAGACTATGGAAAATCTAAGTTGCCATAGCAACCATCTAAATGGCCGAATTTCATAAAAAAAAAAAAACCTGTAAAGGCAAATATGGTGAATATTTTCATAATGTCTCTGCCTCCTAGAGCTTATGGTTTTTGAGGAGATGATTTTTTAAGTATTTTTTTTTCTAATTTTTTTCATCAACCAATAAAAATGAGCAGCAGGCCTAAAATCATATGTCATATCCTGTTTATAGGGTAGTAGATAGATCAGACAGTAGACTGCCTAAGGAACATTTTAATTTTATGAAAGTATTGTCAAAATATCTGCAGAGGCTTGGCAGTAAGAGCCATTTTCAATTTTCCCCATTATAAGTCTATGGAATCTATAAGTTGCCATAGCAACCAAACTAATGAGCCGATTTTCATAAACATGGGAGCCATGATGGCCCTGGATCGCTCACCTCATCCATAGAGTAACAAGTGGGTCCCGGGGAAGGTCGTTCTTGACCCCATGGCTATAATGTGCATAATGTTGAGGGACGTCTAAAAAGGTGAAGCTTCGTACCAAATATCAACAAAGGCTATAATTTGAACAATCTTGGTAGAGGTCCACAAGATGAAGTTTCATACCAAATATCAAAGACCTGGGCCTTGCGGTTTCAGAAAGAAGATTTTTAAAGATTTTCCCTATATAAGCCCATGTAAAACCAAAGGGCCCCAGGGTAGGGGCATTTATGGCCCCAGCACTATAATTTGAACATTCTTGGGTCCACTAGTTGAAGCTTCATACCAAATATCAAAGACCTGGGCCTTGTGGTTTCAGAGAAGAAGTAAGTTTTCGGTGAAAAAAATCTATTTTTGGTTCCTGTGACCTAGATGTGCAACAGACCGGAACCATTTGAACAACTTTGAAAGGGCACCACCTAAGGATCATTACTGTGAAGTTTGGTCAAAATCCGATCAGGGGTTTAGGAGGAGATGTTTACGCACGGATTGATGCACGGACAACAGACAAAAGGTGATCCCAAAAGCTCACTTGTCTCTATGTGACGGTGAGCTTAAAACATAAACTTTCAATCCCCGAGCCCCAGGATGCTACAGATAAAATTTGGGTCAAATTGTCCTAGTGGCTTCAGAGGAGATGTCATTTGAAAGTGTTGATGCCAGTTGACGACATATTTCAGATGACGACGGACAACTGCCTATCCTATTAGCTCCCACGGAGCCTTTGGCTCTGGTGACCTAAAATATCTGAATAAAAATTACATGAATTAACTTCAATTAAGTTTATTGGAATACTAAAAAAATTACAAAAAAGCATTAAACATGTATACAGAACCTTGAAATACTAAAAAAGGTAACTAAAATAATACTAATATTATAGGTTTATATTGGAAAAATATTGCTGGTTGTCAGGAGCATTTTTGATGGCAAAAATGCTCCTGACATCCGGTTGTCAGGAGACACTTCCTATTTCTTTTTGGTGTGGGACTAGACGAGACAGGTCTAGCTGTAGCTTAGAATTCAGTGCTGGACCCCTCAGTATTATGATGTTATTAATCAAGTAATTGTATATTGGCCCTGTAACTGGAACAATATGAAATTACGCGATTAATGAAAACTTTATTAATTGACACACTTATAAAACATGGTTATTGATTTTTGACCACAGCCTAATATCACTTGACCTTGGTTGACCTGTTGTTAATATGGATGACCTCTGATCAATACTGGATAGTCAATTTACTCATTGCATGCAAGGAACACCTAAAGGTACCTTGGCAAACAGTGCAGGACCAGATCAGATGCTGCAGAACGTGGTGTCTGATCAGGGCCTGCACTATTTGCTAACAGAATCTTCTGCTAAAATAGAATAAAAATGAAAAATAGGCCTGACACCCCTTTTATGACAAATGGACTTGTCCACCATATAGTAATGGAAGAGTCCACTAGTATACAATGGGTGAATAATAAGAAAGAAAAGTGCTTGCCGGTATTACATGTATTTCGAAATCTACACTGAAGTGAGTCAGTATCTGCCCTGAATAAAAACCTCATCTTGACGCAACTGTCAGTTCTAGAGATAGGAGAGGAGAAAAGGCTTTATCACACAAGAATGTGTTATCGTAATGTAGCTGGTATCAGGTCCATTACAGATTTAAGGCAATGTATTGTTAAAATTTACAAAAAAAAAAAAATGCATAAAGTGTTAATAAAATTTACAAGAAAATCTAGAATTTTTAAGCAAACAGTACAGACCCACATTTTGCAGCATCAAATTTGTGTCACACTGTTTGCTAATGTCAAGTTTTTGGCTTCTCCATCTAAAATGGGCAAACATGCATCAGAAAATATATTAAAGAATCTTATATAGGGTTCAGTTGTAGTGGGTCTTTCCAACCTGAGGGATGGCTGTGCTGAGTGGAACTGAGGCTATGCTCAGCACGGTCACCCAGAGGGTTGGAAATGCCATCTGCAACAGAACCCCATGTATGATTCTTTTTCTTGCACAACACCACCAAAAAGTTGCATTTTACTTTATTTATAGTTTTATTTTTTATGCACCATAATACTTTTGTAGTTTGCCTGTGTAAGAACTCTAGGTTGAGAACAGAATTCCTATCCCAGGCTAAAACCACATACAGTAGAACTTTGATGGCTCGAACAACGATGGCTCGTTTACCATGGATGAGTCGAACCCATTCTTGAGTCCCTAGCGAAATCCTCTATATAAGAAATAGTGGGAGATAGTCAAGGAGATTTTAGTCTTTTATCTTGCAAATGTATTCTGTGTGTACTCATTAGAATCGCCTCAATGAGGCGATTCTAATGAGTACACTCAGCATACATATTCATTATAGAACACCGAAAAGATGTCTAAAAGTATCTCGTTATGCCTTCTGACATTAATCTCAGTGGCTCAAACTTCCCCTGTCTCAAACAGATTTTCGAGGTCCCAAAGGTGTTCGAGCCATTGAAGTTCGACTTATCGGGTGTGCAAGAAATAATAGAGTCCACTCAACATAATTTACATTAGAACAATTTACCTAACCACACTTTTCCTGAGTAGGCTGATACATAAGTAGTTCACCAGTAGAGTGCACACTTTCACCAGAAACTGAGAGCTGTACTGGTTGATTCTTTGTTGGTTCAAGAAGGGCAAATGTCAGTTCTGTCAAAAAAAAAGAAAAATAAACAGAAGTTCACTGTACTGGTTATCTACAAGTGCCAGGAAAATTTGACTAGGTAGACCATCAGTGTACCTAACCAGTAACCACACTTTATCCTGAGTAGGCTTGTACATAAGTAGTTAACCAGTAGAGTGCACTCTTTCACCAGAAATTGACAGCTGTACTGCTTGAATCTTTCTGTTGATTCAAGAAAGGCAAATGTCACGTCTCGCAAAAAAAAATAGAAATAAAAATAAAAGTTCATTGTACTGTTTAACTGCTTATTCATGAGCCTACCCAGGAAACATTTGGCTAGGTCAACTGTCTGCTAGATGTGACCTAAATAAAGTAGATGCTTCCACGCAGAGCTGAAACCGACCACACAGGAGTACTGGTAAACCACTTAGTGGATCTAAGCCTGCCCAGGCAAAGCAGTGCAAGTCTGACCCTCCATGCTTATAAACCCTATTGGTTTCATTGGGCAACAGGGCTTTGAGGTGTCATTTGATCTCAGTATCAGGTAAAAATCCCACAAAATTGGAAGCAACGTCTCCAAAATGACCTATTCAGTGTTGACAGGGACATTAAACCTCAAATCAAACAAACAAACAAAACCTATATATTATTGACTGGGCCATTAAAGCCAAACAAACAAACAGCACTGTATTTTCAGAATCTCAGATCTCACGTAGGGGAAGAAAGAGAAAGGCAGCTGAAGATTCCAAGTCTCTGATTGTTAATTTCTTCAAGGTAATTTTACATATTTCATGTCCCAAGATATATCATACATAGAGGATCTTACATGACTGTTCATGTAATATTGAGTTTATGAAGGCAGTTAAGGATAAGCGATACCATGCAAGGCTTTGCTGAGCATTTTATGCCTTTTCCTCAACAAGTTTAATAAATTATATAATACATGAGCACAAATGCAAGATTCTTTTTATCATATGACATACATATTCAAGATTTGTTTACAAAAATGTCAATATTTCGTCATTAGTGAATGTGACGTTAAGGACTTCATAAGTAAATCCATCAGTGGCTCACTGAACTTAATACATGGAATCGGCCCCCACCCACTGGGGCTTGAAGAAATAGATGGGCTGCATGAGCTGAAACCGACCCGCAAACTAGTACTGATAAACCATTTAGAGGATCTAAGCCTGCCCAGGCAAAGCGGTGCGAGTCGGACCATCCATGCTTATAAATCTCATTGGTTTCATTGGGCGGCAGGCTTGAGATGTCATTTCATCTCAGTGTAGGGTAAAAGTCCCACAAAATTGGAAGCAACGTCTCTAAAATGACCTTTGTAGTGTTGACGGGGAGGTAAAACCTCAAATCAAACAAAATAGATGGCGTTATTACATTCTCAGACGTGATGTCATATGATAAAATTTATCATATGACTTCGTTGATTATCAGTGGATAACGTCGTGTAATAAAAATCGTATGACCAAACGTGTAATAACACTCTGACGGGTTAAGTAACGTCATGACGACGTCCATTTTTTGAGGGAAAATTGTCAAATTGAAAGGCAATAAAATCCAATTTAAAGTAGATAATGATAATTAGAATCTTACACTTGTGGTCATTTCATATGAAATTGATGAAACTCGCCAAATGCTTGTTTCATCAATATCATATGAAATGACCACTCGTGTAAGATCCAGTATCTATGAAACTTCAGCCAGTGATAACAAGTCTTGTTAAAAACCTACAAAAAACACTGCTGTCCACTACCAGTTTACAGAATCCCATATTACTCTACTTGTTTTTTCCGATTCTGTATCACCATCCATACTAGCTCTGAGCTCGGACATTTTTGTGACATTAGCAGCCATGTGTAACGTGGAACAAGACTTGTGAAATGATGATGAAGTCACCTACACACACAGTGTAACATGAAATTTTTCCACTATATATTCAGTTGAAAAAAAAAAAGACTTTATTTGGTAGCAAAAGCTTATATAATAAACGTATCACTATAGTAACTTGAACTGCCCCACAGACTCTTGGGTGTTTTCAGATCTTATGCAGCACACTCGATGCTCCCTGTCTCATGTGTTATGATGATCTTGAAACATCCACTCAGTGTGATACAATGTAATTTGTAATGGCTTATAAAAATGATTTAACATGAGGTTAATTGTATGCTCAGATCAACAGAATTCATTTATCATCACGAAAACATGCCTATATAATTTTGACCCCCTTGAACCCCACTTTTGTATAGTAAAACTGGGGTTTACAGGGGTAAACCTTATTCAACTTATTTCTGTTCTAAAACATAGATTGTGGGTACTCATTAGAATCGCCTCAATGAGGCGGTTCTAACGAGTGCTCAGAATCTATGTTTAGAGCAGAAATAAGAAAAATATCACATTTTTTCATCTTAAAATGTTTGATTTTTCGGCGGTAAAATTTACACTGTAGTTGTATAGGCGTGTTTTCGTAATGCCTGCTCATAACCTCAGGCTCTGGATTAATGAGTTATTTATAACATTGACATGTATGTCATCCTGTATATACCCGAAGTTTTCGGACGTTTCAACTCCTTTAATCATATTTGTTCTGAAACTTGAACAGATACAATTTACTACGCAATGTTCTGCCTAACAACAGCTGGTTGAGAGGTAAAGGGTGTATTCTGCAGTGTTTCATCTGGGTCTACACTGTTTGCTCAGGCCTGCCTATTGGAATGTTTACGGTAAAGTCAGTTAATATGTTATCTGAAAATTTATGTCCTCATCCTCCTACAGCCAACATCAAAAAGGAAGAAAGAAGAACCTGATGGGGAGAATGTCAAAACTGAAGAACAGGTGAAGAGTAGAGAAGAAACAAGCAGTGAGAAGGCAGGGAACAACAAACTAGAGCAGAAAAAACATAAAAAGGTATTGTTTTTTGTTTGCCAAATCAAACCTATATACATTGTTACGTCGTTATAACGCTGTCATCGGGATCCATCAAAGTCGACCACCTTACAGGCAATCCCGCGTTATACAACGCGACAATCAGATTTACCCCCACCCACTTCTTCTGCATGCATGATTACCGTTTCTGCCAGGTTATTATGAATATTCCATATTGCATGCTTTTTATAAGATATAAAGTTAATAGTTTTAATTTTAATCTGATTCTGTACCTCTAGCAGTCATTTGGCTTATCGTTCAAACTGTTTTTAGCTCACCTGTCACGTAGTGACAAGGTGAGCTTTTGTGATCACTTTTTGTCCGTCGTGCGTCCGTGCGTGCGTGCGTCCGTAAACTTTTTCTTCAAACGACATCTCCTCCTAAACCACTGATCGGATTTTGACCAAACTTCTCAGGAATGATCCTTAGGTGATCCCCTTTCAAAGTTGTTCAAATGGTTCCGGTCCGTTGCACATATAGGTCACAGGAGCCAAAAATAGATTTTTTCACTGAAAACTTAAAAAATCTTCTTCTCTGAAACCGCAAGGCCCAGGACATTGATATTTGGTATGAAGCTTCATCTAGTGGACCCCTACCAAGATTGTTCAAATTATAGTGCTGGGGCCAAAAATGCCCCCACACCGGGGCCCTTTGGTTTTACATGGGCTTAAATAGGGAGAATCTTTAAAAATCTTCTTCTCTGAAACCGCAAGCCCCAGGTCTTTGATATTTGGTATGAAGCTTCATCTAGTGGACCCTACCAAGATTGTTCAAATTACAGTGCTGGAGCTAAAAATGCCCCCGCACCGGGGCCCTTTGGTTTTACATGGGCTTATATAGGGAAAATCTTTAAAAATCTTCTTCTCTGAAACCGCAAGGCCCAGGTCTTTGATATTTGGTATGAAGCTTCATCTAGTGGACCTCTACCAAGATTGTTCAAATAATAGTGCTGGGGCCCAAAATGCCCCCGCCCCAGGGCCCTTTTGTTTTACATGGGCTTATATAGGGAAAATCTTTCAAAATCTTCTTCTTCTGAAGCTGCAAGGCCCAGGTCTTTGCTATTTGGTATGAAACTTCATCTAGTGGACCCCTACCAAGATTGTTCAAATTATAGTGCTGGGGCCAAAAATGCCCCCGCCCCAGGGCCCTTCGGTTTTACATAGGCTTATATAGGGAAAATCTTTAAAAATCTTCTCCTCTGAAACCACAAGGCCCAGGTCTTTGATATTTGGTATGAAGCTTCATTTTGTGGACCTCTACCAAGATTGTTCAAATTATAGCCATGGGGCCAAAAATGCCCCCGCTCCAGGGCCCTTTGGTTTTACATAGACTTATATATGGAAAATCTTGAAAAAATCTTCTTCTCTGAAACCACAAGGCTTAGGTCTTTGATATTTGTTATGAAGCTTCAGCTAGTGGACCTCTAACAGGATTGTTCAAATTATAGCCCTGAGACCAAAAATGCCTCGCCATGTGGCCCTTTCGTTTTACATAGACTTATTTAGGGAAAATCTTTAAAAATCTTCTTCTCTGAAACCACAAGACGTAGGTCTTTGATATTTGTTATGAAGCTTCAGCTAGTGGACCTCTACCAAGATTGTTCAAAGTATAGCCCTGGGGCCAAAAATGTCCCCGCTCCGGACTTATATAGGGAAAATCTTGTTTTACATAGACTTCTATATGCAGGGTAAACCTTTAAAATCTCTGAAACGACAAAGCCCAGGTCTTTCATATTCGATATGAAGCTTCATCTTGTGGACCTCTACCAAGATTGTTCAAATTATAGCCCTGGGGCCAAAAATTGACCCTGCCCGGGGCCCACTTGTTATACATTGGATCAGGTGAGCGAACCAGGGCCCTCTGGGCCCTCTTGTGTTTTATATTAGGATCACTTTTTGTCTGTCATCCGTGCGTAAACAATTTCTTCAAATGACATCTCCTCCTAAACCACTGATCGGATTTTGACCAAACTTCACAGGAATGATCCCTATGGTATTAAGCTTCATCTAGTGGACCCCTACCAAGATTGTTCAAATTATAGTGCTGGGGCCAAAAATACCCCCGCAACAGGGCCCTTTGGTTTTACATGGTCTTAAATAGGGAAAATCTTCAAAAATCTTCTCTGAAACCACAAGGTCCAGGTCTTTGATTTTTGGTATGAAGCTTCGTCTAGTGGACTCCTACCAAGATTGTTCAAATTATAGTGCTGGGGCCAAAAATGCCCCCGCCCCGGGGCCCTTTGGTTTTACATGGGCTTATATAGGGAAAATTTTTAAAAATCTTCTTCTCTGAAACTGCAAGGCCCAGGTCTTTGCTATTTGGTATGAAGCTTCATGTAGTGGACCCCTACCAAGATTGTTCAAATTATAGTGCTGGGGCCAAAAATGACCCCGCCCCGGGGCCCTTTGGTTTTACATAGGCTTATGTAGGGAAAATCTTTAAAAATCTTCTTCTCTGAAACTGCAAGGCCCAGGTCTTTGATATTTGGTATGAAGCTTCATCTTGTGGACCTCTACCAAGATTGTTCAAATTATAGCCCGGAGGCCAAAAATGCCCCCGCCTCGGGACCCTTTGGTTTTACATAGACTTATATAGGGAAAATCTTTAAAAATTTTCTTCTGTGAAACCCAAAGGTCTAGGTCTTTTATATTTGGTGTGAAATTTCATCTAGTGGACCTCTATCAAGATCATTCAAATTATAGCCCTGTGGCCAAAAATGCCTCCGCCCTGAGACCCTTTGGTTTTACATAGACTTATATAGGGAAACCTTTAAAAATCTTCTCATCTGAAACTGCAAGACCTAAGTCTTTGATATTTTGTATGGAGCTTCATCTAGTGGAGAATTATAGCCTTTGTTGATATTTGGTATGAAGCTTCATTTTTTTAGACCTCCCTCAACATTATGGACATTATAACCTTGGGGTCAATTATGGCCCACCCCAGGGCCAACTTGTTACTCTATGGATCAGGTGAGCGATCCAGGGCCATCATGGCCCTCTTGTTGAAACTATTGTTGCTGTACTTTGGTTTTCTGTTTAATTGGCTGCCATATTTATTTACCTCTTCCGGTAGTCGCTAAGGTATCACTTAACATTGAAGTAAAATGCAACCTGACTATACCGTACTGTTAGCTTGAAAGAAAGGCAGTTGACGTAAGCGAACCAAGTTTACATCGGTGTTTGTTTATTGAACCTTTCTTGATTTCTTTGTTTATATCCAGTGAATAATAAATGAATAACCGTATGCAGATGCGAGAAAAAAAAAACGCCTGCAATGCCCTGTTTTGGCGGGAAAAATTTAGCGTCTGCACGTGACAATTACAAAGGGATTAATAAGGACATATCACTGGTCAAGATATCTTGATTGACATAGTTTTCACACCTTATCACACTGTTAATTGTCGGCTTATCGATAAGCCTAAGGTGAGTATTCACAGTTTAATAGTGTTGACAACTGGAGTAAATAATCGAGTATAAGAGTCTTGACTGACGATGTTTTGATGGCTGAGTTCCACGGAGAAATGGGAAAAAAATTTGACCGCTTCCAAAACTGGGGGAAAACGCAATAATTGAAGCCACAGACCAACAGCTTTAAAACTACTTCCCCCCACCAAAAGGCCCCACGATATTACCGCATGCAGATGCACAGACGAAAACAACGTCTGCATTGCTCTGTTTTGTCAATTACAAAGGGTTAGATTTACTATCCTAAACTTAAGGATGGAAAACAACAAATTGATGTGTTAAATGAAATAATTTGGCAATCGAAACCACCCTTTTCTATATTTATTGATATTTTTTATACCCCCGCAAATGAAGTTTGAAGGGGGTATATAGGAGTCAGCTTGTCGTCTGTCGTCGTCGGTCCGTTACAAAAAACTTTAACATTGCTCATAACTTCCTTATTCTTTGACCGATTTCTTTAATATTCACACACCACACACCTTGCCACTAGTACTTAAGATTGATATACACAAACCTCACCTTGACCTTTACGTTGACCTTCCTCAAGGTCAAATACTTGTAAAAATTTGTCGGTACAAAAAAACTTTAACATTGCACATAACTTCCTCATTCTTTGACCGATTTCTTTAATATTCACACACCACACACCTTGCTACTAGTACTTAAGATTGATATACACAAACCTGACCTTGACCTTCACGTTGACCTTCCTCAAGGTCAAATACTTGTAAAAATTTGTGGGTACAAAAAAACTTTAACATTGCACATAACTTCCTCATTCTTTGACCGATTTCTTTAATATTCACACACCACACACCTTGCCACTAGTACTTAAAATTGATATACACAAACCTGACCTTGACCTTCACGTTGACCTTCCTCAAGGTCAAATACTTGTAAAAATTTTATTTTTATATTATTTATTTTTTAGCTCACCTGAGCACGAAGTGCTCAAGGTGAGCTTTTGGGATCAGTCTTTGTCCGTCGTGCGTGCGTGCGTCCGTCCGTCGTCAACTTTTGCTTTAAACAACTTCTCCAAAACTGCTGGACAGATTTTGATCTAGTTTCCCAGGAATGCTCCTTGGGTGATCCTCTACCAAAATTGCTCAAAGTGTTCCGCTCGGGTGAACAAGATGGCCGCCAGAGCTAAAAATAGAAAATTCTTTAAACGACTTCTCCTGCTTAACCAGTGGATGGATTTTGAAATTGTTTCACAGGAATGTTCCTTGGATGACCCTCTACCAAAATTGCTCAAACCGTTCAGCTCGGGTGAACAAAATGGCCGCCAGAGCTAAAAATAGAAAAACCTTTTAACAACTTCTTCTCCTTAACCAGTGGATGGATTTCGAAATTACTTGACAGGAAAGTTCCTTGGGTGACCCTCTACCAGAATTGCTCAAACCGTTTCGCTCGGGTGAACAAAATGGCCGCCAGAGCTAAAAATAGAAAAAGCTTTAAACGACTTTTTCTCCTTAACTAGTGGATGGATTTTGAAATTACTTGACAGGAATGTTCCTTCAGTGACCCTCTACCAGAATTGCTCAAACCGTTCCGCTCGGGTGAACAAAATGGCCGCCAGAGCTAAAAATAGAAAAAGCTTTAAACGACTTTTTCTCCTTAACTAGTGGATGGATTTTGAAATTACTTGACAGGAATGTTCCTTCGGTGACCCTCTACCAAAATTGCCCAAACCATTCCGCTCGGGTGAACAAAATGGCCGCCAGAGCTAAAAATAGAAAAAGCTTTAAACGACTTTTTCTCCTTAACCAGTGGATGGATTTTAAAATTATTTCACTGGAATGTTCCTTGGGGGATCCTCTACCAAAATTGCTCAAACAGTTCCGCTCGGGTGAACAAAATGGCCACCAGAGCCAAAAATAGAAAAACCTTTAAACATCTTCTACTCCTTAAACAGTGGATGGATTTTGAAATTTCACAGGAATGTTCCTTTGGCAAACCTCTACAAAAATTGCTCATGCTGTTCCCCTCGGGTGAACAAAATGGCCACCAGAGCTAAAAATAGGAAAACCTTTAAACGACTTCTTCTCCATAACCAGTGGATGGATTTTGAAATTATTTCACAGGAATGTTTGTTTGGTGACTCTCTACCAAAATTGCTCATACTGTTCCGCTCGGGTAAACAAAATGGCCACCAGAGCTTAAAATAGAAAAACCTTTAAACGACTTATTCTCCTTTACCAGCGGATGGATTTTGAAATCACTTAACAGGAATGTTCCTTTGGTGGCCCTCCACCAAAAGTGCTCAAACTGTTCAGCTCGGGTTAACAAAATGGCCGCCAGAGCTAAAAATAGAATAAACTTTAAACGCACTTTTCTCCTTAACCAGTGGATGGATTTTGAAATTATTTCACCAGAATGTTCCTTGGGTGACCCTCTACCAAATTTGCTCAAACCGTTCCAACAAACAGGTCAACAAAATGGCCGCCAGAGCTAAAAATAGAAAAACCTTTAAATGACTTCTCCTTAACAAGTGGATGGATTTTGAAATTATTTCACAGGAATGTTCGTTCGGTGACCCTCTACCACAATTGCTCAAACCGTTCTGCTCGGTTGAATAAAATGGCCACCAGAGCTAAAAATAGAAAAAACTTTAAACAACTTCTTCTCCTTTACCCGTGGATGGATTTTGAAATAACTTCACAGGAATGTTCCTTGGGTGACCCTCTACAAAAAGTGCTCAAACCATTCTGCTCTGGTGAACAAGATGGCTGCCAGAGCTAAAAATAGAAAAACCTTTAAACGACTTCTTCTCCTTAACCAGTGGATGGATTTTGAAATTACTTGACAGGAATGTTCCTTGGGTGACCCTCCACCAAAATTGCTCAAACTATGCCGCTCTGGTGAACAACACCTTTAAACAACTTCTTCTCCTTAACCAGTGGATTGATTATGAAATTATTTGACAGGAATGAGGTTTGAGGTTTTTAGCTGTGGTGGCCATCATGTTCAGTTAAGCAAAATATTTTTAGCAATATTGTTAGAGGGTCACTCATAGAACATTCCTATAAAATTGCTTCCTTTTAGAGACAGATGTCTTTTGAAAGTTTTGGCCCCCACCCACCTTGGCTGCAAGGTGCTTCTACAGGAATATTGGTAAACCACTTTGAAGGTTTTAGCCGGTCTAGGCAAAGTGGTGCAAGTGGAACCATCAATACATTTAAACCCCATTGGTTTCATTGGGCAGCAGGGCTTGAGATGTCATTTCATCAAAAATGGCTTCTACTTCTCAAAATGACTTCTACTCCTAAACAGGCAGACTGATTTTGAATTAATTTCACAGAAATGGTCTTTGGGTCCAACCAAAATTGCTCAAACCCTCCACTCCACCATATATTACCCACAATTCCATTTGTACAATAGGATCAGGTGAGCGATCCAGGGCCATCATGGCCCTCTTGTTTTTGTTTGTCATTCCTTGCTATTATTTATGTTAAATCATTTGTGTTATCAGAAACTATTATTATGTCATTGTGTGGCTCAGACTATCAAAAAACTTATATCTCTGTGACTCTTACTTGGAGTTACTATCTGACAACGCATGCGGGGGTATAATTGGCGCCCGTTAGGCGGCAGCTCTAGTTAAAAATGTTGAGTAGCAAGCGCTGCACCCTGCAGTACACCGAATTCTATTCAAAATTACGGACCAACCTTACCCACTCACCCAGGGTAATGTTTAATGAGATAGTTCCAATCAGATAATTAAAACTAGATTAATAAAGTTGTCGATACAATCAATTCAGGCATAATTGGTATATCTTGATTGACATAGTTTTCACATCTTGTCCAGCTATCTGACGATTATTCACAGTTTCAAAGTGTTGACAGCTTGAGTAAATCAGTGAGTATACACGTTATCGTCGCTGACAATGTGTTGACTGCCGACTTCCGCGGAAAAAAATGTCACAATTTTCGTCCAAACTGGGGGAAAAACGTAAAAAAACTTTAGGGAGCCACAGACCAACAGCATTATAACGATTTCCGCGATTTAAGCGTCAGCGTTATAACGCCCCTACACTGTACATATATGGATGTAAAGACAAAACATCATTTTTGAGTGAACTAGTAATAAAACCATTATTCAGAAAAAAACACAGGAAAAAGGGCAAATTATCAGGTTTTTGGAATCAAATAGATGGAACTTACATTTTCATGGAGATTTGTATGGACATTCTCTCCCTGCAGCTGGTTGAAGATGAGCAATTGTCAGTTCCTTGCATATATGTGCACTATACTGGCTGATTGCTTATGTGTAAGCCTGTCAAGGAAGTGTTCTTAGGTAACCTGACTGGTGGCTGTTAAACTCCAAAGTACGAGTTACAAGTTAGCCATATTTGTGCCTAAGATGGATCTTGATGAAACTTATATGCAATATAGTCCAACATATGCGTGTTCATATGACAACAATATTTAATTAACCATGACATGTGCAGTCACGTGACTTCAGTTTTTCCGTTCCGTGGGGTAATTGTCAGTATTTGGTGATTTGCCAAAGTAATATGACATTTTTTAACAATTAACCACATTAAAGCGTGCTAATCTACATGTCCATATCATAATCTATGTTTCTTGTATCCCGTGACACAATATTATGTACAGTATGTGCATAAGAAATTTATATTGTGTTGGAAGTTTTATGTATTTAGTATAATATGTTAGAAGTGCTTAATAATACGCAATGTATTTTCGATTCTGAAATATATATTTAAAATGTTAGCAGAAAGACTAGAACAGTACAATATATCATTACAACATACAGCAGATTTGATTGGATTTTGGTGACCTTGACCTCATTTTTCAAGGTCAAAGCAAACCCAAAACAGTCATTTTTAGGCCAAAAATGGCTTGTCTGCACTCTATCTAAATAAAAAATGATTAATTTTAATCAAACTTGGAACAATATATCATTACAACATACTGGAAATTTGATTAGATTTTGGTGACCTTGACATTTTTTTCAAGGCCACAGCCCCCCCAAAACAGTCAATTTTGGACCAAAAATGGCTTGTCTGCACTCTATCTCATTAAAGAGTGACCAATTTTCGTCAAACTTGATACAATATATCAATATAACATACCACAGATAGGGTTAGATTTTGGTGACCTTGACCTTTTTCAAGGTCACAAGCCCTCAAAGACAATCAATTTTGGGCCAAAAATGGCTTGTCTGCACTCTATCTCATTAATATACTGCTCAATTTCTGTCAAACTTAGTACAATATAGCAACAAGACACAGATTTGACTATATTTTGTCGACCATGCCTTTTTCAAGGTCACAGACTGCCCAAAATAGACGATTTTTGGAAAAAAAGGCTTGACTGCACAATTTCTCATAAACAAATTGATTAATTGCATTCAAACTTGGTATAATATACCATTACAACATACCGCAGATAAAAAATAGCTAAGGATAACCCTTTCTACAACTTATTTAACGTCACTAGAGCTGGTTTCTCAGAATGTGTGGCGGCCGTAAAAAGTCTCCCTGCCCTACATCATAGTGTAGTTTATATTTTCTTGTCCTTTTGGGATCATTGAATACATTGATTCCATTGTTGAATTTTGAAAATATTTTAGGGTCACTGATGAAGCCCCATTGGCCAAAACTAGCTAGTGTGGCCCAGAAAACATGTACACTCCATATTTTCCAGTTCTGTGGTGTATTCCTTGCTTCCAAAGGATAACCCTTTCTGCAACTTATTGTCTGCACTCTTAGGCCAAGGTCTCCCGAAACCTGTTCTTTTGGGGCCAATAATGGCTTATCTGTAACCTATATCATTTAAGAATTTATGAAAATCGGTAGAGCATTTAATTACAGTCCACCAAATTTTTCTGGTGATCTGAGCTTTTTAATGACTGTCTGTTTTTTTAAGGTCATAGGCTCCCACAAAAACTGTCAGCTTTTGACCAAAAATGGCTGGTTTGCAGCTTACATTTTGTTGACTTTAATCTAGTTATTAAAGTCAAATGGGTGTTTAAGATACATTGTACATTAATGGTGAGGGAACATTGTTGTCCTCTGAAAACATTTTTATTTATACCAGCATTCATGGTATATCTGCAGGAAATATGAAATGTTACATACTCTGTAAACAATATAAGACATAAACTGGTAATGGAAGGTAAACATGAATGTATGTCATACAGGTAACATGCACAGCATGCGACAGCAGTTACATGATAGTCCTTTAATTCATCAATGAAAAGCCTTCCCGTTTGCCCAGCAAGGAATGATGGTCGTGCTCATACAGATGGCTAGCCGCTGTCCTTCTGTATATGTAGACTATATTGACTTTTTCATGTGCGAGTACTTTGATTACATTGATTTTCTCACCTTATTTTATGGATAAAAGTTTATTTTTCAACATCCTCCACATCGTTAACCGCCAAAACATCAGATCAGCATTTTTGAAAGCATTATTGTTTCTGAAATAAAGTGGTGTGTAGTTTTCTCTGGTTAACGATGTGGAAGACCATGCAATTTTCCTTTGAACACCACAGGGGTCTTCATTTTTTCCATAGGCACAATGTTACACATGACCAGTAGAGCATGTATTCAACTGGAAATTTTGTTTCGAAAACACATATGGATGAAAAAGTAAATAATTGTCCAACAAACCAGAGATATTTGGTCACCTTATGAGTGTATTTTGATCAGTTTTTGTTGACTTCATGAATTAGCTCTTTCAGTAGGCAGTTTGCAATAGAAAACTGACCCGTCCTTTAATTATTTAAGCAAGTAACCCCATTCGTAGGGGAGAGAAAAATGTTCTTCCTGGAAAATGTCTTGCATTAAAAGGGAATAAATGACTTATTCCTTGCATTCTGTTCTACAGCAGCCTGAAGATATTGATGATCTTGATCCTACAATTGAGGAAGATGGTACTGTGGTTAAACCAGCGCTACTCACTGGTGGTGACTTGAGAAGGTACCAGATTGATGGACTCAACTGGCTCAAGGTAAGATAACAGGCCCCAGCTGTTCAAAGTACAGTTAGCTTAACGAGCTCGTTAGTTGCCAAATTGTTAACTGTTCTAGTAAGTACAGTATGTAATACAGTTGTATTTTTGCTGAAAAAATGTGAGCAGCTTTATTTTTTTTGAGCAAAAATATAAGTACATTTGCCATATTAGATAATTAGAATTTTAACAATATGTTAGCTAATGATGTTAGTTTTGAGTTTAGTTAGATTGATGGACTTAACCGGCCAATTGTACGGCTGTTTTATCACAAGTATAGCATTTTGCTTGTAGGGAATATATTGATGACAATGTTGCTGACAGTCTTGTTAAGAAACAATGCTTTATATGACGGTTTTGTTGGGACCCAAAGCTAATGACAGTGTTAATGTGATCCAAAGCTTATGACAGAGTGGTTGGGATCCAAAGCTAATGACACAGTTACTGTGATCCAAAGTTTAGGACACAATTGTTGGGATCCAAAGCTTAAATAGAATTGATGGAACTCAAAACTTACAGCTAATCCTGGGATCTGCTTGGATCCAGATGTAATTTCATACAAACTTTCTTAGACATAACTAATAATAAAGCTAAAAACATTGTCAGGGTTCATAGCATGCATTAGCATTTTCTCTCAGCCAATGCCTATGACTCACTGATGTGGGTATCAAAACATACAACGGTTGCTTATGTTTTGGGTGTATTGCCCTAGTTATCATCTATTTGTACTTGGGTTTGGCAGGTGTTATTTGAGAATGGAGTGAATGGAATCCTTGCCGATGAGATGGGTCTAGGAAAGACAATCCAGTGTATTGCCCTGATAGCTCACCTGGGCTTCAACAACATTCCAGGCCCTTTCATTGTGATTGCTCCACTGTCCACACTGCCGAACTGGAGGGCTGAGTTCAACAAATTTGCTCCAAAGGTAAAGGTTCATGTGTTTATAACAATTTTGATTTCCTTTTATTGGGGTTGAGCATCCTCAAATTAAACATCCACCAATCTTAAGTTTGTTTGTTTGATTTTAGGTTTAGCGTCCTGTTCAACACTGTATAGGTCATTTTGGAGATGTTCCTTCCAATTTTGTGGGACTTTTACCAGACATTGAGATGAAATGACATCTCAAGCCCTGTCGCCCATTAAAACCAATAGGGTTTATAAGCATGGACGGTCCGACTCCAACCGCTTTGCCTGGGCAGGCTTAGATCCTCTAAGCGGTTTACCAGTACTTGTGTGTAGTCGGTTTCAGCTCTGCGTGGAAGCATCATGCAGCCCATCTATTTCTTCAAGCTGTGATAGGCGGGGCGGTCCATCTTAAGTAGTAAGGTAAAGGCACCAAGTAAACAAGTCTATGAGATGACCACCCATCTAAACCCCACTTTGTATAGAAAAAGCAGGTTACAGAGGTATACATTATTTTGCTTATTTCTGCTTCATGATATAGGTTTTGGGTACTTGTTAGAACTACCTCAATCTGTCTGTTCATCTGTCTGTCAATGAGGCAGTTGTAACAAGTACAGACAAGCTATGCTTGTTTGTGGTAAAGATAAGAAAAAAATCACAAATTTTCGCCAGAAAACAACCATTTTGGGGATAGAAAGAAAGCTCTAAATCATATGGTAATGTTACTGTAATGGAGTAAATTGGTTGGCTTTGGTTTCTTGGGCAGAGAGAGGGCATTGATACATCTCATATATTTGCTGTAGATATTTTTGTTAAGAGACAACTTGTAATTATGCCTAATGTCCCCGCACCCACTTGAAAGGGGAGGTACATATTGTTTTTTCCTTGGTTGTCTGCATCCATCCATCTGTCAGGCTGTCTGTCACAAAATCATGTTCACTCTGTAACTTGAAAACCATTCAGGATATTTTCATGAAACTGCTTAGAAATATAAAGCAGGTTTGTCATTTTCTGTCATCTCCTGGAGAAAGGAAGAAAAGAGATAAAAGAGATAGAAGGGATGAAAGACAAGGTACAGGGGACAAAGAGGAAAGTGATTGAAGTTTAAGAAATGGAAGAAGTATCAGTTTTCCCCCCTCATTTCTTACTGGCTGCAAGGACAGCAGGCCTGGCCCATTGGTATGCCAGTGTCATTTGGACACCTTGGTGACGTAAGGTACGGAACACCTTTGCCTTGACCCCATCCATCCCAATACACTGTAGCGTCGTTATAACGCTGTCATCGGGATCCATCGACGTGGACCGCGTTATATGTGATCCAGCGCTATATTGATCCCGAAAATATAGCGTTATATTGTTACCCCACCCACTTTTTCTGCATGCATGGCTACTGTTTCTGCCAGTTTATTATGAATATTACATACTGCATGTATTTTATAAATTATATAGTTACTAGATACAATAATAATCTGATTCTATACTTCTAGTGGTCATTTAGCTTTTCATTCAAACCATTGCTGAATTTATTTATTACTGTACTTTCGTTTCTGTATCTCTGGCCGCCATTTTTATTTACCTCCTCCGGTGTCAAGAAGGTATCACTAAATAGTGAAGTAAAATGCAACTTGACAATTCCGAAAGGTTAGCTTAAAAGAGGGGCTATTAATGTAAGCGAACCAAGTTTAACATTGGGATTATGAATGTTTATTGTTGTACCTTGCTTGATTTCCGTTTCTTTGTTTTTATCTAGTGAATAATAAATAAATATCAAAAAAAAAAAAACCCGTCTGTTATGCTCTGTTTTGGCGGGAAAAATATTTAGCGTGTGCAAGTGACAATTACAAAGGGATTAATTGAGACAAACAGGTACAAATACCTTGATTACCTAGTTTTCACACCTTACCACACAGTTAATTGCTGTCTTATCAATAAGCCATTGGCGAGTATTCACAGTTTGATAGTGTTGACAACTTGAGTAAATAAGCAAGAATACAGGTATTGCCTTGGCTGATGGTATTTTGACTGCTGAGTTCGGCGGAAAAATGAGAAAAAAATTGACCATTTTCAAAACTGGCAGACAAAAGCAAAAAAATGGAGCGACAGACCAACAGCGTTATAACGATTCCCCCCCCCCCCCCCCCAACAAACGGCCCCACGGATTTACCGCATGCAGATGCACAGGTGGAAACAGCGTCTGCATTGCTCTGTTTTGGCGGGAAAAATGTTTAGGATATACAGGTGTCAATTTAATTTCACACCTTGTCCAGCTTATTTTTAATGCCTTAGGCGAATATTCACAGTTTGATAAGTGTTGACAGCTTGAGTAAATCGGCGAGTATGGCTTATCATGGCCGACGATGTTTTGACAGCCGAGTTCCGCAAAAAAGGGCAAAATTTTCAACCAAACTTTCAAAACTGGGAAAAAACGTAAAAAAAACGGGAGCCACAGACAAACAGCGTTATAACGATTCCCGCGTTATAAGCATCAGCGTTATAACGACTCTACAGTGTAATTAGAATGAAAAATCTACAGGTTTTGATGGTCAGACTGTTGGTCTAATTTTGGAACCCTCAACTCAAAGTAGGGACCCAGTGGTCTCATGAAATTTAGGGCCTAGGGAAAATCCTGAAAGACCACTTGTCATTTTTTGTGGCTCATATTATATTGATTTTGTTGACCATGGTTTTAGGTACCTATACTGTTTTATCATGGACAACCAGAACACCGAGCTAAGCTCCGGAATAAGATGAAGAAACTACATCTGGTTGCCAAGGATACGTACATGAGGCCTGTGGTGATCACCTCTTACGAGATAACAATGAGGGACAGAAAGCATCTGCAGAACTACGAGTGGAGGTTGATGATCGTAGACGAGGGTCACAGAATTAAGAATGCACATTGTAGATTGATCAAGTAAGACATCCTTAGCCTTTTAGCCCAATACTCAGGCCTCAATTTTCAGGCATTTGCAGGATTTCCGGCTTTTAGATTTTGATTTCCCCCCCTCTATTGTGTTTAAAATGACTATTTAACCTTAATTTATTTAGCTGCATTGATTTATGACTATCAGCCAATCAAATTACTTGATATGATGTATTAATTCTGTTCACAAACTGACCAACAAACTTTGTAGATCCTGATCAGCTGGCTTCTTCAGAAGCCATCTGATCTGGATCTACACTGTTTGCAAAGGTAATGGTTGTCGTGTTCGGCAGGATAAGGGTTAAGGCTGCAGGCATGGAAAAGCTTGGTCAGTATGAGGCATGTGAGTGTAGACTAATACTGAAGCCATGGAGGTGTAGTGGTTATGCTACTTGCGTCAAAAATCTGATTCTGGGCTTCTCCAGACTTTCAGATGAGGCTTAGACCTAGATCCCACCTGGTCTTAGCTGTTGGTGGGACACAAAGCTCTATCACACACACTGAAACTCATGCAAACATTGTAGATCCAGATGAGATGGCCTATAATGATCCATTTCATCAGAATCTACATTATGTGCCATTCTGTTAATGATTCTCAGCAGACCACCTATTTAAGGGGAATTGGAACACCTTCAGGGGAGACAACTCCTGCAAAAGTATTTTTGTCTTCCATGTCAATAATGGTCAACTCTTAAAGGAAAGAATTTGCTCCTGAGGAGCAAATTCTTTCCTTTAAGAGTAGATCCCTTTTCCAGTGTGACAGGGCTTGCATAAAAGCGTATAGGAAGTCCCAAAATTTGTCTCCCTTTGGAAAATGGCATAAAAATCTGCCAGGTGATCCCATTCACCTTAAAAGACTGGATATTTCCAACTTCAGAGAAAGAAGAGTTTACTTCAGAATCTAAGTAGTGAAAGGGGAGGCAAGCCTGCCAATCCTTTAGACATACTGTTTCCCTGTGACTAAATACCCCCTGCGCCCCCGCCCATAGGGGCTTGAAGAAATATATGGGCTGCACGATGCTTCCACGCAGAGCTAAATCCGGCCCGCACACTAGTACTGGTAAACCGCTTAGAGGATCTAAGCCTGTCCAGGAACCGCGGTGCGAGGCGGACCGTCCATGCTTATAAACCCTATTGGTTTCATTGGGCGACAGGGCTTGAGATGTCATTTCATCTCAATGTCGGGTAAAAGTCCCACAAAATTGGAAGCAACGTCTCCAAAATGACCTTTACAGTGTTGACGGGGACGTTAAACCTCAAATCAAACAAAACAAACAAATACCCTCTAAAAAGGGAGCCTACATTTCAATTTGCTCCCTAGGAGCAAAATCTTTCCCAAAGGAGCAAATTCTTTCGTTTGACCCTTAAATTGCCAAGAAAAACTGCATCTGACCACGTCTGTTTTTGTCCTTTAGAGCATCTTCTTGCAAATGTTTTGAAAATCTTTTTAAATGCACGCAAACATTGTGTACCCTGATCAGACTGCTCCGTGTGGAGCCCACATTGGAGCCTCTGGGCCCACATTGTTTGCATCTATGTTTTTAAGGTAACCAGTAGTAACCAGCAGACAACAAAGCAGACAATTGTTGTAATTGGCATCTGCAGGTTTAAGATTAGACCCTTATGTCTAAGGGAGACAAAAATATGTTTGGTTGCCTCCCCTGAATTTGTTTTCATTCCCCTTTAGTAGGCAAAATTGGCTGTTCTGTTTATGGTTATTAATGACTGAACATAACTTGCCCAATGATTTTCATTGTCATTTTTCATTCACTCCTTGTATTACATTATCTGTCCAAACAATTCCAGCTCATTCATTATGTAACATGGATTCTATCTGTTTAAAACCTGGTGCTAACCCTTATCTTGCTGTTCACGACAACCTTTAACTTTGCAAACAGTGTAGATCCAGATCAGATGGCTTCTGAAGAAGCCATCTGATCAGGATCTACACTGTTTGGCATTCAGTTTATGAATTTGTAGCAATAAATTACATCAAGTAATTTGATTGGTTGATAGGCAGAAATGGGTGTGGCTTAAATGAATATTCAGCAAGAGAAGGGTTAATGACTGAACATAACTTGCCCAATGATTTTCATTGTCATTTTTCATTCACTCCTTGTGTTACATTTTCTGTCCAAACAATTCCAGCTCATTCATTATGTAACATGGATTCTATCTGTTTAAAACCTGGTGCTAAGCCTTATCTTGCTGTTCTCGACAACCCTTAACTTTGCAAACAGTGTAGATCCAGATCAGATGGCTTCTGAAGAAGCCATCTGATCAGGATCTACACTGTTTGGCATTCAGTTTATGAATTTGTAGCAATAAATTACATCAAGTAATTTGATTGGTTTATAGGCAGAAATGTGTGTGGCTTAAATGAATATTCAGCAAGATAAGGGTTAAATGAAGCTAGTAGTATGCCATTAAAAACGTACATTTAGTACAGTGTATACACAAACATTTTTGTAGGCGTTTTCTCTACCATGTCAGGGGTGGGGGTAGAGAATAATGGAAGCCGAACATCCGATAATGCATGCGAAGCTTTTTTCTTCGGCCAGACAAAGGGCTGTGCACTGACACATTTTACAGCCGAAATTGGCAAAATGTCATCACATTCTAGAGCCCGACTTTTGGACCGTATCTGCACTCAAAATTCAAAAAATCGCCAGAGGACTGCTCAATTTACAGGACAAACGCTTCATATTGGGTGCGTTTGTGCCTCCAAGACATCCTGAGTGGGGGGATTGGAAAGGGGGACTGACCTGCTTCCAACATCCTCTGCGAAAGAAGTCACTTCACTCCCAGAAGGCTAGCTGATAACTGTCGAGTTGGCAGGAGTCGGCAAATTGGCAGCCTGGGGATAGGAGCAGTACCAGTAAACGAACTGGGGGTAGCCCCTATGTGCTTTTAGTGCCCGGTTACCTTACAAACTACTTCCATTCCATTCCAAACATTTTTGCACTCAGTTTATTGGAGTATCAGGTACACCTGTGGACACTAGACTGTGCGAACTCTGATGGCTCTCCTTTCATTCTGATTTGAAACAACATTCAATATATAAATTCTAACAACCTGTCAGTCAATTGCCAGCCAGATTTAAATTCAAAGCACATAGTGGTGAAATTTCATCGCAGTCTCCTGCACTTTTCAGTCAAAATACATCTCGAACATCAGTTTGATCTAAAAATTGAAAAAAAATGCTTGCAGTTTTTTCAAAAGGCCCTTGAAAATTAAAAAAGGCCCATCAAAATCTTGATTTTCATGTACAGTTGACTCTCGTTATCTCGACCTCGCCTATCTCGACCCTATCACTTATATCGAACCGTTTTCTATATGTTCTTTATATATTTATTGTATTTCAACTTCGCATGTGTCGAACTACTTTTAAGTTTACACTTCGGCTATCTCGCCCATCATTTTCAGTCCCTGAACATATTTTTCATTGACTTTACTACCGCGTTTCTCAGACCGAAATTCATGACGCAAAGAAGGAAAAAAAGAACAAACGAAAAAACGATGCCGCCGGTCTTTACAAAACAGTTTATCAATATTCACAATGGTTTTAATTTTCCAATGTCCAGCTGCTTTCGTATTTAAAATAAGCACAAACAATACCTTTACCGCTATTACGAAAATCACATGCGTGTAAAAAAGACTGACACGCAGTGCTCAACCTTTGATCTTAACACCTTCTCATATCAATGGTTTCAAAGATTTCCGTGATAAAAGCCGGCTCTGATTTGTATTAATGTACAATTAGGTATGACCAGGCTCTTTAATTGGTTGTTTTACATACTCGTCATTAGTGTCAAAATTGAGTACTGTCCTTTGTCCCGATGCACATACAAACAGTGTAGATCCTAAAAAGATGGCTCGTGACCAGCTTTCTCGGCAAGAGACTACTGTATGACGTATAGCATGTACTGCTCACCATTGCATTCACAAGCGGGTAACCAGTCCATTTAAGTACCTATCTATTTTTAGCTTATTTGGATACCCCAATTTGCAGGCATTTAAAAGACAACAAAACACGAGAAAGCTTTTATAATCACTATACTTCGACAAGCCCCATTACTTTCATAAACAAATTTTAAAAACTCAATAAGCTGTGCATGTCAGTGCTATTACTCTAGAATAACCAAGAATACCAAGCATATCACGGCAAATAATGGGCTCCGACATGCATGTGACATCACATTTTGGTTATCTCGTACTACAGATAACTTTTTTATCTGGTCCCATGAGGTTCGAGATAACGAGCGTCGACTGTAAATGAATAGCAGATGGGCCCTTGGCCCATTTTTGGGGCCCATCATTTTGGGCCAAAAATATCCCTGGCTTAACCCATTGTATACTAGTGCACTCTTCCATTGCTATATGTTGGCCAAGTAGGGGTGTCAGGCCTTTTTTTCGTTTTTATATTTTTGACAGAAAATTCTGTTAGCAAATAGTGCAGGGCCTGATCAGAGGCCGCATTCTGTGGCATCTGATCTGGGCCTGCACTGTTTGCCAAGGTACTCTTTTAGAGGTTCCCACATACAATGGGTTAAGTGTTATTTTTATCCCAACGCACAACATAGTTGTGAGGGGGGATATAGCATTTGTCCTGTACGTTTATGTACATACTTTGTCAGCGCTCTAGCGTCTACATTTCTTAACCGATTTTAATATAACTTCACACAAATGTTCCTTTTGACAATATCCCGAGCGAGTTCAACTTTCAAGGTCATGACCTCAAGGTCAAGGTCACTGTGGCTATTTTTAGGAAAACTTTGTCATCGCTCTAGCGCCTACATTTCTTCACCAAATTCAATATAACTTCACACAAATGTTCCTTATAAAAATATCTCGAGCGAGTTCGACTTTAAAGGTCATGACCTCAAGGTCAAGGTCACTGTGGCTATTTTTAGAAAAACTTTGTCATCGCTCTAGCGCCTACATTTCTTTACAAATTTCAATATAACTTCACACAAATGTTCCTTATAAAAATATCTCGAGGGAGTTCGACTTTCAAGGTCATGACCTCAAGGTCAAGGTCACTGTTGCTATTTTTAGAAAAACTTTGTCATCGCTCGAGCGCCTACATTTCTTCACTGATTTCAATATAACTTCACACAAATGTTCCTTATGACAATATCTCGAGCGAGTTTGACTTTCAAGGTCATGACCTCAAGGTCAAGGTCACTGTGGCTATTTTTAGAAAAACTTTGTCATCGCTCTAGCGCCTACATTTCTTCACCAATTTCAATATAACTTTACACAAATGTTCCTTATAAAAATATCTCGAGCGAGTTGGACTTTCAAAGTCATGACCTTAAGGTCAAGGTCACTGGCTATTTTAAGAAAAACTTTGTCATCGCTCTAGCGCCTTCATTTCTTCACTGATTTCAGTATAACTTCACACAAATGTTCCTTATGACAATATCTCGAGTGAGTTCCACTTTCAAGGTCATGACCTCAAGGTCCAGGTCACTGTTGCTATTTTAATAAAAACTTTGTCATCACTCTAGCGCCCATATTTCTTCACTGATTTCAATATTACTTCACACAAATGTTCCTTATAAAAATATTTCGAATGAGTTCGATTTTAAAGGTCATGACCTCAAGGTCAAGGTCATTGTGGCTATTTTTAGAAAAACTTTGTCATTGCTCTAGTGCCTACATTTCTTCACTGATTTCAATATAACTTCACACAAATGTTCCTTATGACAATATCTCGAGCGAGTTCGACTTTCAAGGTCATGACCTCAAGGTCAAGGTCACTGTGGCTATTTTTAGAAAAACTTTGTCATCGCTCTAGTGCCTACATTTCTTCACCAATTTCAATATAACTTTACACAGATGTTCTTTATAAAAATATCTCGAGCGAGTTCGACTTTCCCGGACATGACCTCAAGGTCAAGGTCACTGTTGCTATTTTTTAGAAAAACTTTGTCATCACTCTAGCGCCTACATTTCTTCACTGATTTCAATATAACTTTACACAAATGTTCCTTATAAAAATATCTCGAGCGAGTTCAACTTTCAAGGTCATGACCTCAAGGTCAAGGTCACTGTGGCTAGTTTTAGAAAAACATTGTCATCACTCTAGTGCCTACATTTCTTCACCGATTTCAATATAACTTCACACAAATGTTCCTTATGACAATATCTCTAGCGAGTTCCACTTTCAAGGTCAAGGTCACTGTGGCTTTTTTTAGGAAAACTTTGTCATTGCTCTAGCACTTACATTTCTTCACCGATTTCAATATAACTTCACACAAATGTTCCTTATGACGATATCTCTAGCGATTTCCACTTTCAAGGTCAAGGTCACTGTGACTATTTTTAGAAAAACTTTGTCATGGCTCTATCGCTTACATTTCTTCACCGATTTCAATATAACTTCACACAAATGTGTCTTATGACAATATCTCGAGTGATTTCGACTTTCAAGGTCAAGGTCACTGTGGCTATTTTTAGAAAAACATTGTCATCACACTAGCGACAACATTTCTTCACTGATTTCAATATAACTTTACACAAATGGTCCTTATGACAATACCTCAAACAAGTTTGACTTTCAAGGTCAAGGTCACTGTGGCTATTTTTAGAAAAACTTTGTCATTGCTCTAGCGCTTACATATTTTCACCAGTTTCAATATAACTTCACAGAAATGTTCCTTATGACAATATATCGAGCTATCTGGACTTTCAAGGTCAAGGTCACTGTGGCTGTTTTTAGAAAAACTTTTTCATCGCTCTAGCGGCTACATTTATTGATGGATTTTTATAGAACTTCACACAAATGTTTCTTATGATAATATCTCGATTTGCTTTGACTTGAAGGTCATGGCCTCAAGGTCAAGGTCACTGTGGCTATTTTTAGAAAAACTTTGTCATCGCTCTACCGCCTACATTTATTAACAGATTTTAATATAACTTCACACAAAAGATGCTTCTTTCGCGGTCATGGCCTCAAGTCAAGGTCACTATGGATATTTTTAGAGAAACATTGTCATTACTCTAGAACCTTCATTTATTGATGGATTGTTAAACAAATTTTAGACCAAATGTTGCATATGATAATATCTCAAGCAAGTTGGACTTTTGCCATTTCTATGTTTTCCACACACGAAGTTGTCTTGTGCGAGGGGATTTGTATCGCATGCAATGCCTTGTTGCTGATAAAAATGAAAGCAGCTTTTCCATTTACAAACGCTGCCTTACTTTTTGTTCGGCAAAATATTAACATTTGCCAAATTTAATGATAAAAGTTTTAATGATACATTAACGATTAACAACATTGTTAGTTTTAAACAAATGTTCCTCGATGTCAGTGTCTTTGATGTTCTATTGTTGCAGGGAACTGAGACACTACAGAAATACACACAGACTTCTCCTGACTGGCACACCATTACAGAACAATTTGGCAGAGTTATGGTCCTTGCTTAACTTTCTCTTACCAGAAATCTTTGATGATTTAGGCAGGTAAGTACTTAATGAACATGAATTGGGCACTTGCGGAGTTGACAAAAACTAAGGTCTTTCTCTTCCTTCCACTTATTGAAGAAGGGCAGTTGTCAGTTTCTGGTGAAAGAAGGCCCTTTTTGCTGTTTAATCCTTTTTGGACCAAATTATATATAGCAGGAGTACATTTCAAAATTTAGGGGTGTCAGGTTTTGTTTTCATCAAAGTTTATTTGGAAAATGACTGACCTTTTAGCAAACAGTGGAGGCCCTGATCAGACGCTGCATTCTGCGGCGTCTGATATGGGCCTGCACTGTTTGCCAGGGTACCGGTTTTGGGGTTTCTGATACAAAATGGGTTAATAGCTTATGTTTAAGCCTGACCAGAAAAAGTGTGGGTAACTGACCAGTGAGTGCTATATGGCCATAATATTGTTGATGGGTTCATTAATCTCCAGACAAATAAATACAACAAGAATGGGTTTGCCTTAAGGTATATTAATTCACCTACAAGGGTGTTTACTCCTTCCTTATGTATAGCAGGGACTAATTCAAATTTTAGGTGTGACAGCTTGATTTTCGGAAATTTAGAAAATGGCTGTACATTTTGGAAACAATCCAGTCTCTGATCAGATGCTATATTTTGGGGCATCTGATCGGGGTCTGCACTTTTTACCACTAACCAGTGTCTAGTTTTTTGTCATGCCTGCTATTAGCATGGCGTGATATAGGAGTCCAAGTCCGTTCGTCCAACTGTCAACATTTGCGACCACCCTAGCTTTGACCCAATTAGCCAGGTTTACTACAGGCGCAACATAGCCTTTGGCAGAATTCTTGTTGATTTTCTGTTGGGAGAGGATAAAATGTTTGATATTGCTGTGATATCAGCGGAGGGGTCTGACAAGGCCCTTGTTGAGGCTGAACAATGATATTATGTCTGATATGTTGTGTTTTCAGCTTTGAGTCTTGGTTTGCTATTTCTGTGATAATGAAGGAAGGTGCTGACAAAGCCATTTTTGAGGCTGAACAATAATAATATATCTGATTTGTGTTTTCAGCTTTGAGTCCTGGTTTAATATTGCTGTGATATCAGAAAGGGGCTGATAAGGCCATTTTTGAGACTGAACAATAATAATATATCTGATTTGTTGTGTTTTCAGCTTTGAATTTTGGTTTGATATTGCTGTGATATCAGAGGAAGGGACTGATGAGGCCATTGTTGAGACTGAACAATAATAATATGTCTAATTTTTTTGTTTTCAGCTTTGAGTCATGGTTTGATATTGCTGTGTTATCGGAGGAAGGGCTGACGAGGCCATTGTTGAGGCTGAACAATGCTGAACAATAATAATATGTCTCATTTGTTGTGTTTTTAGCTTTGAATCTTAGTTTGATATTGCTGTGAGATCAGAGGAAGGGGCTGACAAGGCCATTGTTGAGGCTGAACAATTATATGCGAGATTTGTTGTGTTTTCAGCTTTGAGTCTTGGTTTGATATTGCTGTGATATCAGAGGAAGGGGCTGACGAGGCCATTGTTGAGGCTGAACAGAGAAAGAATGTTCTCTCTATGCTACATCAGGTAAGTCTTGTGTCCTCCCACCACGGGGAGAAGAATATTTGGCTTTGATCGCGATTGCATTGGTGTCTGCTTTTTAATGCACTGTATGATAGAATTCATCCATCTGTTCATGAGATACAGACTGTATCTCATGAACAGATGGATGGATTCTTACCATACTTGCATGCTTCACTTATCGCGTCACTCACCCTCAGAGAAAACTAACATTGTTCCTGGTCATTTCGTGTCAATTTTGTGGTGTCCAAGGTATTTACTGGGTATAATATTGGGTAGAAACTGAAAGTTTGCACCTCAGTCCTGAGAAAGAGCTTGGGATGGCATTTCTATGAATGGTTACTGAAACAATTGAGAGATTAGTTTCCCAGAGAAGGTGCGGACAGATGTAACGTCACACGACAAAATATGTGACGTTAGCGTCGAAAATGACATAATTAACGTCCTCGTGACGTGTGAACGGGCTTAGTGTAAATTCTAATACAGTTCATTAATTTTCAATCATCTGACAATGAAAAAACTGACCACAGAATTTGATTTCGAGAAAAAAAGTAGTCCCAAACATTGAAAAATAAAATTGATATCAGTCCCTGTTTGAAAATGTGACAATATCGTTTTTGATTTCACTGAGAAATCTCTGTATTTCATTGAGAAGCATGTAAGAAATTGAAATATTCAACATGGTGAGGGTTTATAGAGGATCTTACATGAGTGTTCATGTATTATTTAATTTATTAAACGAGTTAAGGAAAAGGGATAAAATGCGAGGCTTTGCCGAGCATTTTATTCCGTTTTACTCAACAAGTTTAATAAATTCAATAATACATGAGCACATGTATTTTTGAATTTATTAAACGAGTTGAGGAAAAGGGATAAAATGCGAGGCTGTGCCGAGCATTTTATTCCTTTTCCTCAACAAGTTTAATAAATTCAATAATACATAAGCACGAATGCAAGAGTCTATTTATCATATGACATTTTAAACGCATTTTATTCTCGATTGTTTACAAAACTATCAATATTCCGCCATTAGTAAATGGGACGTCGTTAAGGACGTCGTACATGTAACGTTACGGGACGTATCTAGCTAATTTGCATATTTAATCCACTAGTGGATTATCGAAAATATTACATGGGGTTATTACACTCTCAGACGCGACGTCATATGATAAAGCAATATATTCTACTTTTATGTTAGAAACATTTTGTGGGTACTTGACAAGGCACTTCTAACAAGTACCCACAAGATTTGTTTGAAATGAAGTTGAAATTTAAAAATTATCCATGAAACTATCCTCTGTTCTACATTAAGAAAACAAACCCGTGCGACATAGTGCTTTTTTCACATCTCCAAAATGGCTACTAATCTGATGAAAGACCATGATATTTTTCCTATAAATGCTCAAAACATAGGTTGTGGGTGCTCGTTAGAACCGCCTCAATGAGGCGGGCTCGTTAGAACCGCCTCAATGAGGCGGTTCTAACGAGTACCCACAACCTATGTGTTGGAGTAAAAATAAGAAAAATAATGTTTACCCCCTTAAACCCCAGTTTTCTCTATATAAAGTGGGGTTCAGGGGGGTGTTCATTTCACGGACTTGTTCATGTGATGTATGCTCATTTAAAGCTGTGTAGCCGATACATGTACCTACCAGAGATAATTCTTGATTAAAATTCTGAGAGAAAATTAGTTCATGTGGCAAAACATACACAAAACTTTGGTATGAGAAATCTGTTTTTTAGCTCACCTGTCACGTAGTGACAAGGTGAGCTTTTGTGATCACTTTTTGTCCGTCGTCCGTCGTGCGTCCGTGCGTGCGTGCGTGCGTCCGTGCGTGCGTCCGTAAACTTTTCTTCAAACGACATCTCCTCCTAAACCACTGATTGGATTTTGACCAAACTTCACAGGAATGATCCTTAGGTGGTCCCCTTTCAAAGTTGTTCAAATGGTTCCGGTCCGTTGCACATATAGGTCACAGTAGCCAAAAATAGATTTTTTTCACCGAAAACTTAAAAAATCTTCTTCTCTGAAACCGCAAGGCCCAGGTCTTTGATATTTGGTATGAAGCTTCATCTAGTGGACCCCTACCAAGATTGTTCAAATTATAGTGCTGGGGCCAAAAATGCCCCCGCACGGGGGCCCTTTGGTTTTACATGGGCTTATATAGGGAAAATCTTTAAAAATCTTCTTCTGAAACCACAAGGCCCAGGTCTTTGATGTTTGGTATGAAGCTTCATCTAGTGGACCCCTACCAAGATTGTTCAAATTATAGTGCTGGAGCTAAAAATGCCCCGCACCGGGGCCCTTTGATTTTACATGGGCTTATATAGGGAAAATCTTTAAAAATCTTCTTCTCTGAAACCACAAGGCCCAGGTCTTTGATATTTGGTATGAAGCTTCATCTAGTGGACCCCTACCAAGATTGTTCAAATTATAGTGCTGGAGCCAAAAATGCCCCCGCACAGGGGCCCTTTGGTTTTACATGGGCTTATATAGGGAAAATCTTTAAAAATCTTCTTCTCTTAAACTGCAAGGCCCAGGTCTTTGATATTTGGTATGAAGCTTTATCTAGTGGACCCCTACCAAGATTGTTCAAATTATAGTGCTGGAGCTAAAAATGCCCCCGCACCGGGGCCCTTTGATTTTACATGGGCTTATATAGGGAAAATCTTTAAAAATCTTCTTCTCTGAAACCACAAGGCCCAGGTCTTTGATATTTGGTATGAAGCTTCATCTAGTGGACCCCTACCAAGATTGTTCAAATTATAGTGCTGGGGCCAAAAATGCCCCCGCACGGGGGCCCTTTGATTTTACATGGGCTTATATAGGGAAAATTTTTAAAAATCTTCTTCTCTTAAACTGCAAGGCCCAGGTCTTTGATATTTGGTATGAAGCTTTATCTAGTGGACCCCTACCAAGATTGTTCAAATTATAGTGCTGGAGCTAAAAATGCCCCCACGCGGGGGCCCTTTGGTTTTACATGGGCTTATATAGGGAAAATCTTCTTCTCTGAAACCGCAAGGCCCAGGTCTTTGATATTTGGTATGAAGCTTCATCTAGTGGACCCCTACCAAGATTGTTCAAATTATAGTGCTGGGACCAAAAATGCCCCCGCACCAGGGCCCTTTTGTTTTACATAGGCTTATATAGGGAAAATCTTTAAATATCTTCTTCTCTGAAACCGCAAGGCCCAGGTCTTTGATATTTGGTATGCAGCTTCATCTAGTGGACCCCTACCAAGATTGTTCAAATTATAGTGCTGGGGTCAAAAATGCCCCCGCACCAGGTCCCTTTTGTTTTACATAGGCTTATATAGGGAAAATTTTTAAAAATCTTCTTCTCTTAAACTGCAAGGCCCAGGTCTTTGATATTTGGTATGAAGCTTTATCTAGTGGACCCCTACCAAGATTGTTCAAATTATAGTGCTGGAGCTAAAAATGCCCCCACGCGGGGGCCCTTTGGTTTTACATGGGCTTATATAGGGAAAATCTTCTTCTCTGAAACCGCAAGGCCCAGGTCTTTGATATTTGGTATGAAGCTTCATCTAGTGGACCCCTACCAAGATTGTTCAAATTATAGTGCTGGGACCAAAAATGCCCCCGCACCAGGGCCCTTTTGTTTTACATAGGCTTATATAGGGAAAATCTTTAAATATCTTCTTCTCTGAAACCGCAAGGCCCAGGTCTTTGATATTTGGTATGAAGCTTCATCTAGTGGACCCCTACCAAGATTGTTCAAATTATAGTGCTGGGGTCAAAAATGCCCCCGCACCAGGTCCCTTTTGTTTTACATAGGCTTATATAGGGAAAATCTTGAAAAATCTTCTTCTCTTAAACTGCAAGGCCCAGGACTTTGATATTTGGTATGAAGCTTCATCTAGTGGACCCCTACCAAGATTGTTCAAATTATAGCCCTGGGGCCAAAAATGCCCCCGCTCCGGGCCCTTTGGTTTTACATAGACTTATATAGGGAAAATCTTGAAAAATCTTCTTCTCTGAAACCACAAGGCTTAGGTCTTTGATATTTGTTATGAAGCTTCAGTTAGTGGACCTCTATAAAGATTGTTCAAATTATAGCCCTGAGACCAAAAAAGCCCCCGCCATGTGGCCCTTTGGTTTTACATAGACTTATATAGGGAAAATCTTTAAAAATCATCTTCTCTGAAACACAAGGCTTAGGTCTTTGATATTTGTTATGAAGCTTCATCTAGTGGACCCCTACCAAGATTGTTCAAATTATAGTGCTGGGGCCAAAAATGCCCCCGCACGGGGGCCCTTTGATTTTACATGGGCTTATATAGGGAAAATTTTTAAAAATCTTCTTCTCTTAAACTGCAAGGCCCAGGTCTTTGATATTTGGTATGAAGCTTTATCTAGTGGACCCCTACCAAGATTGTTCAAATTATAGTGCTGGAGCTAAAAATGCCCCCACGCGGGGGCCCTTTGGTTTTACATGGGCTTATATAGGGAAAATCTTCTTCTCTGAAACCGCAAGGCCCAGGTCTTTGATATTTGGTATGAAGCTTCATCTAGTGGACCCCTACCAAGATTGTTCAAATTATAGTGCTGGGACCAAAAATGCCCCCGCACCAGGGCCCTTTTGTTTTACATAGGCTTATATAGGGAAAATCTTTAAATATCTTCTTCTCTGAAACCGCAAGGCCCAGGTCTTTGATATTTGGTATGAAGCTTCATCTAGTGGACCCCTACCAAGATTGTTCAAATTATAGTGCTGGGGTCAAAAATGCCCCCGCACCAGGTCCCTTTTGTTTTACATAGCCTTATATAGGGAAAATCTTTAAAAATCTTCTTCTCTTAAACTGCAAGGCCCAGGTCTTTGATATTTGGTATGAAGCTTCATCTTGTGGACCATTACCAAGATTGTTCAAATTATAGCCCTGGGGCCAAAAATGCCCCCGCTCCGGGCCCTTTGGTTTTACATAGACTTATATAGGGAAAATCTTGAAAAATCTTCTTCTCTGAAACCACAAGGCTTAGGTCTTTGATATTTGTTATGAAGCTTCAGTTAGTGGACCTCTATAAAGATTGTTCAAATTATAGCCCTGAGACCAAAAAAGCCCCCGCCATGTGGCCCTTTGGTTTTACATAGACTTATATAGGGAAAATCTTTAAAAATCATCTTCTCTGAAACACAAGGCTTAGGTCTTTGATATTTGTTATGAAGCTTCAGCTAGTGGACCTCTACCAAGATTGTTCAAATTATAGCCCTGGGGCCAAAAATGCCCCCGCTCCGGGGCCCTTTGGTTTAACATAGACTTATATAGGGAAAATCTTGTTTTACATAGACTTCTATATGCAGGGTAAACCTTTAAAATCTTCTTCTCTGAAACCAGAAAGCCCAGGTCTTTCATATTCGATATGAAGCTTCATCTTGTGGACCTCTACCAAGATTGTTCAAATTATAGCCCTGGGCCCAAAATTGACCCTGCCCGGGGCCCACTTGTTATACATTGGATCAGGTGAGCGAACCAGGGCCCTCTGGGCCCTCTTGTTTTCTTTTATGCAAAGTTTGTGTGTCTTAGATTTTTCATTCCATTTGAAATTGAGGATGAGGTTTTTAGTAAATCTCTCAAAAGCTCTACGTAAAGTAATCTTTGCTGTTACAAAGTCGACTTAACCATTATTGCCTGTATTGCCAAACAAAACCCAGGTTTTCCCAGTTATTCCAGCCACTCTGGGCTTTACTCATAAAACCAGGGATTATGCCAAAAAGAAGTGAAGGCAATGCTCAGGAATCAATACAATTAACCCACAGCTCCCATCAGAGACATCAGAGGGAAAGAAACACAAACATGAAACTACTAGACCCTAATGGCAACATTAGTAGCAGAAAGCCAAAAGGACAGTTACTTTCCCACAAAATGTCCAATCAGCTATCCAAAAAAAAAATAATATAAGTGATACACACTCTCAAAGACAAGCCAACAAGCCATAACAAAAACAAACCATGACAGAAGAACCGCCTTGGAACGGTCAGTGAAACAAATTCCACTTGGGGGGGGGGGGGGGGGGGGGGGGGGGGCTTAAATCGATTTTACGTGGCCACAATCCTCCCCCTTACTGTCATACTGTAAAGACTAAATGTTTTCTCTTAAGTAGCTTAGGACATGAAGTTTAAATTGAGAATTGGACAAAAAAGTTTCCATATTGACTTAACCCTTATCTTGCTGTTCCCTATCTTTGCAAACAGTGTAGATCCAGATCAGCTGGCTTCTGAAGAAGCCATCTGATCAGGATCTACACTGTTTGGCATTCAGTTTATGAATTTGTAGCAATAAATGACATCAAGTAATTTGATTGGTTGATAGACAGAAATGGGTGTGGCTTAAATGAATATTCAGCAAGATAAGGGTTAAAATATAAACTTCATGTGTGATTTTCCTTCAGATCCTGACACCATTCATGTTGCGTCGAATAAAATCAGACGTCGACCTGTTGATTCCACCAAAGAAAGAGTTGATAGTATATGCACCAATGACAGTTAACCAGCAGGAATACTACGAGGCCACAGTAGACAGAACAATACTCAAGAAGTTGGAGGCGAAAAATGTAAACACTGCTTCATTTGATTAATTAGAATAATATCACTGCCCAATACTCAGTTTGGTCACACCTGCTTGATTTATGGCGCCATATACAGGAATGATCCTAAGTACCTGAGCAAACAGTGCAGACCCAGATCAGACTGCTCGGTTGTATAATGTTATGCCCCCTGGCGTCTGTCCGACCGCCTGTAATCTTTTTGGTTCCGGATAACTGCTCCTACAGTTTACATCCAATCAAGCTGAAACTTCATACATAGCTATTAGACCATGATGTGACGCAGCGCATATTGTTTCAAGGTAACGGTCCACCAAATATTAGTAGAATTATGCCCCTTTGAAATTTTTTTGTAAACTTTTCGTTTCTGGATAACTCCTCCTACAGTTTACTTCTGATCAAGCTGAAACTTCATCCATAGTTAGACCATGATGTGGGGCAGCGCATATTGTTTTGAGGTTACGGTCCACCAAATAAAAATAGAGTTATGTCCCTTTGATATTTTTTTAAAACTTTTCGTTTCCGGATAACTCCTCCTACAGTTTACATCTGATCAAGCTGAAACTTCATACGTAGTTAGACCATGATGTGGGGAAGCGAATATTTGGAGGTTACGGTCCACCAAATATTAATAGAGCTATGCCCCTTTGAAATTTTTAGCTCACCAGAGCCGAAGGCTCCGGGGGAGCTTATAGGATAGGCAGTTGTCCGTCGGCGTCTGCGTCGTCTGCGTCTGCATCGTGTGACGTCAACACTTTTAAACGACATCGCCTCTGAAGCCGCTAGGCCCATTGGACCCAAATTTCATCTGTAGCATCCTTGGGTTGGGGGATTGAAAGTTTGTGTTTTTTATGAAATTCGGCTTATTAGTTTGGTTGCTATGGCAACTTAGAGTTTCCATAGACTTATAATGGGGAAAATTGAAAAATGGCATTTACTGCTAAGCCGCTGCAGATATTTTGACAAAACTTTCATAGAAATATTCCTTAGGCAATCTTCTATCTGCCATATGATTTTAGGCCTACTGCTCATTTGTATTGGTTGCCATGGAAACCAAAATGAAAAAAATAGAAAAAAAATACTTAAAAAATCATCTCCTCAGAAACCGTATGCTCTATGAGGCTGAGAGTTTATGGAAATATTCACCATATTTGCCTTTACAGGTTTTGTGTTTTTTATGAAATTCGGCTCTTTAGTTTGGTTGCTATGGCAACTTAGATTTTCCATAGACTTATAATGGGGAAAATTGAAAAATGGCATTAACTACAAAGCCTTTGCAGATATTTTGACAAAACTTTCATAGAAATGTTCCTTTAGCAAACTTCTCTCAGCCATATGCTTTTATGTCAACCTGGGGGTCCAGTAGGTTGTGCCGGGGCCATGCGCCGCCCCCAGTACATCATAAAATGCCTTATATCTCAGAAACCTTACAGATCCCCACCCCTAAACCATATATATGCTTGTTTCTATTGATAAGACGCATTCATTGACACCAACCTGGAGGTCCTCCGGGATGCGCCGAGGCCATGCCCCACCCCCTCCACTTCATAAAAGGCTCAATATCTCGGAAACCATTCAGATCCCCACCCCTGAACCCTATATACTCTTGTTCCATATGATAAGACCCATTCAGTGACATCAAACTGGGGGTCCCCCGGGATGCGCCGGGGCCATGTCCCGCCCCTCCATTTCATAAAAGGCCCAATATCTCGGAAACCTTACAGATCCCCACCCCTAAACCATATATATTCTTGCTCCTTATGATAAGACACATTCATTGACCCCAAATTGGGGGTCTTCCGGGGTGCGCCAGAGCCATGCCCCACCCCTTCACTTCACAAAAGGCCATATATCTCAGAAACTGTTCAGATCCCTACCCCTAAACCATATATGTTCTTGTTCATTATGATGAGACACATTCAGTGACACCAACCTGGGGGTCCCCAGGGATGTGCTGGGGCCATGCCCCACCCCCTCCATTTCATAATATCACAATATCTCGGAAACCTTACAGATCTCCACCCCTAAACCATATATATTCTTGTACCTTATGATAAGACACATTCATTGACACCAACCTGGGGGTCTCCCTGGGCCTTGCCCCACCCCTGCACTTCACAAAATGCCTTTTATCTCAGAAACTGTTCAGAGCCCCACCCCTAAACCATATATATTCATCTTCCTTATGATAAGGCACATTCATTAACACCAGCTTGTGAGTCCCCGGGGCATGCCCGGGCCTTGCTCCACCGCTTGACTTCATTAAAAGCCACATATCTCAGAAATAGTTCAGATCCCCACCCCTAAACCATATATATTCTTGTTCCTTATGATAAGACTCATTCAGTCACACCAACTTGGGGGTCTCTTTGTGCTGAGGCAATGTGCCCCGCCCTTCCACTGCATAAAAGGCCATATATTTCAGAAACCATTCAAATCCCCACCCCATATTCATATATGTTCTTGTTCCTTATTATTAGCACACCTACTGTAGGGGTGTCCGCAGGGGCCAGTCCTCTCCTTTCCACTTCATGAAAGGATATCTTGGATACCGTTCAGATTCCCACCCCTAAACCATATATATACTTGGTCCTTATGATAAGACACATTTAGGGACAACAATCTTGGGCTTTCCTGGGAACGACAGGGCATGCTCCAACCCCTCCACTTATATCTCCAGCCATGCAGATCCCCACTGCTAAACCATATATATTCTTGTTCTTTGTGATAAGACACATTTAGTGACACCAACCAGGGCTCCATTGGGTCCATGCCCCACCCCCTGTACTTCATAAAAGGCCTAATGTTTCATATACTGAGTCCACATGGGTGCTCATTTGGATATGGGGGTTCATTTGGCAGATTAAAATGATATCATGTTAAAATACATGGCTGCAATTGGGCAGTGCCCACCTGAGCTCTGGTGAGCATAGTGGCCCATGGGCCTCTTGTTTTGTAAACTTTTCGTTTCTGGATAACTCCTCCTACAGTTTACTTCTGATCAAGCTGAAACTTCACACATAGTTAGACCATGATGTGGGGCAGCGCATATTGTTTTGAGGTTATGGTCCACCAAATAAATATAGAGTTATGCCCCTTGGATATTTTTTGAAAACTTTGGTTCCGGATAACTCCTCCTACAGTTTACATCTGATCAAGCTGAAACTTCATACGTAGTTAGACCATGCTGTGGGGAAGGGCATATTATTTCGAGGTTCCGGTCCACCAAATAATAATAGAGTTATGCCCCTTCGAAGTTTTTTTGTAAACTTTTCCTTTCCAGATAACTCCTACAGTTTACATCCTATCAAGCTGAAACTTCATCCATAATTAGACCATGATGTGGGGCAGTGCATATTGTTTCTAGGTTATGGTCCAACAATTCATAATAGAGTTATGCCCCTTTGAAATATTTTGTAAACCTTTCATTTCCGGATGACTCCTACTTTTTAGCTCGCCTGTACGAGAGCTATTGTTGTTACCTAGGATGGCGTGCGCATGTGCGTTTGCATTTGCGTTCCCGTCACACTGCGTTAAAGTTTTTCAAATGCTTATATCTCAACAGTCACTCATCACAGACCACTCATATTTGGAACTTAAGTACCTGGGAGGGTCCTCTGATGTTCAAAGAGAACAGACCCCTGGGTGCATGCCCCAGGGTGGGGCTAGGGGTCAAAATCTAGAACACCTTTGTAATTCTGTGTTAAAGTTTTTGAAATGCTTATATCTCAACAGTCACTCATCACAAAGCATTCATATTTACAACTTGGATACCTGGGAGTGTCTTCTGAGATTCCAAGACAACACACCCCTGGGTTCATGCCTGGGATTGGGGATGGGGTGGGGCTGGGGGTCAAAATCTAGGACACCTTTGTAATTTGTTGTATACCTTTCCATTATACTAACGAGTTATAGACACAATTGGTTATACATCAGCCAATCAAGTGACATTGGTTCAAGTGTAAAAGGGTGAAGGTCATGGTGACCTTCATTTCACGGTCCAGTGATTTTGCCTTATATCTTGAAGTCTATTTGTTGGAGAAATGTCATACCTGGGATATTAGTTCCATGTGACTCCACGATTGACCTCAAAATATATCTAGGTCACTGTGACCTATATTTCATGGTTCAGCGATTTTGCCTATTATCTCGAATACTATTTGATGGAGAAATGTCATACCTGGATAATTAGTTCCATATGACCCAATAACTAACCGCAAAATATATCTAGGTCATGGTGACCTACATTTCACGGTCCAGTGATTTTGTCTATTATCTTGAATACTATTTGATGGAGAAATGTTATACCTGGGTTATTAAATGCAAGTGACCCCATTATTGACCTCAAAATATATCTAGGTCACTGTGACCTATATTTTATGGTTCAGCGATTTTGCCTATTATCTAGAATACTATTTGATGGAGAAATGTCATACCTGGATTATTAGTTCCATATGACCCAATAATTGACCGCAAAATATATCTAGGTCATGGTGACCTACATTTCATGGTCCAGTGATTCTGTCTATTATCTTGAATACTATTTATACCCCCGCAAACGAAGTTTGAAGGGGGTATATAGGAGTCGGCTTGTCGTCTGTCGTCGGTCCGTTACAAAAAACTTTAACATTGCTCATAACTTCCTTATTCTTTGACCGATTTCTTCGTTTGCGGGGGGTATATAGGAGTAAGCTTGTCGTCTGGTGTGTCGTCGGTCCGTTACAAAAAACTTTAACATTGCTCATAACTTCCTTATTCTTTGACCAATTTCTTTAATATTCACACACCACACACCTTGCCACTAGTACTTAAGATTGATATACACAAACCTGACCTTGACCTTTACGTTGACCTTCCTCAAGGTCAAATACTTGTAAAAATTTGTCTGACAACGCATGCGGGGGTATAATTGGCGCCCGTTAGGCGGCAGCTCTAGTTGATGGAGAAATGTTATACCTGGGTTATTAATTGCATGTGACCCCATTATTGACCTCAAAATATATCTAGGTCAGTATGACCTATATTTCATGGTTCAGTGATTTTGCCTATTATCTTGAATACAATTTGATAGAGAAACGTCATACCTGGATTATTAGTTCCATGTGACTCTATAATTGACCGCAAAATATATCCAGGTCAGTGTGACCTATATTTAATGGTTCAGTGATTTTGCCTATTATCTTGAACACTATTTGATGGAGAAATGTCATACCTGGATTATTTATTCCATGTGATCCCATGATTGAGCTTGAATTAATATCTAGGTCAGTGTGTCCTATATTTCATGGTTCAGTGATTTTTCCTATTATCTTGAATTCTATTTGATGGAGAAATGTCTTACCTGGATAATTAGTTCCATGTGACCCGATGATTGACATGGAAATATATCTAGGTCCTTGTGACCTATTTTCATGGTTCAATGATTTTGCCTTATAATTCAGATAAAATTTGATCCTGAAATGTAATATCTGGAATATATGTTCCATGTGACCTGATTATTGATCTCAAATATATCAAGGTGAGTGTGACCTATATTTCATGGTTCATAAATTTTTCCTTATATCTTGAAGTCGCGAAACAGGCGAGCTATGCTGTCTGGTGACAGCTCTTGTTACATCTGATTTAGCTGAAACGTCATATATAATTAGAACCTGATGTTGGGCAGGGCATATTGTTTCGAGGTTATGGTCCACCAAATGATAATAGAGTTATGGCCCTTTGAAAAATTCTGTAAGTAACTTTGTTTCCGGATAACTCCTACATTTTAGGTCCGATGATGTTGAAACTTAACATACAATAAGACCATGAAATAGAACAGTGCATATTATTTTGAGGTTACAGTCTGCCAAATATTACCAGAGTTATACCCCTTTCACAGATTTTTCTAAACATTTGGTTTCCGGATAACTCCCCTTATATTTTACATATGATGGAGCTGAAACTTAATATATAGTAAGACCATGATGTGGAACAGTGCATATTATTTTGAGGTTACAGTCTGCCAATTATTACCAGTTATTCCCCTTTCACATATTTTTCTAAACATATTTTGTTTCCGGATTATGCCTCCCACATTTTACATCTGATGAAAGTATGTATAGTTAGACTATGATGTGGAGCAGTGCATATTATTACAAGGTTACAGTCCACCACTTATTGCCAGAGTTATGCTTATATTATTTTGAGGTTATAGTCCACCAAATATTACAGACCATGAAAATTTGTTGGAGACAGGTAGTTTGAGCCATTGAGGGTTAATTATTAATAGTGCCAGGTAAGAATATATGGAGCACATACTGTCTTTTGCTCAGTGGCATATGTAGATGCTGATCAGACTGCTCATGAAGGAGCTGTCTTATCTGGGGCTATACTGTTTGCCCAGACTTATTCATGGCTTCTTGGTGGTCCAAAAAGTTAAGTTTGAAATCAAATTTTTGAATGAATTTTTAAATGCCTGTCCGTCCATCCATTAACATTCTTGGCAGCCTTGATAACTCAGTGGTTAGCACGTTTGACTTATGATCAAGAGATTGTGTGTTCGAATCTGGCCACCTGAGGCGAGGTGTGTCCTTGGGCTAGACACATAATGCCACTACCCAAGCCACCCTAGTGTAAATGCGTAGCAGTTATTTAAAAGTCAATGCCTCTCTCTTGGAATCAGTGTTTGAGAGAGATTCAAAGAAGCTTGAAGGCTTCCATTGCAATCAAACTAAAATAGATTAGCATAAATTAACATTCTTGTACGCTCTGTTACTCGGTAACCGTTAAGTGTTTCTTCATGCAACCTGATAGGAATATGTATGTGTATATGTGTTATTCATACTTCAATGAAGCATAACTTTGCTCTTGACCCAATGTTATTCATACTTCAATGAAGCGTAACTTTTCCCTTGACCCAATGTAATTCATACTTTAATGAAGCGTAACTTTGCTCTTGACCCAATGTTATTCATACTTCAGTGAAGGGCAACTTTGCTCTTGACCCAATGTTATTCATACTTCAGTGAAGGGCAACTTTGCTCTTGACCCAATGTTATTCATACTTCAGTGAAGGGCAACTTTGCTCTTGACCCAATGTTATTCATACTTCAGTGAAGGGCAACTTTGCTCTTGACCCAATGTTATTCTTACTTCAATGAAGCGCAACTTTGCTCTTGACCCAATGTTATTCATACTTCAATGAAGCATAACTTTGCTCTTTGTACAATGTAATTCATACTTCAATGACGCGTAACTTTTCCCTTGACCCAATGTTATTCATACTTTAATGAAGCGTAACTTTGCTCTTGACCCAATGTAATTCATACTTTAATGAAGCGTAACTTTGCTCTTGATCCAATGTTATTCATACTTCAATGAAGGGCAACTTTGCTCTTGACCCAATGTTATTCATACTTCAATGAAGCGTAACTTTGCTCTTGACCCAATGTAATTCATACTTCATTGAAGCGTAACTTTGCTCTTGACCCAATGTAATTCATACTTCATTGAAGAACAACTTTGCTCTTGACCCAATATTATTCATACTTCAATGAAGAGCAGCTTTGCTCTTGATCAAATGTTATTCATACTTCAGTGAAGCATAACTTTGCTCTTGACCCAATGTTATACTTTATTGAAGCGTAACTTTGCTCTTGACCCAATGTCATACTTCAATGAAGCGTAACTTTGCTCTTGACCCAATGTCATACTTAAGTGAAGGGTAACTTTGCTCTTGACCCAATGTTATTCATACTTCAGTGAAGGGCAACTTTGCGTTTGACCCAATGTAATTCATACTTCAGTGAAGCGTAAATTTGCTCTTGACCCAATGTCATACTTCAATGAAGCGTAACTTTGCTCTTGACCCAATGTCATACTTAAGTGAAGGGTAACTTTGCTCTTGACCCAATGTTATTCATACTTCAGTGAAGGGCAACTTTGCTCTTGACCCAATGTTATTCATACTTCAGTGAAGGGCAACTTTGCTCTTGACCCAATGTTATTCTTACTTCAATGAAGCGCAACTTTGCTCTTGACCCAATGTTATTCATACTTCAATGAAGCATAACGTTGCTCTTTGACCAATGTAATTCATACTTCAATGACGCGTAACTTTTCCCTTGACCCAATGTTATTCATACTTTAATGAAGCGTAACTTTGCTCTTGACCCAATGTAATTCATACTTTAATGAAGCGTAACTTTGCTCTTGATCCAATGTTATTCATACTTCAATGAAGGGCAACTTTGCTCTTGACCCAATGTTATTCATACTTCAATGAAGCGTAACTTTGCTCTTGACCCAATGTAATTCATACTTCATTGAAGCGTAACTTTGCTCTTGACCCAATGTAATTCATACTTCATTGAAGAACAACTTTGCTCTTGACCCAATATTATTCATACTTCAATGAAGAGCAGCTTTGCTCTTGATCAAATGTTATTCATACTTCAATGAAGCATAACTTTGCTCTTGACCCAATGTCATACTTCAGTGAAGCGTAAATTTGCTCTTGACCCAATGTCATACTTCAATGAAGCATAACTTTGCTCTTTACCCAATGTTATTCATACTTCAATGAAGCATAACTTTGCTCTTTACCCAATGTAATTCATACTTCAGTGAAGCACAACTTTGCTCTTGACCCAATATAATTCATACTTCAATGAAGCGTAACTTTGCTCTTGACTCAATGTCATACCTCAATGAAGCGTAACTTTGCTCTTGACCCAACGTCATACTTCAGTGAAGTATAACTTTGCTCTTGACCCAATGTAATTCTTACTTCACTGAAGCAAAGTTACATTGCTCTTGACCAAATGTTATTCATACTTCAATGAAGCATAACTTTGCTTTTGATCTGATGTTATTCATACTTCAATGAACATTAAAGAATGACTTTCAGTTCTTATTTGTTTTTAGTGTGTAGAAGACAAGCCAGTGGAGTTAACTGATGCAGGAAGACCTCGGAGAAGATCAACAATAAAGAAGATTAACTATCAGGCAATGATGGAGTCGGATAAAGACTCCAGAGTTCCAAGAGATAAACGGAAAGATGAGGAAGAATTGGAATCCTGGATCAATGAGATGTGGACCTACAATAACACGTAAGATTAGCCCCTTTTCTGGCTTAAATGATTTGTTCAGTCACCCATTTCCGACTATCAACCAGTCAGATTTCTTGTAATTTAATTATACAAATTCACAAAGTCAATGTGAAACAATGCAAATACAGGTCAGAAGCCATCGGATCTGTATTAAGCCATCTGATCTTTATTTACACTGTTGCAAACAGTGTAGATAGGGGTCAGATGTCTTCTGAAGTGATTTGAATGAGTACACTCAGCATACATTTTCTAGGTAAAATCAAAACAATCAGCCTAAATTACCATAATGAGCCTAAGCATTTGGCCAGATAGACCTAAGCAATTAGTGCATACCCAGTCTGAAGGTACCTCTTAATTCACTGCTTGTATGAGCGAGCAGCGAAGGTTCTGGCGAGACTGCGCGGATGCGCAGGCTCGCCTGAACCTTCGCTGCTCGCATAGGCGATAAGTACCAAAATAGCTAGACGGGGCCCAAATATTTGTTATCTGGATCAAGAGGAAGCAAAGAAGGAGTCTGTATCAACCATGGTTAACAACCACAGATGTTCAAACTATTGAAGTTCTACTTCAAAATTTAAAGATAATGAATAACATCTGTGACAGTGTTGACGGGGCTAGTGGGTAAGAGCGCCGACTCATAATCATAAGGTCTATCACAGCTGTGGGTTCGAACCTCACTCAGGTCACATGCGAGACGCCATGTTCTGCAACGGAAGGTCATGTGATTTTTCTCAGGGTACTCGGGGTTTTCGCCAACCTCTGATTAATGATCCTCTCCAAATAAGTGAAACAATCTCTAAAGGACAAAGCACTGTTAAATCAAAACCAAAAAAAGAAAAAGATTATATTCCAATGATAATCAAGTTGAGTCGCTGCCATTCTAGCCTGATTAGTGATTTCGAGTACATAAATTGCAGGTGTGTAGCAAAAGAAGAGAAAAAGAAAGTAGCACAGGTGACAATACGACTTCAGAACATCATGATGCAGCTGAGAAAGTGCTGTAATCACCCGTATCTATTAGAGTATCCACTTGACAAGACCACTGGGGAATTTAAGGTAGGGATATTATATTGTTATACTGCAAAATAATTTGTAGGCTTTTGATTGGGCAGCGTGAGCAAATAGTTTTCATATTAACCTTGAGCAAAAGATATAAACCTCTCATAATTGCCATGTCCACCATCTTGGATTTACTGCACAGTCAGTTAGAAAAGAAAGCAAAATAATTTCATGCACCACAATAATTTTCAGTTAAGGGGAATGGGAACACCTAGCAGATTTTTACGCCATTTTTCAAAGAGAGACAACTTTTGGCACTTCCTGTTCACTTTTCTATAGGCACAGTCCTACCGAGAAAGGGGTCTACTTTTAAAGGAAAGAATTTGCTCCTCAGGAGCAAATTCTTTCCTTTAAGAGTTGATCCCTGTTGACATGGGAGACAAAAACACTTTTGCAGGAGTTGCCTCCCCTGAAAGTGTTCCCATTCCCCTTAATAGATAATTCTAACACAGCGCGCCTATATAGGCAATGCAAAATAACTGTGTTTTATTCTGCAACAAATCACAGCTCGGAAGAGCGTGACGTGTGACATCATTAAAAACTGCAAATTTATGACGTCACTAGTCGATTTACTTGACGTTAGTCGGTGTAACATCATTTTCTCGCATCGAGAACGTTAGAAAAGGATGTAAATGCATGTGTTTCAGTCGATAATTTTAGCGGGATTTCTTCTAACAATGGCGAAAAGTTGTGAGATTTTGAAGGAAACAACAACATTATTGCTGATTTTCAGCGTGTTAGAATCGAAATAGATCAGCTCTAGCCAGTGATTTGTTGGGTAATAAATCACAGTTTGTCGGTCAGTTGTAAGTAGACAAATCACGCGCGCTACGCGCTTGTGATTTGTCTACTTTACAACTGACCTCCAAACTGTGATTTATTACACAACAAATCACAGTTAGAGCTGATCTATTTCTTAAATAAATAGAGGATCTTACATGAGCGTTCATGCATTATTAAAATCATTAAACAAGTTGAGGAAAAGGGATAAAATGCGAGGCTTTGCCAAGCATTTTATCCCTTTTCCTCAACTCGTTTAATAAATTTACTAATACATGGGCATGAATGCAAGATCATATTTATCATATGATATTAAACGCATTTTATGCACTATTTTTCAACAGATATGTCAATATTCCACCATTAGTAAACGCCACATCATTAAGAACATCATATGTGTAACGTTATGGGATGTATCTGACTAATTTGCATATTTAATCCACAAGTGGATTATTGAATTTAATACATGGCGTGATTACATTCTCAGAAGCGATGTCATATGATAAAAATTTTTTTTTATAGTTTTCAATTCATTCCCTACTTTATATCATTGTTTTCCGTTGTAAAACTCATTCTAATATGCAACAGACTTTTCCCTACTGAACACCATGATCGACTTAGTGCCTGCAGAAGGGCGCATTTGATGATGTAACATGTAAACATGTACTTCTCACGACATCTACAAAAGAATTCTTTGTAAAACATTGCAACAATATGCAAAATGTCATGAAAAAATTTTGCAGTATTACAAATTTATTCTGATTTTTGAAGGTGCATCACGTGAACAAGTCCGTGAAATGAACACCCCGTTAAACCCCATTTTATATAGAGTAAACTGGGGTTTACGGGGGTAAACATTATTTTCCTTATTTCTGCTCCAAGACATAGGATGTGGGTACTTGTTAGAACCGTGGTTCTAAGGAGTACCCACAACCTATGTTTTTAGTATAAATAAGAAAAATATCACTGATTTTCATCAGAAAAGTAGCCATTTTGGAGATGTGAAAAAATGCTTTATGTGGCACGGGTGTGTTCGCGTAATGGAATATGGGATCAGATTCCCCAACGGCTCTGGCAAATATCGGTCTCGGGTGAGAATGTGATCCTATGTTCTCGATCAAGAATCAGTTTAACTACAATTATACTCTTTCATTGAGAAAGATCATGAAATGAACTGATTACCTCTATAGCATGCTGGTTTATGACAGACTCTCAACCCATTGCATGCAGGGAAACACCTAAAGGGGTACCTTGGCAAACAGAGCAGGCCCAAATTAGACGCCGCAGAACAGGGCTTGCAGTATTTGCTTACAGAATTTACGGTAAAAAAAGGAATAAAAATGAAATAATAGGCCTGACACCCCTAACATGACAAATGGATTTTAACAACTTATAGCAATGGGAGAGCCCACCAGTACACATTGGGTTAAGTGGAATGGATAGACATTTTAACCCTTATCCTGCTGAATAATTTATTTAGCCACACCCATTTCTGACTTTAAACCAATCAGATTACTTCATGTAATTTATTCCTACAAATTCACAAACAGAATGTCAAACAGTGTAGATCCTGATCAGATTACTTCTTCAGATTCAGAAGCCATCTGATCTGGATCTACATTGTTTGAAAAGGTAGGTGTTGTCAGGAACAGCGGGATACGTGTTAAAGGGAAGCAACTGTTTGAAAATGGAGCAAATCCTTCCGTTTTTCAGTGGTACATTATAGATAAATTAACAGCAAAGCAAACAGGAAGTGACAAAGAGTTGTCTGCCTTCTTAAGGAAAGGTTGAAAATATGTCTGGGCCCAGTTGTTCAGTCTTGATAGCTTAACGAGCTCATTAGTGGTCATTAGCTCACCTGAGCCGAAGGCTAATGTGAGGTATTAGTATGCCAATGATCCGGCGTCCATCGTCCGTCGTCCGTCGTCTGTCGTCCGTTCACATTTTCAACTAAGTATATCTTTAAAGCCAGTTGGCCAATCATGATTAAATTTCATGAGAAGCATTATCAGGTTGGGGGAAAAGATGCATTATGTTTTGGGGCAGATCAGATGGAAACTCTTGTTGCCATGGCAACATATAACCCCCATAGACTTACAATGGGAAAAACTTAAAAAATCTTCTTCTCTGAAACCAATAGGCCAAGAGCTTACATATGAAGCATGTAGCAATGTCAAGTGGTCCCCTACATAAATTGTGCCAATCATGCCCCTGGGGTCTAAACTGGCCACGCCCCGGGGTCCCTTAACCCCCCATAGAAATAAAAGCTAAAAAAATCTTCTTCTCTGAAACCGCTAGGCACAGAGCTTACATATTTAGCATGTAGCAAAGTCAAGTGGTCCTCTACATAAATTGTGCCAATCATGCCCCTGGGGTCTAAACTGGCCACGCCCTGGGGCCCCTTAGCCCCCATAGACTTATAATGGAAAAAAGCTAAAAAATCTTCTTCTCTGAAACCAATAGGCCTTGAGATTACATATGAAGCATGTAGCAATGTCAAGTGGTCCCCTACATAAATTGTGCCAATCATGCCCCTGTGTTCTAAACTGGCCACGCCCCGGGGTCCCTTAACCCCCATAGACTTATAGTGGAAATAAAAGCTTAAAAAATCTTCTTCTCTGAAACTGGTTGGCACAGAGCTTACATATTAAGCATGTAGCAATGTCAAGTGGTCCTCTATATAAATTGTGCCATTCATGCCCCTGGGGTCTAAACTTGCCATGCCCCGGGTCCCCTTAGCCCCCATAGACTTATAATGGAAAAAAGCTTTAAAAATCTTCTTCTCTGAAACCACTAGGCCCAGAGCTTACATATTAAGCATGTAGCAATGTCGAGTGGTTCCCTACATAAATTGTGCCAATCATGCCCCTGGGATCTAAACTGGCCACACCCTGTTGCCCCTTAGCCCCCATAGACTTATTATGGAAAAAAAGCTTAAAAAAATCGACTTCTCTGAAACCGCTAGTATTATTAGCTCACTTGAGCCGAAGGCTCATGTGAGGTATTGGTATGCCAATGGTCCGGCGTCCGTTTACATTTTCAAATAAGTATATCATTAAAGCCACTTGGCCAATCATGATTAAATTTCATGCGAAGCATTATCCGATTGGGGGAGAAGATGCAGTATGTTTTGGGTTAATTCAGATTGAAACTGGTGTTGCCATGGCAACATATAGCTCCCATAGACTTACAATGGGACAAACCACTAGGCCATGTTTACATATGAAGCATGTACTAATGTCAAGTGGTCCCCTACATAAATTGTGCCAATCATGCCCCTGGGGTCTAACCGGTAGGCACAGAGCTTACATATTAAGCATGTAGCAATGTCAAGTGGTCCTCTACATAATTTGTGCCAATCATGCCCCTGGGGTCTAAACTGGCCTCGTATTGTTAACTGTTCTAGCAAATTCATTATCTAAAATTTTGTTTTTTGTTGAAAAAATGTGAGCAAGCAAAAATATTAGCATATTTCCCATATTAAATAATCAAAGTATTATAGATACATTAACTAATGACATCGTTAGTTTGAACAACTGGCCCCTGATGTACCCCCCATTCACCTTAGTGCTTTGACCATGAAAGTGGATTTGTTTTGGTAGATTGTTTATCAGCTGGCACAAAGTTACTTTTAAGGCATAGAAGCATACGACTATCACTGATTGGTAGGAAATCCTATTAACGGTTATTCATAGAAAATAACCATGTTTTTCTTACCGCTATGAGGTCAACATGTTGCATAATAGGGTTATGTAAAGAATCAGGACTGAGATCTTGTGTTGGGTTTGGCAAATGGCGAAGACCCGGATCAGATGCCACAGAATGTTGTGTCTGATCAGGGTCATCCCTGTTTGCTTACGGTGCAGGAATATTAGTGTTAAGGGGAATGGGAACACCTGGCAAGATTTTTCTACCATTTTTCCAAGGGAGACACCATTTGGGACTTCCTGTTTGCTTTTATACAAGCCTGCTCCCACTGGAAAAGGGGTCTACTCTTAAAGGAAAGAATTTGCTCCTGAGGAGCAAATTCTTTCCTTTTAGAGTTGACCCCTATTGACATGCGAGAAAAAATACTTTTGCAGGAGTTGCCTCCCCTGAAGGTGTAGCCATTCCCCTTAAATGAATCAGCACGGGCCTCCGTGGCCTAGTGGATAAGAGCGCTGACTCTTAGTCATTAGGTCTCTCACCGCCGTAGGTTCGAGCCTCGCTCGGGCCACGTGTGAGACGCCAAGTTCTGCAACGGAAGGTCAGGTGGTTTTTCTCCGGGTACTCCGGTTTTCGCCCACCTCTGATTAACGATCGGCTCGATATGAGTGAAATAATCTTGAAAGGGCCGTAAAACCCAAAACCAAAAAAAAAAAAAAATAAATGAATCAGCTGGACAAGTTCCCCAGCCAACTCAGAGAAAATCTACCATCTGTGTTGTCAGTGCATTGATTGACTCATGAGACAGGATTTGTTCTATTTTTAGCAATTGTAGAGAAATTCTCCCTCAGCTATGGACTGGCAACTCTCACACGAATTTAATAATGACCTCAGAATTAATTATATCATTTTTGCACCTTCATGGATTTTGGTTTGGTTTGATTTGAGGTTTAACATCCCCATCAACACTGTAATGGTCATTTTGGAGACGTTGCTTCCAATTTTGTGGGCATTTTACCTGACATTGAGATGAAATGACATTTCAAGCCCTGCACCCAATGAAATCAATAGGGTTTATAAGCATGGACCATCCGAATCGCACCGCTTTGCCTGGGCAGGGTTAGATCCTGTAAGCGGTTTACCAATACCTGTGTGCGGGTCGGTTCAGCTCTGCACGAAAGCATCATGCAGCCCATCTATTTCTTCAAGCCCTGATGGGCGGGGGCCAAGCACCTTCATGGAAATAAAAAAAGTAATAAAAACTAATTTCAGAAGGTATACATTAATATTTTTACTGGAAAAAAAAAATAAAAAAAATAGAGATGCAGTTGTATTTGTCCATACAAGTTACTTGCTATGATTAACATACCGATAATTTCCATGAAACTGAAAGTAAGTCTTCTGATGAATCAACATTACAGGTGGATGAGAATGTGATCTCAAAATGTGGAAAGATGATAATTCTAGACAAAATGTTAGAAGGGCTGAAGAAGAGGGGCCATAAGGTATGTTCATAGCAACAGATGAGGTGCATATTTTGTGATATATAAGTGAAGGAAAAAGGAAGCTTATATTCCAAATTCGCTTGGCGAGGCTCATATATGCCTGAGTTTTTGCTACCGTAAAAATCCTAAAAATTGGGCCACCCCAAGGACTTGCTATAACTGTCCTAAAAATTTAACAAATCTGTTTCATGATCCAGCAAGGAGTTGAAAAGGTGGAGACAGAATGGCAAACAATGTAGGCCCTGATCAGACTGCCCCTTCAGGAGCAGTCTGATCCAGGTCTGCATTGTTTCCTTAGGCCTATCTGTCCCAATATTAGGATCATTATGGTATATCATTTAGACGAGCAATAAGATGGTTAAGAATCTATACATGTCTTGAAAAGTCGAACCCCTATTAGTACTAACTTTCTTATAACCCTACAAGTACAAAGCACATTCAGAAGAATACATTTTCATAGTATACTGTCATAATTTCCCATTGGGACTAGGAGAAATAGATTGGGCTGCATGGTGCTTCTGCCCAGAGCTAAAACCGACCACACAAGCTCTGATAAGTAGCTGAGGTCTTAGCCTGCTCAGATAGCAAAATAATGAAATAGCAAACAATAAAAAACAATTGCTGTATGCTCTAGAATTTTCTGCAGTGCTTGAAGGTTTCTTTGTTTTCTACTCCAGTGACCAGTTGTTCAAAACTATCGACATTGTAAATTAACATATTGTTAAAACTTTAATCATTAAATATGGTATTAATGTTAATATTTTTGCTGAAAAAAACGTGAGCAGCTTTTAAGCTGCTTTCATTTTTTTTTAGCAAAAATAACACTATATTAGATAATGTACTTGCTAGAAGAGAAAACAATTTGACGACTAACGAGCTCGTTAAGCTAACAATGCTTTGAACAGCTGGCACCAGGTGCTTATTTTTTTCTACTCTAGAATTTTCTGCAGCATTTGAAGGGTACTTCCTGTTACAGGTGCTGATTTTTTCTCAGATGACTAAAATGCTGGACATTTTAGAAGACTACTGTATTGTTAGGAAACACAAGTATTGTAGATTAGATGGCTCATACAATGTGGAAGATAGACATGAGCAGGTAAGATGCTGGACATTTTAGAAGATTACTGTATTGTTAGGAAACACAAGTATTGTAGATTAGATGGCTCATACAACGTGGAAGATAGACATGAGCAGGTAAGATACTGGACATTTTAGACGACTACTGTATTGTTAGGAAACACAAGTATTTGTAGATAAGATGGCTCATACAATTTGGAAGATAGACATGAACAGGTAAGATGCTGGACATTTTAGAAGACTACTATATTGTTAGGAAACGCAAGTATTGTAGATTAGATGGCTCATACAATGTGGAAGATAGACATGAACAGGTAAGATGCTGGAAATTTTAGACAACTACTGTATTGTTAGGAAACACAAGTATTGTAGATTTGATGGCTCATACAATGTGGAAGATAGACATGAGCAGGTAAGATACTGGACATTTTAGACGATTACTGTATTGTTAGGAAACACAAGTATTGTAGATTTGATGGCTCATACAATGTGGAAGATAGACATGAGCAGGTAAGATACTGGACATTTTAGACGATTACTGTATTGTTAGGAAACACAAGTATTGTAGATTTGATGGCTCATACAATGTGGAAGATAGACATGAACAGGTAAGATGCTGGAAATTTTAGAAGACTACTATATTGTTAGGAAACACAAGTATTGTAGATTTGATGGCTCATACAATGTGGAAGATAGACATGAACAGGTAAGATGCTGGAAATTTTAGACGACTACTGTATTGTTAGGAAACACAAGTATTGTAGATTTGATGGCTCATACAATGTGGAAGATAGACATGAACAGGTAGGTCATCACAAAGACACACACACATACACACACCATATTCTTGCAAAGGACACCAATTTCAGTCGCAGGTTTGGAAAAGGGGTCATTTGGAATTTTAGGGGGCCCTTAAATTATGCAATATAAAGTTGCCAGATTCATCTTTAAGTTTTGGGTGATTGATAAAATTGGACACAAAACAAGTTAAAATATCACAGACAGAATCTATTTTGTCTATCTACCCATGTTCTAATACTTGGTTGGTCACATTTGCCCACTACCTGAGTTAACCACTACAAAGCAATTTGGATAAGGTGTCTTGCTCAAGGACTAAATGCACATTTTATTTAGAATGAAATTTATTTATTTATGGAAGAGAAGAACTCATAATAAATAGCGCCCGCCTGGGTATTTTGCGGTATTTTAGTCCGGTATTTAGCCTAACCCACCTGGTGCATATGAATATGGCGTAAGCCGCCAGGCACACACAAGTATACAGAACATGGCCGCATGCCAGGTAAACAAAGCATCAGTTTGGGTTTAAAACATTAGAATTGTTACTGGCTAAACAGATAAAACAAAACGTTTCTCTGAGTTATTATGTCCCCCCACCCGAAAGGGAGGGGGACATATTGGTTTTGGTGCGGATCCTGTCGGCGTCAGCGTCGTGGTTGGCGTCAGCGTTGCCTCTTGTCTGCACTCTATCTCCTGAATGGATGGATGGATTTTGATTAAACTTACACAGATACACCATTGGGAGGGGGATTACTGATTAGATTTTGGTGACCTTGACCTAATTTTCAAGGTCACAGGGCTGAAACCATTGTCAAATTTTAGACCAAAAAAGCTTGTCTGCACTCTAACTCCTGAACCAATGGAAGGATTTGGTTCATACTTGATACATTATATCAGTGGGATGGTCTTAAGAACTGATTAGCTTTTGGTGACCTTGACCTAAATTTCAAGGTCACAACGGGAGTTAGACTTTTAAAAATTGGCTTGTCTGCACTCTTTCTCCTGAACCATTGGAAGGATTTGGTTCATACTTGATACATTATATCAGTGGGATGGTCTTAAGAACTGATTAGCTTTTGGTGACCTTGACCTAATTTTCAAGGTCACAACGGGAGTTAGACTTTTAAAAATTGGCTTGTCTGCACTCTTTCTCCTGAACCAGTGGATGAATTTTGATCAAACTTGGTACATTATATCAGTGGGCTGGTCTTAAGAACTGATTAGATGTTGGTGACCTTGACCTAATTTTCAAGGTCACCACGGGACTTAGACTGTTGAAAATTGCCTTGTCTGCACTCTATCTCCTGAACCAGTGGATGGATTTGGTTAAAAAAATAATGAGTGTGGTGGGGGGACATCTGTTTTCTTAGAAAACAATTCTAGTTTTGATTGGTCAACATGAGTTTTGTGATTCGAAGAAACCGTCACTAAATTCTACAGTTATGCCTGACGAGCCCATTGAATGATCTCTAGTGCCCCACTCATGTAAAAAACGGGCCCATGGTGCAATGGCGCAGCCTAGTTTGAACACTAATAAATATTGTAACTTGCTTTTGTTTTGCTATACATGAAACCATTGTCCATCTGTAACTGGCCTTGTTGCTTGTAAAGATGTGTTTGTCAGTCTTTCCTGTTGATGTTTGGGATAGGCTTAGGGTTCTGATTAGATTAGTTCATGAAGTATCTTTAGTCTAAAGACTGGACCCCTGTTGCCAAAACCAAGCCCACTATCGATTAGGGGTGGCAATAATATCTCCTGAAAGTGTATCTGTTTGCATAACATATTTATCCTATGTATTCGGACAGACAGGCCTGAGCAGACAGTGTAGACCCAGATGTGATGCCGCGTCCTGCGGCATCTCATCAGGGTCTACACTGTTTGCCATACATGCAGCTATTTTTATTATGCAAAACATCGGGTAGTAAATAGTACTTACTCAAGTTTTAGAAGTATGGTAAGGATTTGAGGTGTCTGAATTTTTATGGTATATACTAAATACATTATTTTGTTGTATATTTCTACATTCAGATGGACAAGTTCAACCGTGACCCGAGCAGTTTTATATTCCTACTCAGTACACGAGCTGGAGGACTTGGGATCAACCTCACAGCCGCTGATACTGTGATTATTTATGATAGTGACTGGGTGAGTGGACACGATTTAATGTACCGTAATTATCTTGATTTTTCGGACAGATAGGCCGAAACAGTGCAGAACCTGATCAGACTGCCATTCCTTTGCAGCTTTTGGAATTCTTTTGGTAAGGTGGACTAGATTTTATGTACTGTTATTATCCTCTGTACACCACAACCTCTTTATAGCACTATTAATGGGGTCCAAAGCAGAAACCGTATTATATCCAAACAAAAAAGTATATATTATATAGAAAAACGACCATTTATGGTCATTTTTCTATATAATCTTTACATTTTTGGGATCAATCTTGAAACATGTTATAACGAACCATGTTATAATGAGGTTGTGTGTTTTAGGACAGTCTGCAGTCTGATCTGGGTCTACACAGTTTGCCATTCCGTTTGCACCTTTTGAAGTCATTGTGGGATTGTGACACATTTGTTAAAATACTAGGAGAATATCAGCAAGTTCTCAAGCAGTCCTAATTGTTAGGATTTTTATAGAATCTTGCGAGCAAACATTTCGTTTCCGGAGCAAAATTCTGCAACCTTTTGAAATATTTTAATGATACTTGGTAAGATTACCACATGTTTTGTTTGTTTGATTTGAGGTTTAACGTCCCCGTCAACATTGTAAAGGTCATTTTGGAGACATTGCTTCCAATTTTGTGGGACTTTTACCCGACATTGAGATGAAATGACATCTCAAACCCTGCCTCCCAATGAAACCAATAGGGTTTATAAGCATGGACGGGCCGACTCGCACCGCTTTGCCTGGGCAGGCTTAAATCCTCTAAGCAGTTTACCAGTACTCGTGTGCGGGTCGGTTTCAGCTCTGCGTGGAAGCATCATGCAGCCCATATATTTCCGCCGATGGGCGGGTGCCGATTATAGAACAGGTCAATGTGGAGTGTCATGTGCAAGAATGACAACTCTGCTTGTCTTCCATTTCGAATTATGTCCCATGATCCATATTTTTACTTAACATTTCATTTTCGGAGCCTAAATCCGCAACCGTTTGAAATACTTTAATGATACTTGGTGGGATTATAAGACAGGTTAGTACGAAGTGTCGTGTGCAAGAATGACAACTCTGCCTGTCTTCCTTTTTGAATTATGTCCCCTGATACATATGATTACTTCATTTTCGTTTCCAGAGCATAACTCTGCAACTGTTGAAATATTTTAATGATACTTGGTAGGATTATAGAACCAGTCAGTGCGGAATGTCGCATGCAAGAATGACAACTCTGCATTTATTCATCTTCAAATTATGTCCCCTGATCCATATTTTGCTTCATTTTTGTTTCCGGAGCATATCTTTGCAACCGTTTGAAATATTTAAATGATACTTTAAATAGTAGGCTTATAGAACCTGTCAATCTGGAGTGTTTTTATGCAAGAATGGCAACTCTGCTTATCTTCATTTTTGAACTATATCCCTTGTTCCTTATATTTACTTTATATACCTTTACGTAGCGTAACTCTGCAGCCATTTGAAATATTTTAATGACACTTGGTAGGGCTATAGAACAGATCAGTTAAGAGTTTTGCATGCGAGAATGACAGCTTTGCTCGTCCATTTTTCAATATGTCCCCTAATCCATATTTTCACTTCATTTACGTCTCCTGAGCATAACTCCTCAATCGTTCGAAATCATTGGGAAAACCTGATTTTCATGGAATTTCCACATTTCTTTTTTGACCTATGACAGGTTATTCAAAAATTCCCTTTCATTTCTAGAATCCCCAGTGTGATCTTCAAGCTCAGGACCGCTGTCACAGAATAGGGCAGACCAAGCCTGTCTTGGTTTACAGATTTGTCACAGCAAACACCATAGACCAGAAGATTGTAGAGAGAGCTGCAGCCAAGAGAAAGCTAGAGAAAATGATCATCCATAAAGGTTAGAGCTAGCAAATACATGTAGCTGCCTTTTACCAAGTTTGTACTGTGGAGCACTGTGGTGCAGGGGTAAAGCATCGGACTTGCATTCGTTCGATCCCCGCAAGCGCCAAGTGTTGTTTCCTTGAGCAACTGAGTTTATCCAGAGTGCTTATTACTGGTTCCTACCCAGGAAAAGAGGGCCACATGGAAGATAAGTACTAGTACTAAATGTGTTCCCCTCTATAAATAAGATTGATTATTATTATTACTGTCAAATGGTTTTGCCCGGCTTACATATAAGGTGTTGAGAAATTTATTAACCCATGGTATGCGGGAAACCCCTAAAGGGGTAACTTTGGCAAACAGTGCAGGCCCAGATCAGATGCCGTATTATGCGGGTCTGATAAGGGTCTGCACTATTTGCTAACAGAATTTTCCGTCAAAAATAGAATAAAAAAGAAAAAATAGGCCTATCACCCTTTATGACAAAAGAACTTGTCCCAACGTATAGCATTGGAATAGTCCACTAGTATACAATGGATTAAGGAAAATCGATAAACTTTTTTAGAAAACAGTGAAGGTCCTAATCAGAAGTCTGAACTTGACCTTTGACTGCTGCATTTGCCAGTGGCCCTTTCTTGGTCATGTACAAGTTAACACTGATACTGGGGAGTTTAAATCATTTGATTTACAGGAGGAAATTGTGTTTTACTGCTCTACATCTTAATCAGTTCCTTTGTCACAAATCTTGCTCTACAGCAATACTGTTTACACACAGTTTGCCGCCTTATATCTTTTGGCATAAAACAACAAAAAAAGACATTGTGACTGTTAGAGGGACAATTTAGCACCCAGGAGACCCTAGGTCATAATATTTAATACACTTACCTTGATTCTAATACAGTTATTTACATGTTTTGAAATTGTATTTATGCAGAAAATCAGAAGTGCTATTAACACCATTATACAAAATGTTTGCCAATTAATAGGCAAAATCTTTTTTGGATTAATACAAAAATTCTGAAAGTTGGGTTTAGGATATGCTTATATATGGAAGGAAAAAAATTTCCTTGCCAACTGCCAATTATTTTTATATTGGCTAATTTTACATCATGCTAACAAGTCCATGTAATGAACACCCTTCTAAAACCCAGAAAACTGGAGTTGATAGAGGTGTATTAGAGTTCTTATTTCTGTGCCAAGACATACGTTGTGGGTACTCGTTATAACCACCTCTAATGAGTACCACAACCTGTATACAGGGCATTAATAAGAAAAATGGCACAAATTCTCATCACAAAAATAAACCTTTTTGAGATATGAAAAAAAAAAAGCACAATGTTGTATGTATATGTTACTGAAATTATAGCTGGCAAAACTAAAATAGAAATTGCTCAGTCACACAAGACAGTATTTACTGTATATAGTCAGACAGATGAGCAAACAGTGGAGATCCAGATGAGATGCCGCAGAATGTGGCATCTCATCTGTGTCTACACTGTTTGCCACCAGACCCAGATGAGATGCAGCGTCTCATATTTATCTACACTGTTTGCCGACCATATCGCTATTTTTAGACACAACATTAGGGAATAAATTGTACTTGTTGAAATTGTAGAGCAAGTATACATTCGGAATAAAGTCTGTCAACTTGTCCGTCAATAACTGAGATAAAAAGATAATTTCTCTTTTAATATTCACCAATTTTCACATAAAATGTTCGTAATGTTAGTAAAAACAATATAAAAAGCAATAACACTTCAATTCTTTGTGATTTTATTGTCATCTCATCTGAGGAAGAAAACCTTTACGGAATTTTGAGAGCTTAAATGGAAGTTGTGGCATGGTAAGGAGTTGAGGTGTCCAAATATTGAGGGTAAATACTACTTCATAATTTCAGGCAAGTTCAAGACAGGCATCCGAAACTTCAGCCAGGAGATCAAGCCATTAAGTCCAGAGGAACTGATGGAACTTCTCAAGTCTCGGGACCACTGTAAGGAAGTAAATCAGGGCCGGGACGTAGGGATCAATGATGAGGAATTGGACCTGTTGTTGGACAGGACTGATATGAGTGAAGAGTTTGAGAGGACATTGAAAAAAATGAAAGGTAAGTAAAATCACAGGAGCAGATAGGGTGGGTATTTTGTGACAGTTGAAAGATAGTTTGCCATATTTCTCCTCATAAACCTATGTTGTGGGTATTCATTAGAACCGCACGGCTATGAATACCCACAACATAGGTTTTTATGAAGAAATGACCAAAGCTATCCTTCATTTATACAAAATACCCACCTTGTCTGTACCTATGTCAAATCCCGAATTATCTCGCAGGGCATGAGGTCCAAGCAATGTCACCAGTGTAAATGCAATGTTTTGACATTGTGTCAATGTTGTAAGATGTGGCTTTGCCAATATATTGTGTGCCTCGAGTAGTTTATTATTAAATTGCAATTTGAACAACTTAGGTGTAGATCAGCAAGCACACATACCGTAAAATTTCAGACGCCTTGAAGACTTAAAAAAAAAAACTTGTTTCATAATCCAGCAGGGAGTCCAAAAACAAGAGGCCCATGGGCCACTATGCTCACCAGAGCTCAAGTGGGCACTGCCCAATTGCAGCCATGTATTTTAACATGATATTATTTTTATCTGCCAAGAGAACCCCCATATCCAAATGAGCACCCATGTGGATTCAGTATATGAAACATTAGGCCTTTTATGAAGTAGAGGGGTGGAGCATTGACCCAATGGAGCCCTGGTTGGTTATAACTAAATGTGTCTTTTCCCACTAGGATGGTTTAGCAGTGGGGATCTGTATGGCTGGATATATAAGGCCTCTTAAACAGTGGAGGGGTTGGAGCATGCCCAGGAAAGCCCAAGATTGTTGTCCCTAAATGTGTCTTATCATAAGGACCAAGTATATATATGGATTAGGGGAGGGCATCTGAACAGTTTTCCTACAGCCCCCGCCCATAGGGGCTTGAAGAAATATATGGGCTGCATGATGCTTCCACGCAGAGCTGAATCCGGCCCGCACACTAGTACTGGTAAACCGCTTAGAGGATCTAAGCCTGTCCAGGAACCGCGGTGCGAGGCGGACCGTCCATGCTAATAAACCCTATTGGTTTCATTGGGCGACAGGGCTTGAGATGTCATTTCATCTCAATGTCGGGTAAAAGTCCCACAAAATTGGAAGCGACGTCTCCAAAATTACCTTTACAGTGTTGACGGGGACGTTAAACCTCAAATCAAACAAAAAACTGAACAGTTTCCGAGATATGAGGCCCTTTTATGAAGTGGAAAGGCCCCTGGGGACACCCCTACAGTAGGTGTGCTAATAATAAGGAACAAGAACATATATGATTATGGGGTGGGGATTTGAATGGTTTCTGAAATATATGGCCTTTTATAAAGTGGAAGTGCGGGGCACATTGCCTCAGCAAAAAGAGACCCCCAAGTTGGTTTGACTGAGCGAGTATTATCATAAGGAACAAGAATATATATGGTTTAGGGGTGGGGAGCTGAACGATTTCTGAGATATATGGCTTTTAATGAAGTCAAGCGGTGCGGCATGGCCCAGGCATGCCCCAGGGACTCACAAGCTGGTGTCACTGAATGCGTCTTATCATAAGGAAGATGAATATATATGGTTTAGGGGTGGGGCTCTGACCAGTTTCTGAGATATAAGGCCTTTTCTGAAGTGCAGGGGTGGGGCAAGGCCCTGGGAGACACCCAGGTTGGTGTCATTGAATGTGTCTTATCATAAGGAACAAGCATATATATGGTTTAGGGGTGGGGATCTGTAAGGTTTCCAAGATATTGTGATATTATGATTTGGAGGGGGTGGGGCATGGCCCCAGAACATCCCTGGGGACCCCCAGGTTGGTGTCACTGAATACGTCTTATCATAATGAACGAGAATATATATGGTTTAGGGGTGGGGATGTGTAAGGTTACTGGGATATTGGGCCTTTTATGAAGTGGAGGTGGTGGGGCATGGCCCGGGCACATCCCGGGGGACCCCCAGGTTGGTGTCACTGAGTCCATCTTATCATAAGGAACAAGAATATATATGGTTTAGGGGTGGGGATCTCAATGGTTTCTGAGATAAATGGCATTTTATGAAGTGGAGGGGTTGGGGCATGTCCCGGCACATCCCGGGGGACCCCCAGGTTGGTATCACTTAATGCATCTTAGCATAAGGAACAAGAATATATATAGTTTAGGGGTGGGGATCTGAATGGTTTCTGAGATAAATGGCATTTTTTGAAATAGAGGGGGCAGGGCATGCCCCCGGCACATCCCGGGGGACCCCCAGGTTGGTGTCACTTAATGCATCTTATCATAAGGAACATGAATATATATGGTTTAGGGGTTGGGATCTGTCAGGTTTCTGAGATATAAGGCATTTTATGAAGTGGAGGGGGCGGGGTAAGGCCCCGGCACAACCTAAGGGACCCCCAGGTTGACATAAAAGCATATGGCTGAGAGAAGTTTACTCAAGGAACATGTCTATGTAAGTTTTGTCAAAATATCTGCAATGACTCGGCAGTAAATGCCATTTTTCAGTTTTCCGCATTATATGTCAACTCTGAAACTCATATATGGAAACTCTTAAGTTGCCATGGCAACAAAACAAAGGCCACATAAAAAACACAAAACCTGTAAAGGCAAATATGGTATATATTTTCATAAAGTCTCAGCCTCCTAGAGCATATGGTTTTTGAGGAGATGATTTTTTTAAGTATTTTTTTGTCTATTTTTTGCATTTTGGTTTCCATGGCAACCAATAAAAATGGGCAGAAGGCCTAAAATCATAAGGCAGATAGTAGATTGCCTAAGGAACATTTCTATGAAAGTTTTGTCAAAATATCTGCAGAGGCTTGGCAGTAAATGCCATTTTTCCATTTTCCCCATTATAAGTCTATGGAAACTACAAGTTGCCATAGCAACCAAAATAATGAGCCAATTTTGATAAAAAAAACAAAAACTTTCAATCCCCCAGCCTAAGGATGCTACAGATAAAATTTGGGCCCAATCCGCCCAGTGGCTTCAGAGGAGATGTCGTTGGAAAGTGTTAACGACCACGACGACGCAGACGACGACGGACAATTTCCATCCTATAAGCTCCCCCGGAGCCTTCGGCTCTGGTGAGCTAAAAATGATACAGAAAGGCAACAGCAAAAATATTAGCATATTTGCCACATTGAATGATCAAAGTTTTAACGCTATGTTAACTAAAGACATCATTAGTGTAGAACATCTTGACCCGGGAGGAGTGTGGTCAAGCAAAAACATGCCTGCCAAGCAAACACCCAGATCAGTGTCTGCATACAGGATATGACAACCTGTTTCATGAGAAATTACCCACTTGCTTTAACATTTTTTTGTACCAAATGGAATGTTCCTCTTTATATATGGCAGGAGTCCATTTTGAAATTTAGGGGTGTCAGGTTGTGTTTTCTCCGAAATTTGTTTGGAAAATGGCTGAACTTTTTACAAACAGTGTAGGTCCTGATCAGATGCCTCTCTCTGCGTGTGAACTGGGCACCTGGACTGTTTGCCAGGGTACCCGTTTTGGGGTTTCTGGTACAAAATGGGTTAACTCTTGCCCTGCTGAATAAATAATTAAGTCACACCCATTTATCATTGTCAGCCAATCAAAATTCTTGATAAAAATGTTTCTTTCAAGTTCATATACTAATTGACAAGCAGTGTAGATCCTGATTGGAAGCCATCTGATCTGTATCTACATTGTTTGCAAAGATAGAGGTTGTTGTGTTCAGCAGGATAGGTAGTGTTCAAACAAAGTTTTTTTCCCTACATTATTCTCAGCAACTGCTGACTAGAACCCTGTTTGGAATATAACCGTTTTTGTACCAAATGGAATCTTCCTCCTTATATATAGCAGGAGTCCATTTCAAAATTTAGGGGTGTCAGGTTGTGTTTTTTCAAATTTTATTTGGAAAATGGCTTAACTTTTCACAAACGCCGCATTCTGCAGCGTCTGATCTGGGCCTGCACTGTTTGCCCTGGTACCCGATTTGGAATTTCTGTACTAAATGGGATAATCATGTATTATAGCAAATGTCTATTCCATTGCATTTCAAATAACAACAAAAACTGTTACAACCACTATTTCAGTTGAAGGAATTCATAGCTCTAGATGGAATGGGTGTGGAAATGATGATATTCTTGATATTCAAGCATATAGATTTATTACCCCAAAATGGCCCCCTGCTCTTCAGGGCTTGGAGAAATATATTGGGCTGCATGATCCTTCCATGCAGAGCTAAAACTGACCACACTGAGTACAGGTAAGCCCAGGCAAAGTGGTGCAAGTCGGACCGGCCAATCTATCGGTTTAATTGGGCGGCAGGGCTTAAGATTTCATTTCTTCTCAATGTCAGGTAAAACTAAAAGTCCCAGAAAATTGGAAGCAACGTCTCCAAAATGACCTAATTAGTGTTGATGGCGATATTAAACCTCAATTCAAACAAACATTATTACTCCAAGAAACAAATATTGTTTATATTTGTTAGAATCGTTTGAACAATGTTGAAAAAAGGTTGTGGTGTACAGTAAAATTCCAATATTAAGACCACTTTTGAACAGTCCCAAAGGTGGTCTCTGACCAGAGAACACTGTGTCCAGAAAATACAAGGAAAGATTAATTACAACCTACTAAATAAGCTTTCTAAAGCAGAATTAGTCTTAATTTTAGGTGGTATTAATAGCGGAATTTTACTGTATTTTTTAGGTCCCCTCCCAACGGGGCCTGAAGAAATATATGGGCTGCATGATGCTTCCACTGAGAGCTGAAACCGATTCGCACACGAGTACTGGTAAACCCTTTAGAGGATCTAACCCTACCCAGGCAAAGTGGTGTAAGTCGGCACTTCCATGCTTATAAACCCTATTGGTTTCATTGGGCAGCAGGGCTAGAGATGTCATTTAATCTCAAAGTCGTGTAAAAGTCCCATAAAGTTGGAAGCAACGTCTCCAAAATGACCTTTACAGTGTTGACGGGGACATTAAACCTCAAATCAAACAAATACTGTATTTGTATTGCAGGTAAAACTGAAGAAAACACAAAAGAAGGCCAAGAGAAGCCAAGAAAGAAGGCAGCAGAGGTGAAGAAAACTTCCAAACTGTTTAAAGAAATAGACTACTCGGAGGGTGGATCAACACAGAATCTTAAAGACTATGCAGAAGATGAATCAACACAAAATCTGAAACCTGAAAATAGTGAGGAGACAGATGGAGTGGGTGTTAAAGCTGGATCAGACCTGGAAGTTACTGAACATTAGGAAATACACTATCTTCTATGTTCCATTCATGCCTTTGGAAATGGCAATTTTCCGATGGGCAGCTGTGCTAGTTTTATCTTTCATACCACATTACGAAAACACGCCTATACAAATACATGGTATATTTTACCACTGTAAAAGCGAAAATTTTAAGATGAAAAATTGTGATAATTTTCTTATTTCTGCTCAAACTATAGATTGTGTGTACTCATTAGAACCGCAATTATGGGTACTCGTTAGAACCGCCTCATCGAGGCGGTTCTAATGAGTACCCACAATCTATATTTTATAGCAAAAATTAGAAAAATAATGTATACCCCTGCAAACCCCAGTTGGGTTTGAGGGGTTAAAATAATATAGGTGTGTTTTCGTGATGATAACATGCAGGTTGTTGGTATTTGTTATAACCGCCTCATTAAATTTAAGCTATGAGACATTTTAACAGCCCTGTGTGAGCCAACAGGGGCCAGTTGTTCTAAACTAACCATGTTGTTAGTTATTAGGTCGTTAAAACATTAACCATTTAATTTGGCAAATATGATAAAAACATTGCTGAAAAAATGATGGAAATCTGCTCTCATATTGTCAGCAAAAATAACACTATATTAGATATTGTACTTGCCAGAACAGTTAACAATTTCACCACTAACGAGCGCATTAAGCTAACGATGCTTTAAACAACTAGGCCAAGGTCTCTACTTCTAGTGGTCAAGAATGCTGATCTCTCACCCATATAGGTTGGGACCTCACCTGGATCGCATGGGAGACGCCAAGTTCTCAAATATGTAGTTATGTTGAGATGCAGCATTCTGTAGTGGTTTCTTTATGCCCCCCACCCCCCTTGCTGTTACTCTTACATGTTTTGCTTTTACTAACAAGAAAGCTTGTTTTCAAGAATTAAAATTATAGAAGCAACTTTTTGCTTGTAAGATTACACCTGGGCCTAAATTTCAGCTATCGTTAACCCTTCTCCTGCTGACAGAATATTCAATTTAGCCACACCCTTTCCTGACTTCGAACCAGTCAGATTACCTGATGTATTTTATTCCTTCAAATTCATAAACTGAATGTCAAACAGTGTAGTTCAGAAGCCATCTGATCAATCTACACTGTTTGCAAAGATAGGAGTTGTTGTGAACAACAGGAGAAGAGTTAAAACTTTGCTGGTCAAATACGGCAAATATAAACTCTATTCACTTTCCTATTTTAAATATTGAATTATAAACTGAGGGAGGTAAAACAATCCAATATTAAAACGAGTTTTTTTTTTTTTTTTTTATACCCCGCCACACGATAGTGGCGGGGTATTATGTTATACCCTCCGGTGTCCGTCCGTCCGTATGTCTTGTCGTCCGTCCGCACTTCGTTTCCGATCGATAACTTGAGTATTTTTTCACGGATTTTGTTCAAATTTTGCATACATATTGGTATCGGGGATGAGTGGTTTGGGATTGTTAATGGGCAAAATCTGTTAATTTTTAGCAGATTTATTGCCCTTTTCAGTATCTGAAAAATGGTTTTCGGCCTCTAATTCCCTTACTATATGGAATATCTGGATGAAACTTCACAGATATATAGAGGACTAAACGGTTCATATTGTGGCCAAGGACTGCTACTCTGGCTGTTCCAGTTCTTGAGTTATCTGCCCTTGACGTATTTAAAAAATGCATTTTAGACTGTAGTTCGTTTATCATTTACAATATCTTGCTGAAACTTCATAGATATGTAGTAGATGAATTGTTATATACTGTGGCAAAGGAACATGACTCTGGCTTTCCCAGCGATTGAGTTATCTGCCTTTGAAATATCTGAAAAATGGTTTTTGGCCTCTAGTTCCCTTACTATATGGAATATCTCGATGAAACTTCACAGATATATAGAGGACTTAATGGTTCATATCGTGGCCAAGGACCGCTACTCTGGCTATACCAGTTCTTGAGTTATCTGCCCTTGAAGTATTTAAAATGCATTTTAGACTGTAGTTCCTTTATTATTTACAATATCTTGCTGAAACTTCATAGATATGTAGTAGATTAAATGTTACATACTGTGGCAAAGGAACGTGACTCTGGCTTTCCCAGCAATTGAGTTATCTGCCCTTGAAATATATAAAAAAAGGGATTTTGGCCTATAGTTCATTTATTATTTGAAATATATGGATAAAACTTCTACACCCTCTGCTGTCTGTCTGTCTGTCCATCCATTTGTATGTCTGTCCATCTGTCTGTCTGTCCCTTTTCAGTATCTGAAAAATAGTTTTTGGCCTCTAGTTCCCGTACTATATGAAATATTTGGATTAAACTTTACAGATATATAGAGGACTAAAGGGTACATATTGTGACCAAGGACCATATAGAGTAGTAAAGGGTACATATTGTGGCCAAGGACCACTTCTCTGGCTGTTCCAGTTCTTTAGTTACACCCGGACCTCGTTATAGCACGATTCGTTACAGCACGAATTCGGATATAACACGGTTTTGGTTTGGACCCCAAATTTTCCCCAACCAACATTTATAAATATTATCCAAGGATTGTATCAGGTTTTAAGCACACCAACTTTATTTTCCTCTCACTTTTGACTGCGGTAATACGGTAGCTAACACGGTAGCTAACACGGTTTATAACGGTACTTTTTGATATCTATTGCAGGCCTCCAGCAGAGTTGAATATACAGTATATAAACTTGTTTAGCTTGACACGCATGATAAACGTGAACTGCCATCGGCACAATCAAAAGTGTTGGCTTAGTGTGATAAAGAGATTAAAGAATTCAGTTACGCAACCGGAAAAAAAAAAATTTATCACGCTCTGTTAAGGATCACTGCTCAGCAGAAATTTTAAACATCGATGCAGATGATGTGATCGGTCAACTGCAATAAAACTCATTTCAAAGAAAGTCATATTTATTCCAGCTTAAAAGCAAATGATAAAACATATTCAATATCGATTTTCGCGGTAAAAAAATCATTAAAAACCATGTGCGCCATTAAAATCGTTTCAAATGGCTAAAATATTAAGGGTAATACATTTCAAGGGAAGTAATTCAAATTTCTTGTAAGCGTTGATCATTGTCCGGTTCCGAACCCTAACCCGGTAATTTTACCATTGAAATCTATTAGCGGTACTGTAGTTCGGTACGGTCCGGATTCTCAGTAACAACAAAGTTAGCCGGGAACCAGCTATCAAAATGGCGTCATACTCGCTGTCAGATCGGACGATTTCTGGATATAAAACATGGTTTGTCAGCTGGTTTCGATTAAAGTGACTTGTTTGACTTGATGGGCCATGGTATTTACTGTCATTAATTAGTTCTATTAAACACATTTTAGTCGGGAAATACGGTCATTAACCGGACCGCACATCATCTTGTTTGGGAAACTATTGATCACCATTGTGTCAATGGTTGATCTGTGACAAATACGGTCGGCGTTTATAACACGATTCGGTTAACTAACACGGTCCGTTGGTTGGACCCGGAGTTCCGTGTTATAACGAGGTTGAGGTGTATTTGCCCTTGATGTATTAAAAATCGATTTTAGACTTTAGTTCCTTTATTATTTGCAATATCTTGCTGAAATTTCATAGATGTACAGCAGACTAAATATTACATATTGTGGCAAAGGTACATGACTCTGGCTGTCCCTGCCCTTGATACGTCTGGAAAATGGAATTTGTGTCTGTTCGTCAGTGCATACAAAATTAATTTGTGGATTTTGTCCCTGTGAGAATGCCAAAAGATCACCCACAAACATCTTAATTTATGTTTGGTTGCCATTTATGCTTAATCCTTTTGATTGAAGCCTAATCAACCTCACCCTTGGAATGTGCAGTAAAAGCCTAACCAAATAGATGCCTAAAATAAAGGCCCTTCTAAGTGGTTAACCAGTACTTAGTGCACATACTTCATGCCTGCCCTTCTTGAATCAGCGGAAGGAGCACAATGACCGTAGAAATTATTTCATGATCAGTCTTCACGAAAGAATATTGTCAGACAGGCAGTACATCGAAAAACATGAAATTCTTACATGTACCACATAAAGATACATGTTCCACAGCCATTTAAGGTAAATACTTGCCTCCATAATTTTCTAATAATGTCAACTTATTGAGTTGCCTTCCCATCAAATGTCTGAAAAATGGATTTTTACATATGCTTCCTACATCTTCTAACAACTTCATCCACTCACATTAAGACATTACACTTGCAGATCATATCTCTGCTATCCCCTTTCTAGTTATTTAGCCTTGATATATTTTCAAATAAGTTACATTGCTTAGCAGTGGCGGGGTATTATGCAGTGTCTGCCGTGCTTTTATTTTTTTTGGTTTGGGTTTTATGGCCCTTTCAAGATTATTTCACTCATATCGAGCCGATCGTTAATCAGAGGTGGGCGAAAACCGGAGTACCCGGAGAAAAACCACCTGACCTTCCGTTGCAGAACTTGGCGTCTCAACGAGGCTCGAACCTACGGCGGTGAGAGACCTAATGACTAAGAGTCAGCGCTCTTATCCACTAGGCCACGGAGGCCCGTAATATAAAAACGAGTGCAAAGCATGAGTTTCTTTACTGGATTATTTTACCTTGTGAGGTTTATAAATGAACAATCTGATAAAGAAATGAGTGCGGAGCACGAGTACCTTTACTGGATTGTTTTACCTCCCAAGGTTTATAAATCCATATTTAAAATAGGAGAAATGAATAATCTGTATATTACATGCACTTCCATTGACTTTTAGAATCAGTTTGGATCTTGGACTTTGGATCTGAATTTCGGTATAGTTGACTGCTTACGGCACAATCATGTATTAACCCTTTTTGTACCAAATGGAATCTTCCGCCTTATATATAGCAGGAGTCCATTTCAATATTTAGGGGTGTCAGGTTGTGTTTTCTTCAAAATTTATTTGGAAATTGGCTGTACTTTTTGCAAATAGTGTAGGCCCAGATCAGACGCCGTGTTCTGCGGCGTCTGATCTGGGCCTGCACTGTTTGCAAAGTAGCCCTTTAGGAGTTTCCAGTACTAAACTGGTTAACAGTTCATTCAGCATATAGTGCTACAGAAACTGACTGGAAGAAAAACTGGATGCGTGGGTGCCATTTTGAAAGCTCTTTCCACAGTTCTGAATAAAAAACAAGTTTTTCAGTGATGAAACGACTAAAAATGTGAGATTAAAGAAAATAAAACATACTTCCTACAAAACAGTTATGTCCATATTATCTTTGTTTTAAGGTTACATCCAATTCAAATCTTACAAATTGTAAACGTCTGTTGCTATCCAGGGCTGTAAAATTCTTCAAGATTTCACTCATCCTGCATGACAAGGGGCATGCATATTTCGGCAAATTCTATAGAGAAATGACAAAATGTTTATTGTCCTTGAAAATGTTAACTTGACATGGCAAGTGGACGAGTGGAATTTTGCAGCCCTGATATCTTCTTGATGCCACTGAGATGACATAATTAATAACGTTGACCTAACTGAAACTTTCCGGCTCTTGTATATATAATGATTTTATTCCTAAAACCCATCTTGTATCTTGAACAAAAAGTAGTTCCAGCTAAAGAGATTTATTTCCCCGGCTAAGAGGAAATATTTCTTCTTATCAAAAACGATAATACCAAGCTTATGTCTAGAAGAAATCATGGTACATGTATTTCTCTGTTATGCATGTAATATAGTCATCTTTTGCTGAAAAACTGTTACAAGCAATACCAGAGTATTAGATATTTGCTCAACAATTTCACCATTCAGTTCAGGTCAGAAATATTACTGGTGACACATCAAATGACATTCATTCAACATGGGAAGTTTGTCCCTAGCTAGTTGAGCTGACAGTGCTTTGAATGGTGTGTTTCTGTATTATTACAATGTCTAATACAGTAGTACTTTTGCCAGCAAATATGAGTAGGTTTTGCAGTTGTTCTCAGATTTTCAGCAAAAGCATTAGATGATGTTTTAACAAGTGTTTGTTTTGAACACTTGGCCCTAGGATTTTTGCTTACAGGTAATGTAAGTTTAAGTTTTACGTCCCACCAACAGCTATGGTCATACGGGGACGGGACCTCGGTTTTAAGACTCGTCCGAAAGTCTGGAGAAGCCCAGGATCGATCCTGCGACCCCTGGTTTACAAGGCGAGTAGCATAACCACTGGACCATGGAGGCTTCTAATTACAGGTAATGTAAGTAAATGTTTTCATGTCACGGTTATTTCCCTTTGAAACATACCTGTACCTTGCAATAATACAAGTCATTTTAACACTTCATTTTTAACACATCTGCATCTGCATGTATGGTGCTAATTCATCAAACCACACTGTGTTCAGTTTTTGTTTATACATATATATATGTCTCACCATTAGGTTTTATTTTATTGTGCTGTAATGGCTGAAAAATCTGGAATATTGATAAAAAACAAAGCTTCAGTGAACGCTGCATATTATAAATAAGTAACATATGCTCTTTAGAGCTTGCTTGCATTTGCACTTAGAAAGTTTCCTGCTTTTCAGCACTACTGGGAAGTGAAACAATTGAATCAATTCTCCATGGCCTAATAGATGTTGTCTCTTATGTTACGTGAGAACAGAAGGTCAGGTGGCTTTGTATACTATGTTTTTGGCAAAAAAAAAAAAAAAAAAGACAAATACTCCACCTGGCACCCTTTGCTCTACAATTCTAGCTGGAGCACTTGACAAGTTAGCATATTACTGGGCCAGCTGATGGAAATTGTAACAGTTTGACAAATTAATTATTGCACAGGATTTTTATAGTGTCTATCAAGAGCTGGTCAAGTTAATAGGGTTTCACGAAAAATGATTGTGCTTTAAAACATGTGCCCAACTTCGGGTGCACATTCTCAGAGGAGACAAGTTGTGCAAAAGTATTTTTGAAAGTTAGCTTGTGCAGCTACTGAACAGTGATCAGCCAGCAGTCAGTCATACCTTGGCAGAGTGAAATTTTAAATTGCTGCTGGGCAGTCTACATACGGTTATGGCTGGTTGAACATGCTAGGTTGTACCATTCCAAGTTGATGTCCTGGCCCACTACGGGCTAGGAGAAATAGATTTGGCTGCAAGATTCTTCCACGCAGAGCTGAAACCGACTGTCCATGAGTACTGGTTAAGCGTTTAGAGGGTCTAATCCTGCCTAGGCAAAGTGGTGGGAGTTGGACGATCCCCACATATGAATGCTTTTGGTTTGTTTGGTCGGCAGGACTGGAGATGTCATTTTGTCCTGGCCCACTACGGGCTAGGAGAAATAGATTTGGCTGATGCTTCCACACAGAGCTGAAACCAACGGGTTAAGAGCATAGAGGGTCTAATCCTGCCCAGGCAAAGTAGTGCGAGTTGGACCATCCCCACGTATGATTGCTTTTGGTTTAGTCGGCAGGGCTGGAGATGACATTTTATTTCAATGTTGGGTAAAAGTCCCTCAAAATTGGAAGCAACATCTCAAAGACGTCCTAAGTAGTGTTGAATGTTGATGGGGATGTGAAACCTCATTACAAACAAACAAAGACCATTCCAAGTTGCTCCATGTGAAAAGGTTTGTTTGAGCCAGAGTAAAAGCTCTAGGCTGGGTAAACATGCTGGTTCACTTATCTACAGTCAAACTTCAATGGCTCAAACACCTTTGGGACCACGAAAATATGTTGGAGACTATAATATAAATATATGCTGTGTGTACTCATTAGAATCGCCTCATTGAGGCGATTTTAATGAGTACACACGGCATACATTTGCAAGATAAAAGGCGAAAATATCCGAACTTTCCCCTCAATATCTCTTATGTAGAGAAATTCCCTAGGGACTCAAGAACGGGTTCGACTGCCGTGGTAAACGAGCCATCGAAGTTCTACTGTATGTTTTCACTATATTGGTTGCTGGCTTATAATTTTGTAAGCCTACCTTGGAAAATTGCTTTGATGGGTAAATTGACCAGCTTTTCATCACCTCAATAGTGTTGACTTGGCCTGCAGAATTGATAGACTAAGCAGTTGTCTGGGCAGATGTATCCCCAAGATCGTGTCAACCCCTACTCTTTCAACTGTAGCTCCAGATCTAATGGCTTCTGAAAAATCCATCTGATCAGGATCTACACTGTGTGACATTCAGTTTGTGAATTTGCAGGAATAAATTACATCAACTATTTTGATTGGTTCAGTGTCAGAATTGGGTGTGGCTATATTCAGCAGGATATGGATTAAGTTTGGCACATGTTTTATAGCACAATCATTTAAGGGGAATGGGAACACCTGGCACATTTTTTCCGCCATTTTTCAAAAGGAGACAAATTTCGAGACTTCCTATTCGCTTTTCTATAAGTCCTGTCCCACTGAAAATGGGGTCTACTCGCAAAGGAAAGAATTTGCTCCTCTGGAGCAAATTCTTTCCTTCAAGAGTTGACCCCTATTGACATGGGAGACAAAAATACTTTTGCAGGAGTTGCCTCCCCTGAAGGTGTTCCCATTCTCCTGTAAGGCCATTTTAAAACAAGCACAGTAGTACATAAAGTGTTCAGTGATAGGATAACCTTGGGAGGGATGTTTGCGGAAAGTTTACAAAGTGTGCTGTTAGAACGGTCGGGTACCTGATGTTTATTCCGTGTATATGTACAACTGTTATTTTTATGTTAACAATTCTTATGTTTGACATTTTAAAAGGAGTTTATTTCAGATACTTAGTGTTCATTGTTTGAATAATCTTTGCATGATGAGATAGATGAATAGTGTATTGCAGATTTAACCCATTTTCTACGGAACGGAATCTTCCCCGTTACATACACACACATACAAGCACTACGTCATAACTCAGCCATACTATTTGCCGGGACATACTAGTCGTTTGCAAAAAAAACTTCATTTGCCATTTATCGCCATTGGATATAAATCTTTTATCTGTGAACTTGCCTTTCATTTGGATTTGAAATGGCAAAATTGACTATCAAACTTTTATAATAGACACGTGTATGCTTGTAATTGGGCCCCGTCAAGCGATTTTGGTACTTATCGCCTATGCGAGCAGCGAAGGTTCAGGCGAGCCTGCGCATCCGCGCAGTCTCGCCAGAACCTTCGCTCGCTCATACAAGCAGTGACTCAAGAGGAACCTTCAGACAGAAAGCCATATCCCTGGCCCCTCTGAATGGCTGGGCATGCGCAGTTAAAATTGGTCATGACGGAATGCTCGAAGACACAAATTCGCTTGGCGGGGCTCAATTAATGATTTCTAGAAGGTATTAGGGTGTTTTGATGTTATTTACCTGTCATATTAAAATTCTTTTATAACGGAATGCGCAAAAGGAATGACAAAAAGCAGAAAATGCATGAATAGACCCTAAAATATATATTTAATATCTATTTGTTTGAAGTGTTATCCAATTTTCTGTAATAGTCACCTAAAATTAGCCCATAATGGAACCCCCATTTACAATTTGATTATGGAACCAGGTGCTCATTACGTAAACACGCCTATACAAATACATTATAACCTTTATCGCAGAAAAATTGGAAATTATAAGATGAAAAATTATGATATTTTTCTTATTTCTGCTCTAAAATATAGATTGTGGGTACTCTTTAGAACCGCCTTGATTATTACTGCTCTAAAATATAGATTGTGGGTACTCTTTAGAACCGCCTCATCGAGGCGGTTCTGAAGAGTATCCACAAGCTATATTTAAGAGCAGAAATAAGAAAAATAAGGTTTACCCCTGTAAACCCCAGTTTGACTATGTAAAAGTTGGGTTCATGGGGTCAGAATTACATAGATGCGTTTTCGTGATGTATGCCAACCACCAAAGATGGTAATCAACAGGGAAAATAGCTTTGATTTGAAAACAAAGTCTTTTGTCAAAACATTGAATCTGTCTAAATCCGAAGTCCTTTTCAAAATTTTGGTGTAACAGGTTGAATTGTTTTAGAAGTTTACAGAAATATGTGTTACTTATCTGCCTTCACTTTTCTGCAGCATCCGATTTGGGCCTGCACAGTTTGCTAGCTTGTTTTGGGATTTCCTGTATAAAACGGGTTAAAATCTTAAACCTTTAAGAAATGATCAGTATTAATTAGATATTATCAGATTTAAGGGAATCTTTATATTTTGCATATTTAGTTAGTGTCATTGTTTGCATGGGGAACTACTTTCTGACTTCTCATTGCATTTTGCAACAACCTGATACCAGAAAATGGGGTCTACTTGTAGAAGGTAGCAAATTTTCCCTTTAACCAATTGTATACTAGTGGACTCTTCGATTATTGTATATTTGATAAATCTCTTTGTCATATAAGGGGTGTCAGGCCTATTTTTTTAGCTCATCTGTCACGTAGTGACAAGGTGAGCTTTTGGGATCACTTTTTGTCCGTCGTGCATCCGTGCGTGTGTGCGTCTTTAAACTTTTTCTTCAAATGACATCTCCTAAACCACAGATCGGATTTTGACCAAACTTCACAGGAATGATCCTTAGGTGGTCCCCTTTCAAAGTTGTTCAAATGTTTCCGGTTTGTTGCACATATAGGTCACAGGAGCCAAAAATAGATTTTTTTCACCGAAAACTTAAAAAATCTTCACCTCTGAAACTGCAAGGCCCAGAACATTGATATTTGGTATGAAGCTTCATCTAGTGTACCCCTACCAAGATTGTTCAAATTATAGTGCTGGGGCCAAAAATGCCATCGCACCGGGCCCCTTTGGTTTTACATGGGCTTATATAGGGAAAATCTTTAAAAATCTTCTTCTCTGAAACTGCAAGGCCCAGGTCTTTGATATTGGTATGAAGCTTCATCTAGAGGACCTCTACCAAGATTGTTCAAATTATAGTGCTGGAGCTAAAAATGCCCCCACCCCTGGGCCCTTTGGTTTTACATGGGCTTATACAGGGAAAATCTTTAAAAATCTTTTTCTCTGAAACTGCAAGGCCCAGGTCTTTGATATTTGGTATGAAGCTTCATCTAGTGGACCCCTACCAAGATTGTTAAAATTATAGCTCTAGGGCCAAAAATGCCCCCACCACGGGGCCCTTTGGTTTTACATGGGCTTATATATGGAAAATCTTTAAAATTCTTCTCTGAAACCACAAGGCCCAGGTCTTTGATATTTGGTACGAAGCTTCATCTAGTGGACCTCTACCAAGATTGTTCAAATTATAGTGCTGGAGCTAAAAATGCCCCCACCCCGGGGCCCTTTGGTTTAACATAGGCTTATATAGGGAAAATCTTTAAAAATCTTCTTCTCTGAAACTGCAAGGCCCAGGTCTTTGATATTTGGTATGAAGCTTCATCTTGTGCACCTCTACCAAGATTGTTCAAATTATATCTCTGGGGCCAAAAATGCCCCTGCTCTGGGGCCCTTTGGTTTTACATAGACTTATGTATGGAAAATCTTGAAAAATCTTCTTCTCTGAAATCACAAGGCTTAGGTCTTTGATATTTGTTATGAAGCTTTAGCTAGTGGACCTATACCAAGATTTTTCAAATTATAGCCCAAGACCAAAAATGTCACCCGCCCCCCGGGTCCTTTTGTTTTACATGGGCTTATATAAGGAAGCTTCATCTAGTGGACCTCTACCAAGATTGTTCAAATTATAGTGCTGGAGCTAAAAATGCCCCCACCCCAGGGCCCTTTGGTTTAACATAGGCTTATATAGGGAAAATCTTTAAAAATCTTCTTCTCTGAAACTGCATGGCCCAGGTCTTTGATATTTGGTATGAAGCTTCATCTTGTGCACCTCTACCAAGATTGTTCAAATTATATCTCTGTGGCCAAAAATGCCCCTGCTCCGGGGCCCTTTGGTTTTACATAGACTTATATATAAAAAATCTTCTTCTCTGAAATCACAAGGCTTAGGTCTTTGATATTTGTTACGAAGCTTCAGCTAGTGGACCTCTACCAAGATTGTTCAAATTATAGCTCTGGGGCCAAAAATGCCCCCGCTCCAGGGCCCTTTGGTTTTACTATACTTATATAGGGAAAATCTTGTTTTACATAGACTTCTATATGCAGGGTAAACCTTTAAAATCTGCTTCTCTGAAACCACAAAGCCCAGGTCTTTCATATTCGATATAAAAGGTTCATCTTGTGGACCTCTACCAAGATTGTTCAAATTATAGCCCTGGGGCCAAAATTGTCCCTGCCCGGGGCCCACTTGTTATACATTGGATCAGGTGAGCGAACCAGGGCCCTCTGGGCCCTCTTGTTTAATTTTTATTCTATTTTTGATGGAAAATTCGTTCAGCAAATAGTTTAGGCTCTGATCAAAGGCCACAGACTGTCTGATCTGGGCCTGCACTGTTTGCCAGTGCCTGCACTGTTTGCCAAGGTACCCCTTTAGGGGTTTCCCACATGCAAGGGGTTAAGAGATGACTGTATCGATGAGACCCAGCATTGCTGTCAGTGCTTTGATTTTCAATACAATATGCTCACCCAAATTAATTAACAATTGTTTTACTGGAGTAACCAGTCCTGCTGAAGAAGCTCAAGAATTATAATCATATGGGCATAAGATAGCCTTCTGCAGACTTCTGATGTCTTCAGGCCTAAACAAACAGTGCAGACCCAGATCAGACTGCTCATGAGGAGCAGTTTGATTAGGGTCTACACTGTTTGCCATTCTGTCTGCACCTTTTTGGACTCCTTGCAAAATTGTGAATCAAATTTTTAAAACGAAAGAAAATCGGAGAATTAAAGCAAGTCTTGAAGGTGTTCGAGTTTTAAGGATTTTTATGCCTATATTTCAAGGCACGTGCTGGTCTGTGTATTTGAGTAGACCAGTTCCAGTGTTTCCTGTCATACACACACACACACCAAAGACATGTTTACTTGTGAAGCGGCTGAGAGAAGGCTTGTCCTGCCAATTTGTGCATTCAGAAAAGACCCCGATCAGCCTGCCATTCTGCAGTTTTCTGCTGATCTGGGCCTGCACTGTTTGCCAAATTTCTAGTACTAGATGGGTTAAAAAGTATGTCAATTTTTAGGGTAAATATAACAATTTGACCAAGCAGGATTGACATCTGGTTTGAATTTTTTCTTTGCTTACACCTTAACCCTTGTCCTGCTGAATATTCAAATAAGCCACACCCAGCACTGATTATCAACCAATCGGATTACTTGATGCAAATTATTGCAACAAATTCACAATCTGAATGACAGACAATGTAGATCCTGATCAGATGGCTTCTTCAGAAGGCATCTGATCTGGATCTATATTGTTTGAAAGGTAAGGCATATCCGCGCCCAGCAGGACAAGGGTTAATATATAATTAAAATTAGTTACATGTATGTGAGTTATAAGTCAAAGATGAAAAATAAAAAATAAAAAATTCCATGTATTATTTGTCACTCTTGACACCAGTCATCCAAGGTTATGAACAGATGGTTATGAAATAAAGTCTCTATAGAATAGGTACGGTTTTGCTCAAGAGGACTGAGCCATTAGCCAATTTTAGCTCACCTCAGCAGAAGGCTCTGGGTAGCAACCATCTATCGTCGTTATCGTCAGTCTGTCCATAATTATTACAAACAACATCTCCCAAATCACTGTTTGTATTTTGACCAAACTTCACAGAAATGATCCTGTTTGGTCCTTTTTATGCCCCGCCACTCAGAAAGTGGCGGCGTATACTGAAGTTTCGAGTGTCCATACATAAGCCTGTCTGTCAGCACCTCATACTTTTGTGTCCACTCCAAATTTGATACCATTTGAGATATTTTCACGAAACTTCCCAGATATGTAGAGCTCCATGAGACAACATGCAGAACCTGTGAACCATAATTCTGATATCCTTCTTTTGGAGTTATTATGCACACGGGGTATTCGACTACCTGGAACGCAGACGGATACCAAAAACGCCGACGGAAAAACAACAACAAACATTCGTGGTGAGTTGGACAAATCGCATTTTACGGGCATCTATCAAATAGATGCCCACAGATGTTGAACGCAATCTGTTTCGCAGTGTCTCGGAATACTTTACACGAACTGTGGATGGAAATCCTTCTGTCAATGACGAATTATGACATATTTTATTCGGCAAAATATAGATGGTTGATGCAAGTCGACAGTTTTTTTAGTTTTACAGCAATAATTTGTGTATAATTTCCAATGTTTCCTGAATAGCATAAAATACTAATGTATTGAGTGCCTGCCATGCGTTATTAGAATTAGCAAAAAGCAGGATTTTAGAATTATAGATGTGAATTTCTTAATGAGGGTGTTCGAATAAGGATACCAATGACGACCCGCACAGATACCATGCAATGCAGACGGCACAAAGTTATGGTTACCATTGACGTGGAAACCACAAGCGTGGAAAAATAAAAAAAGGAGTAAAATACATTCTGTTTTCGTTTAATTGGAAAGTTAATCGAGACACAGTCTTACCACAGTGTACCTCGACCAAAGAGGGTATTCTCGATGTAGAAGGGAAGGCAATGACCAGGAATCGATATGATTGCCTTTCGCTTTTCGCCAAAAGACACCAACGTGAAATTTTGTCTTAATACCACATGTGGGCCATATTCGCGCAAATGACTTTATGTAGCGCACATGACCCGTCAATTCTCATTAGGTGTCATAAATCTGTGATTTCATAATGTTAGATACTTTTACGATCAAATAGGCACGATTTGTAAATTTCCTTCGGTATATTAATAGCGTAGTCCCACAAAACAACCACGGACATGAATTCAGTCCTTCTCGCTGCCTTTAGTCCACGCAGAGTACTTTTAAATCCATTATTCTGACAGATAAATATGAATATACAGGCGAACTTCAATGGCTCGAACACTTTTGGGACCAAGAAAATTTGAGCCACAGGGGGTTGATCTTGGAGCTAGGGGAGGAGGCCGAATACGGACATATTTTCAGTTTTCTTCAAAATAAATGCATGTTGTGTGTACTCATTAGAATCGCCTCATCGAAGCGATTCTTGTGAGTACACAAAACATACATTTTCAAGATCAAATTAGACAATTATACAAACTATATGTAGTTATGACATTTTCTTTCTAGGGACTCAAGAAAGAGTTCGACTCGGCCGTAGTAAATGGGCCATCAGTGTTTGAGTCTTCGAAGTTTCACTGTACATTAAATTTTAAAACAGATCGTTTTTTTTTTTTTTTTTGGTTTTGGTTTTACGGCCCTTTCAAGATTATTTCACTCATGTCGAGCCGATCGTTAATCAGAGGTGGGCGAAAACCAGAAAAAAACGACCTGACCTTCCGTTGCAGAACTTGGCGTCTCACATTTGACCCGAGCCAGGCTCGAAATCAAAACAGATCGTATTAGGACTGTACGAGTTTGTTTCATTATTTTGACAGATAAATATGATTATACATTACTGCAATGCCCATAGGGGCTTGAAGAAATATATGGGCTGCATGATGCGTCCACGCAGAGCTGAATCCGGTCCGCACACGAGTACTGGTAAACTGGTTAGTGGATCTAAGTCTGCCGAGGCAAAGCAGTGCTAGTCGGACCGTCCATGCTTATAAACCCTGTTGGTTTCATTGGGCGACAGGGCTTGAGATGTCATTTCATCTCAATGTCGGGTAGAAGTCCCACAAAATTAGAAGCAACGTCTCCAAAATGACCTTTACAGTGTTGACGTGGACGTGAAACCTCAAATCAAACAAACATTCTTGCATAAATACCAATGCGCATGGCTGTTTGAAGCCATTGTCAAATGGACCGAAAGCCGTGCTCAAACAGCAAAAACCATGTTCAAATCATGAAATTCGCGTGCTGTTTGAACATAGATTTTGAGCTTTTGATATCACAAGACGGGCCTTGCTTTGTTTACGTTACGTTGAGCAACGTTACGTTATCGCCCTGAACGTAGCGTTTTAGAGTTTTAAGATGACGTCACTGCATGACAACGTCATTGTAAACAACATTCTGAACTGGCCGCCATTTTGGTTTGCCTATCGCATTTGAAGAGATTATATGGAATTTATATGAAGCTTTTGGGCGTTTTCGTCAAATTTTGCTGTCGGATTCGTAAGTTATGCAAGAACAACGATCATCCATGGTTATTTCATTGCATTAACATTTGCCCGATCCCTCGGATGATATTTGAACATTCGGCCTAGCGGCCTCATGTTCAAACAGCTTCCTCGGGATCCGGCAAATGTTAATGCATGAAAAACCATGGTTGATCCCTATATTATTGCAACGACGTTGATATGGCGTTGTTCCAGTGTGTGGTACGTGTTGGTAGGATCGGGTCCTACGAAATTACGAATCGGTCTTATTAGATAAACAATGTGAAATTTATAGAAAAATTTCGGGAAAGAATGACGCACCTGAACGAATGGCAATATAATTAACCCATATATCCCCTCTTCTGGGATATTAGCAAACAGTGCCGATCCAGATCAGACACGGCGTCTGATCTGGGTCAACATTGTTTGCTAAAAGAAAATTCATTTTTGTAAAATTTGCCACAAATAAAAACAAACCTGACACCCTAATAATAGGAAGTGACAACTCCAAACTTACAAGGTGGAAGACTCCATGTCACATATGGATTAAAACATACGACGAATAGTTTGTTTCCCTCACCCCACCCCCTTTAGCAGAAATGAATGCCCAAACAGTTGTCCAAAATTAAATATTGCCAGGATATTTGTTTGTTTGAATTGAGGTTTAACGTTCCCGTTAACACTATTTAGGTCATTTTGGAGATGCTGCTTCCAATGTTTTGGAACTTTTACCCGACATTGAGATGAAATGCCAACTCAAGCCATGTCGCCCAATGAAACAAATTGGGTTTATAAGCATGGACGGTCCGACTCGCATCACTTTGCCTGGGCATGCTTAGATCCTCTAAGCTGTTTACCAGTGCTCGTGTGCGGTCGGTTTCAGCTCTGCGTGGATGCATCATGCAGCCCATCTATCTCTTCAAACCCCGATAGGCGATTGCGTTTGAGTTTTACGTCCCCACCAACAACAAGATCATATGGAGACGGAACCTCTGTTTAAAGACTCGCCCGAAAGACTGGTGAAGCCCGGAATCGATCCCACGTCCACTGGTTTGCGAAGCGAGTAGATTATCCTCTGCACCACGGAGGCTTCTAATTGACATATATGGGATATAATACCGAAACGGAATGAATACAAAGTACCTGCATGTAAAACATGGTGTTTTTACAGATGCCTATGCACAGTATGCCGAGATGAGACCTCTCATTGGGAGCTGTCTATATCTCGCATTTTGATGATTTTAATTGAAGCATCTTTACGGAACCCGGGAAGGGACATGATTTGTTTTAATATGTTGTGCGAACAAGATATTAAGTTGTGCGAACAAGATATTATCTTGTGCGAACAAGATAATATGTTGTGCGCACAAGATATTATCTTGTGTAGACAACATAATTTATCTTGTGTGGACAACATAATTTATCTTGTGCGGACAACATATTATTTTGTGCGCACAAGATAATATCTTGTTCGCACAACATATTATCTTGTTTGCACAACATAGAGCTTGGGAAGTTGTGCGAACAAAATATTATCTTGTGCGCACAACTTATAAAATAATAAAAAAAAATCATGTCCCTTCCAGGGTTCCGTACATCTAACATAATAGCAACTATGCATTTTTTTTTTTTTTTGCAAAATTCCAAGATGAAAGTGGCAGAAACTCGGGGCGTAAGTGTAAATATTTGGTCAGCTGTCTGAGCGATTAAGCTGTGTAGTATGAGATCAATATTTGTCAAATATGACAATGCAGATCAAGTTGAGACGCCGCAAAATCGGTGATTTGTCTACGTACACCGTTTGCTTAAACGGCCAGTCTATTTGAAAAAAAAAAAAAACTTACAACAAATAAAACAAAGGAGAAACCCGCCTGTCAAGTATTGTAATGTGGAAGATTCTGGTTGTCATATATGGGTACATGCATCATGAAAGGCGCCTGCGACCAGGTAAGAATCATATCAACATGTGTAGCTGTACAATCTGATTGCTTTCAGATGCATCTCGGTGCAGAAATGATTTAATATGACATGTGATGGAATGAATGCGCAACATGTCTAAATATTTCGAACAAACAGTGTCATGAATGTCTAGAGTTTGCTAAGAATGACAGAAATTAAGAAGTATCACGCATTTTGTGCAATAGCCTGCAGATGCACAACAGTTTTTAAACATGAACAGGTTGGAGCAACATCTATCCGTCAGCAGTTGAAACCTGCTTTCTCACGAACAGTTTTGACGGATTGCATTCACATTTCCTATACACGATCGTCTCGGATAAAATCCGCCACTTTTATTTGTGTAGCGGTTCTTCTTCTTACCACTACTACTGACAATCCGTTGCAGAACTTGGCGTCTCAAATGTGACCTGCGCGAGGTTAGAACCCACAGCAGTGAGAGACGATATGGTTAAGATAGACTATCTGAACGAAACCGCCAACAAATGCGGACCTTTAGAAGTTGAAATGCGCATATACATATATTTGCACAAGAACCACCAGTGTCGATCAGACTTTTTTAGTTTCCTGCCTCTTCAGTTTCCTGCCCTTCATAAACATCCGAAAAAAAAACTTGCTTGGGTCTAGAGATAGACTTCTAAATAAAATAACGGAATGAATCAAACATTCGAATACTTGCATGAAACCTCGAACATTTATCAGCCGATTTGTGGTCTATCTGGAAAATCCTCTATGAATGATTTATCTGGAAAATCCTCTGTGAGTTGTAATTTCTCTTTTTATCTCCCGACCGAATAGGTTCGGGGGATATAGCGATCAGCCTGGCGTCCGTCCGTCTGTCTGTCCGTCCGTAAACGCAACCTTGTGATGGCCATAACTCCTATACCCTTTGCGATTCATTGATGGTTCTTGGCACAATTGTTCACAAGGCTGAGACGGCGTGTCATGCGCAAGAACCAGAACTCTGGATGCCATACTTTTTGAGTTATCTCCCTTTTTAATAAAATAGAATGATTACTTTGTGGTGGCCATAACTCCAATATCCTTTGAGATATATTGATGACACCTGGCACAGCTGTTCACAAGGCTGAGACAGCGTGTCATGCACAAGAACAACAACTCTGATTGCCATGGTTTTTGAGTTATCTCCCCTTCCAATAATATAGAATCACTACCTTTTGATGGCCACATATTGATGGTACTTGGTACAGTTATAAATGAGTTTAAGCAGGTGTGTCACGTGCCAGAACCACAACTCTGGGTGCCCTGTTTTTTTAATTATCTCCCCTGACAATATAACCTTGTGATGGCCACTTGTATGCAAGGTTGAGACGGCGCTTCATGCCTAAGAACCACAACTCTGGGTGCTATGATATTTGAGTTATCTCCCCTTCCAATATAACAGTCTGATTACCTTGTGATCACCGTACCTCCACTACCATTTGACATATATTGGTGGTACTTGATGCAGATGTACATGAGGTTAAGCAAGTGTGTCATGCTCAAGAATTACAACTCTGGGTGCTCTGGCTCTTGAGTATTCTCCCCTGCCAATATAACATTGTGATGACCATAGCTCCAACCCCCTTTGAGATATATTCAAGGAACTTGGCGCAATTATATACAAGGTACAGAAGGGGTGTCATGTGCAAGAAACACAACTGTTGGTGCTGTGGTATTTGAGTTACCTACCTTTCCAATATAACAGTATGACCAGCTTCTGATCGTCATATCTCAAATACCCTTTGAGATATATTGATGGTACTATGTACAGAAATACATGAGCTTAGGCAGGCATGTCATGCGCAAGAACCACAATTCTGAGTGCCCTGGTTTTTTTTGTTATCTCACCTGACAGTATAATCTTGTGAATGCCATAACTGCAGTAACTTTTGTGATATATTGCTGGTTTAATTCTGGTGCACTTTCTATTGGTGAACAATCTTCTGAAGGCCATATTGGCTTTTGGTCGGGGGGATTTGCCATCTCTTCGATGGCTATTTTTTATTATTTTATTCAATAAAATGTGGAACTATTATAGTAAAAAAATATTAGAACCAATGAAAGGCCCTCTGACTGTTCCTCTTCATACCAGACACATGCAGAGAGAGAGAGAGAGAGAGAGAGAGAGAGAGAGAGAGAGAGAGTAACCATTTACTCGTCTTACGCTATTTTCACCATCGTTGTTTATATACGGCATGGGTAATATTCAACACTGTTCATAACCGTGCTTTTTGGACCTCAAAATTAAGGAGATATGGAAGTAGGCATTGATTTAGGCATTAATTGTAAATCCGTCATTGGTATCCATCGTCTGCGTTTCATGGTAACATCAAAGAAATCCGTCTGTCGTAAATATTATCTTCTTTCAGCATGGTGCACTCAAGTCCATGCTTATTGCTGCCCGAGCAACGTATGGCACAAGTATATAGGAGTTTATTTTTGAACAAGGACTATTTCTCTTTCAAGCTACAATGACATCTTTGGATAAATCGGTTTCATTTCTGGTACTTACACTAATTCTTTTAGAAATTGTGCATGTTTTGCATTTTAGTTGTCTGTAAAGACGCTTTCATGTAATCTATCGAAGCTAAAAGCACCATTACGAAACAGCTGTGACAGTTTCAGAAGAATACAGCGAAAAATCAAAACGGATTTTTTTAATAGGGTCGCAAAAAACATGATTTTATCGACTCACCCTCTTTCAAATCCAAGGTAAACAGTCGGCGTTTTTGGTATCCGTCTGCGTTCCAAGTAGTCGAATACCCCGTGTGTTATGTCTCCCCCGAAAAAATTTTTTTCGGAGAGACATATTGTTTTTCCCCCGGGCGTCTGTCTGTCTGTCCGTCTGTCTGTCACACATTCGTGTCCGCTCTATAACTTGAAAACCGTTGGAGCTATCGTCACGAAACTTAGTATAAATATAAATCAGCATTAGACGACGTGCAGTGCGCAAGAACTATAACTCTCGCATTTATACTTTTTGAATTAACTCCCTTGGAAGTTTGTTGGTATGTATATATGTATGGGCAAATCGTGTCCGGTCAATAACTTTCTTATTTTCAGATGGATTTTAAAATTACTTGGCAGAAATATTAACAACCATAAGACGATGTGTGGTGCACATGAATCAGGTCGGTACCTCAAAGGTCAAGGTCATACTTAGAGGTCAAAGGTCAAAAAAGGGGCCTTTTTTCGTATTTGGTCAATAACTTTCTTATTTTGAGATGAATTTTAAAATTACTTGGCAGAAATATTAACCACCATGAGACGATGTGTGGTGTGCATCAGGCAGGTCAGTACCTCGAAGGTCAAGGTCATACTTAGAGGTCAAAGGTCAAAAAAGGGGCCTTTTTTCGTGTTTTGTCAATAACTTCTTTATTTTGAGACGGATTTTAAAATTACTTGGCAGAAATATTAACCACCATGAGACGATGTGTTGTGTGTATCAGGCAGGTCAGTACCTCGAATGTCAAGGTCATACTTAGAGGTCAAAAGTCAAAAAAGGGGCCTTTTTTTCGTGTTTTGTCAATAACTTTCTTATTATGAGATGGATTGTGAAATCACTTGGCAGAAATGTTAACCAATATAAGACGATGTGTTACGTGCATGACCCAGGTTGGTACCTCAAAGGTCAAGGTCATACTTAGAGGTCAAAGGTAAAAAAGGGGCCTTTTTGCGGTTTTGTCAATAACTTGCTTATTTTTAGATAGAATTTGAAGTTACTTGGCAAAAATGTTAACTATCATGAGACGATGTGTTGCATGCATGATTCAGTTTGATACCTCAAGTGTCAAGGTCATACATAGAGGTCAAAAGTAAAAAAAGGGGCCTTTTTTTCGTGTTTGGTCAATAACTTTCTTATTTTTTGATGGATTTTGAAATTGCTTGGCAGAAATGTTAAACACCATGAGATGATGTGTTGCACGCATGACCCAGTTTGGTACCTGAAAGGTCAAGGTCATACATAGAGGTAAAAGGTCAAAAAGGGGCCTTTTTTGTGTTCTGTCAATAACTTTCTTATTTTTAGATGGATTTTGAAATAACTTGGCAGAAATGTTAACCACCATAAGACGATGTGTTGCGTGCATGACCCAAGTTGGTACCTCAAATGTCAAGGTCGTACTGAGAGGTCAAAGAACAAAAAGGGGCCTTTTTATGCCTCCAACTTTGAAAAAGTTGGAGGGGCATATTGGTTCTAGTTCGTTTGTCCGTTCGTCTGTCCGTTACGCTTTTGATGCATAGCATAACTAAAGAACCGTGTATGCTAGGGTTTTGAAATTTCATATATGGATTCCTCATGGAAAATTAGCTGACGCGTATTTTTTTTCTCGTCCGGATTATGCCCCAAGAGTTATTGCCCTTTGAAATTTTTTTAATAAAATCTTGTCAGCAAGATATCTCAAAAACTATTGCAGCTAGAGCCTTGAAAGTTGGTGAATATATTGGTGGTGATGAGTAGATGAACTGATTAACTTTTGACAAAATTCCGAAAAATACTTTGTGAGTTACGGCCCTTTGTCATTTTAGTAATTTGTGCCCATTGTAATGTATGCTAAAAGTGATGCATAGCATAACTTTAGAACCGTGTATGCTAGGGTTTTGAAATTTCATATATGGATTTCTCATGGAAAATTAGCTGACGCGTATTTTTTTCTCGTCCGGATTATGCCCCTTTCAAGAGTTATTGCCCTTTGAAATTTTTTAAATAAAATCTTGTCAGCAAGATATCTCAAAAACTATTGGAGCTAGAGCCTTGAAAGTTGGTGAATATATTGATGGTGATGAGTATATGAACTGATTAACTTTTGACAAAATTCCGAAAAATACTTTATGAGTTATGGCCCTTTGTCATTTTGGTAATTTGTGCCCATTGTAATGAATGCTAAAAGGGATGCATAGCATAACTTTAGAACTGTGTATGCTATGGTTTTGAAATTTCATATATGCATTCCTAATGGAAAATAAGCTGACGCATATTTTTTTTCTCATCCGGATTATGCCCCTTTCAAGAGTTATTGCCCTTTGAAATTTTTTGAACATTTTTAAAGTTACTTTGCAGAAATGTTTATCTTCATTAGATGATGTGTTGCACACAAGACCCGGCTCAATACCTCCAATGTCAAGGTTATACTTAGAGGTCAAAAACGGGGGAGACATCTGTGTTTTTGTAGAAAAACAAGTTCTAGTTGCCTTTTGAACATAGCCATTTCTATCATTGTTTTGTGTCGGTTCCATTTCTCTGATACCATTCAAAATATTTTCACGAAACTTTACAGATATGTAGAGCACCATGAGATGACATGCAGAACATATGAATCATTTCCCTGATTTTCCTACTTTTGGAGTCATTGCCCTTTGAACATAGCCATTTCTATCATGTACTTGGCTCCACTCGATAACTTCATACAAATGTGAAGCACTATGAGATGGCGTATGAATATGAACCATATCTCTGGTTTTCCTACTTTTGGAGATATTGTAGCCATTTCTACCTTGGACTCGTGTATGTTTTGTAAGTTGAAAACTGTTTTGAGATATTTTCATCCAGTCTCTCACTCCCTCAAATGTAAAGCATTATGACACATGCAGAACAGGGCTGGAGTCGAGCGATGGTCTCCCTATTAAATGACAACCGGGAATAGGGGTACCACCTAACGGCTACGGTGTAGTACCAGCATGGATTCGTTCCCTGGGACCCCACCAGCTGACGACCCCCGACATGGGAAACTGGAAAACAACAACATGCAGAACACAAGAACCGTACCTCTGGTTAACCTACTTCTGGAGTTATGGCCCTTTGAACATAGTTAATATATCAAAAATAGCCATTACTCGTGTTCACAATGTAAGTTGGAACTGATTCAGATATTTTGATGAAACTTCACACAAATGTAAAGCAGTACATCACGTGAACAAGTCCGTGAAATGAAGACCCCCTAAACCCCACTTTATTTAGAGAAAACTGGGGTTTACGGGGGTATACATAATTTTTCTTATTTCTGCTCTAAGACATAGGTTGTGGGTACTCGTTAGAACCGCCTCAGTGAGGCGGTTCTAACGAGCACCCTCAACCTATGTTTTGAACATTTATAAGAAAAATATTAAGGATTTCCATCAGAAAAGTAGCCATTTTGGAGATGCGAAAAATGCTCTATGTTGCATGAGTGTGTTATCGTAATGATGTCCCCACACCAAGGTGTTGATCCTGTCGGTGTTGGCATAGCCTGTTTGAAGCACTGAAGCTACCAATGGATTTTGACCAATTTTGCATGGTCACAGCACTAGGATGGAGGAAAACAGCCATTAGGCTTTGATAATGACCTTTTTTTTTTTCAAGTGTGCAGGTCCCCAAAAATTTAATTTTGGACCCAAAATGGCATAGCTGCGCCCTGTCTCATGAATGAATCAATATCATTACAACCTGCCAAAAACTTGATTAGACTTTCAAGGGCACATCCCAGCCCCCTGCACCTTGCCTCGTGAATGAATGCGCCCCCTGGCCATCGGGGCTTGAAGAAATAAATGTTCTGCATGTTGCTTCCACGCAGAGCTGAAAATTCTTTGAGGATCTAAGCCTGCCCAGGCAAAGCGTTGCAAGCGGGACAGCCCATGCTTATAAACCCTATTGGTTTCATTGGGCGACAGGGCTTGAGATGTCATTTGATCACAATGTCGGGTAAATGTACTACAGAACTGCAAGCAACGTCTCCAAATTGACCTATACAGTGTTGACGGGGACGTTAAACCTCAAATCAAACAAACAAATCATGAATGAATCAATGAAATTTGGTCAAACTTGTTACATCATCAAAACAGACCAAAGATTTGATCAGATTTTTGTGACCTTGACCTTATTTTCAAGGGCACCGCCCCCAAAACTCAATTTGGGTTTGTCTGCACCCTATCTCTTGAATGAATTGATGAAATTTGGTCAATATATTATTGTAGAAGCAGCTGTGGTGAAGTGGTTATGATATTCGCCTTGTAAACCAGGGGTCGCAGGATCGATCCCTGGCTTCTTCAGACTTTCGGATGAGTCTTTTAACCGAGGTCCCATCTCTGCAGGACCTTAGCTGTTGGTAAGACGTTAAACTCAAACACTCACTCAATACAGTAAAAATCCTATAGTAAGACCACCTTTGGTACTGTTCAAATTAAAAAAAAACACCTTTGGTATTGTTCAAATTTAAAAACCACTTTTCAACAGTCCCAAAGATGGTCCCTGAGCAGAGGATATTGTGTGCGGGAATTTCGAAGTAAGAATGACTGCAACCTACTAAATAAGCTTTTTATAGCAGAATTAGTCTTAATTTTAGGTGGTCTACTGTACTGTAAGAGGAATTCTACTGTATATCATTACAACCTGCCAAAAACTGCCAATTTCAGCTTGTCTGCAACGAATTAGTGACATAAATAAAAATTATTACAATATATGATTGCAACCCACCAAAGATTTGATTCGATTTTGCGGACCTTGACCTTACTTTCAAGGGCAAAGACCCTTAGATCTCAATTTTGGCTTGTCTGCACCCTAACTCGTGAACGTTTGCGGCCCTTGGCCTTATTGTCAAGGGCACAGATACTTAATCTCAATTTTGGCTTGTCTGCACCCTATGTCGTGAACGAATCGTTGATATTTTGTCAAACTTGGTTCAATATACATGTAGCATTGTAACATACCAAAGATTTGACTAGATTTTGGTGACCTTGACCTTATTTTTAAGGTCAATGGCTCCAAAACAAATCAATTTTGTGCAAATAATGGCTTGTCTGCGCCCTGTCATATTTAAGAATCGATGAGTGTTGGTAAAACTTGGTACAGTATAGATTGCAACCTACCAAAAATTTCATGAGATTTTGATGACCTTCTTCAAGGTCATATTTGTTTGTTTGTTTGATTTGTGGTTTAACGTCCCCGTCAACACTGTATAGGTCATTTTGGAGACGTTGCTACCAATTTTGTGGGACTTTTACCCGACATTGAGATGAAATGACGTCTCAAGCCCTGTCGCCCAATGAAACCACTAGGGTTTATAAGCATGGACGGTCCGACTCGCACCACTTTACCTGGTCATAGGCTCCCAAAAAAACTGTCAGTGGTTCGAATGCACCTTACATTTTTATGACTTAAATCTAGCTTTCAAGGTCAAATGGGTACTTACGCTGAGGGGCATTGTTTTCCTCTGAAAACATTTCTAGTCGTGCAAAACAATTCCTGCAATTGCCTGCTCCAGTCAGCAAAACATATGTGTTTGTTTTCTTTCTCATCTATCTTAAAATACCAATAATTGTGTGTGCATCTTAAAATGCATGAGCAGGAAGAATTTCATGCACAACTAGGAATAGCAGGTAACACATTTTATAACCTCGGCTCGAGGAATTAGGTGTTTTCTCTGGCTTTCTGGTCTTTCATAATGGGACCGGCCCCGATAGCTCAGTTGGTAGAGTGTCCGCTCCGGGGAACGGGAGGTCTCGGGTTCGATCCCGGGCCGCGACATACCAAAGTCGATAAAAATGGTACTAGCTGCTCCTCGCTTGGCACTCAGATTTGCGGGGTAGATCTAGGACTGGTCGACCCAGTGTCAGGATAATGTGACTGGGTGTGGTATCATGTAATGTGTCTGGGACATGATACTTCAGTGAGGCAGCATTATAAAAGTGAGCATTGAGCTTCCTGTCGCAACCAGACACCGTCGTGATATGACTGAAAGATTGTTGAAAGCGACGTTAAACCCGAATTCACACACACACACATGCACAACTAGGAATAGCAGGTAACACATTTCATAACCTCGGCTCGAGGAATGAGGTGTTTTCTCTGGCTTTCTGGTCTTTCATAATGGGCATTTGGCTTTCCACTGGTGGCGTTTTCATAAAAGGGAAGTTTTTTTATGTCCGTGTTTTTTCCATATGGTGTTTGGGTCGGAGGAATTAATCGATTCCAGATTATTGTTTTAACATCTAATTTCATACAGGGGTTTGAAACATGAGATATTACACCCGTCTGGTGTTGTGGTATTATGTACGTTTCAAATGCCACATGTTCCTCAAGTCAGTATGAGACTATTTATGCTTCCAAAAGAGACTGCGGATGTTCATTTACCTCACAACTCACACCGAAGACATTAAAAGGAAAGAAACACGATCATGAATTAGCTTCCCTCTAATGGAAGCGTCATAAGCGGGAAACCAAAAGGACAGTTACTTTCGAACAAAATGGACAAACGTCTATCCAAAGTATTAAGATATTAGCAATACAAACATGAATATACAACTAAAATAATAATAAACACGACAGAAGTAGTCAGTAATAGTGTTTTACTGGGAGGATTGTGGCCTGTACAAAGCACGGTTTTCACTTCATCAGCCTAACGATGTTTAATATTTCTTTCAGTATGCTACACTCTCGATTTTCATTAATTATGGAACAGAAGCACCATGTTTTCCATGCAGAAACATATTGTGAAACAGTATATATTCCTAATCAGATTCTCGAAAGCCAGCTGAATTTGGTTTATGCTGTTTTAAAAAAGGATATATCAGCGTTCAACATGTTGAGGTTTTAGTGGGTTGAACGAGCGTTCATTTTTCGGAATTGCTAACAGTATGTATATATAGATATATAGTTTCAACAAGACGACTGTCGTAATATTTTTGTACAGTAAAGTTATATATGCCGTTTCCAGCGAATCAGTATTAACAAGGTTTTCTCTAGTACTATGATGACAAACAATTTGGAGATGTTATCTGTGAACGTTTCCAGCGAATAAGTATTAACAAGGATATTTCTGTTACTATGATGACACAGAATGATAATATCATCAACCGGAACGTAGAATCATCCAGACAAGTCTCTATGGATAAATCTTGATGTGCTGTAAAAGACCAAAATCAAGTTATTCACAGCCTTGTTAGCTTACCAAACTAAATTGTCGAAACGTTTGTGCTTTTGAAAGTAGGATAATAAAGCGATATGTTTTTTGGCAAATCCAAAGCTCCTTATAAATACTTTTTAGTTACAGAGGGTGGCGCTTGTTTTCTAAGAAAATTGCAATCGTCTCTCCTTATTTTCGAAAGATACTCCTGCTATTTATGGTTACAAAAAATTCTATTTAGCTTAACACTGGCAAGAAGAATGAACAACCACGTGGTATTACTACTGTTATTTGATCTGCCGCATTGTATCACGTCGAGAAGATGCTTCCAAATCAATGTATTACACGAGGCATGGAGCGGCGAGTGTGATGCGTAAGCTCTGGAAACATTCAAGGGATGTGATACTGTGCGGCAGATCCTGTTACTGTACGTAGTGATATATGTTTTATTATATACGTTCTTTAGCTCACCTGGGCCGAAGGCTCCAGGGGAGCTTATAGTATAGTGGGTCGTCCGTCGTCCGTCAACACTTTTGAGCAGCTATATCTCTGCAGCCTGCAAGCTGATCTCAATCATTTCTCATCTGTAGCATGCCTCTGGTGGGGCATTGATGACATAAACTTTTTTTCGAAATCGCATGAAAACTTTGTTTGCTATGGCAATCACAAGGTCCTATAGACTTACAATGGGAAAATGCTTGTCATCACCGTAGCCCCTTCAGTTTTGATCGGATCTTTCTTAAACTTATATATTAGGTGGCTGGGGATAAAACCTCGGATGAATTCGAAAACTGGCCAAGTCGGCCCATTTATCATAGAGGAACGTCCCTTTGATTGCTGAAAATGCCGATTTTTGACCTTGTCATCACCGTAGCCCCTTCAGTTTTAATCGGATCTTTCTGAAACTTATATGTAAGGTGGCTGGGGATAAAATCTCGGATGAGTTCGAAAACTGACCAAGTCGGCCCATTTATTATAGAGTAACGTCCCTTTGATTGCTGAAAATGCTGAATTTTGACCTTGTCATCACCGTAGCCCTTTCAGTTTTGATTGAATCTTTCCGAAACTTATAAATAACGTATCTGGGGATAAAATCTCGGATGAATTCGAAAACCAGCCAAATTGGTCCATTTATCACAGAGTAACTGCCCTTTGATTGTTGAAAATGCCGATTTTTGACTTTGTCATCACCGTAGCCCTTTCAGTTTTGATTGGATCTTTCTGAAACTTATATGTAAGGTGGCTGGGGATAAAACCTCGGATGAGTTCGAATATCGGCCAAGGTGGTCTATTTATCATAGAGTTAGGTCCCTTTGATTGCTGAAAATGCTGATTTTTGACCTTTTCATCACTGTAGCCCCTACAGTTTTGATCGGATCTTTCTGAAACTTACATGTAAGGTGGCTGGGGATAAAACCTCGGATGAGTTCGAAAACTGGCCAAGTCGCCCCATTTACTTTATAGTTATGTCCCTTTGATGGCTGAAAATGTCGATTTTTGACCTTGTCATCACCGTAGCCCCTTCAGTTTTGATCGGATCTTTCTGAAACTTATATGTAAGGTGACTGTGGATAAAACCTAGGATGAGTTCGAATACCGGCCAAGTTGGCCCATTTGTCGTAGATTTACGTCCCTTTGATTGCTGAAAAGGTTGATTTTTGACCCTGTCATCACCAAAGCCCCTTCAGTTTTGATCGGATCTTTCTGAAACTTAAATGTAAGGTGGCTGGGGATAAAATCTCGGATGAGTTCGAAAACAGGCCAAGTCAGCCCATTTATCGTAGACTCATGTCCCTTTGATGGCTGAAAATGTTGATTTTTGACCTTGTCATTACTGTAGCCCCTTCAGTTTTGATCGAATTTTTCAGAAACTTATATGTAAGGTGGCTGGGGATGAAACCTCGGATGAGTTCGAAAACCGGCCAAGTCGGCCCATTTATCTTAGAGTAACATTCCTTTGATTGCTAAAAGTGCCAAATTTTGACCTTGTCATCACCATAGCTCCTTCAGTTTTGATCGGATCTTTCTGAAACTTATATGTAAGTTGGCTGGGAATAAAACCTTGGATGAGTTTGAATACTGGCCAAGTAGGCACATTTATCATAGAGTTAAGTGCCTTTGATTGCTTAAAAATGCCTATTTTCGGCCTTATTAGCACTGCTGCCCCTTCAGTTTTGATCGGATCTTCATGAAACTTACAAACAAATGAGTCAGGCAGAAAAGCTCAGAGGAGTTTGAAGACTCGTGAGGTTTGCCTATTTGTCACAGAGTAACATCCCTTTGATTGCAGCAGTTAATTGCTTATTTTTGAACTTGTCATCACTATAGCCCCATCAGTTTATATCGGATCTTCTTAGCAAGTCAGGAATAAAAGCTTGAATGAGTTTGAAAACTGGTGAGGTCAGCCTATTTATCATAGAGTTAAATTCTACTTGATTTGCAGAAATTGCTTACCCTGTCATCACCATGTCCTTCCATTAATCCTTCCTTAAAGGTTGGTACTTCCTGAAACTTTGAATCTGTTAGCTCAGGTGAGCGATACAGGACCAGCTTGGTCCTCTTGTTTTTGCTTCCAGTAAAATAGATGTGAAGGCAATGATCAGGAATCGATACAATTAACCAACAGCTCCCATCAGAGACACCAAAGGGAAAGAAACACAAACATGAAACAACAGACCCTAATGGAAACACCAATAGCGGAAAGCCAAGGGACAGTTATTTTCCCACAAAATGGCCAATTGGTTATCCAAAACAAAATATTATAAGCGAAACACACGCTCAAAGACAAACCATAACAAAAATAAACCGCGACAGAAGAACCACCTTGGTACGGTGAGTGAAACGAAATCAACTGTGGGGGCTTAAATCGATTTTATGCAGCTGCAATCCTCGCCCTTACTTCCGTCGCAATTTAGACAAATAATTCGTTCAGTCCGCATGAAGACCTCCTAACTCATCAGTGCAACATCTTTGAGAACACAACAATCAAACAACCACAGAGATGAAACAATGGTGAGGCCTGGACCGCAAGAAACCACTGATATGCTGAAGCAAAAAAAAAAAACAACAGTTGGACTCCGATTGGCCCGACCAGAGAGAGCATCATGCACCAACCAACATTACATAAAATTAAATTCTCTCTAATTCTCAGTAAGCCTTTACGCTGGAACCGTCATAGAGTCTGAGACCTGACCCATCGGCGTGCAAATAAAGAGGACAGAAAAATATATATAACCGCAATGTTTGTGTTTTTTCCCTTTGGTGTCTCTGATGGTAGCTGTGAGTTAATTGCATCGATTCCTGATCATTGCCTTCACTTCTATTTTTCAACCGTGATTTGGATAACTACCATGCATGCAGTCTGTCGTATAACATTTATGTTGTACCCAATCTTTCTATATCGAAGACTGATTTCACGCAATTGGATGCTGAAGTCATTGCAGTTATATATTTTTCTGAATTTATATACTAAGTCACCATAACATTCGGGTTCCGATAGACCTTGTTGCAGAACAGATTTAAGTCCAACATTGTATTTTGAAATCAAAGCGGAATGACGTCTATGAAATTTTAAAAAGGCTTTGCGTAGTTTATGATACCGATAGCCCGGATAAAGAAGTTAGTGGTTAACAATTTATTACGAGTTTTGAAGTCAGTTACATGACTAGACACTCTGGCAAATCGAATTAATTACGAAATATAAACGCCATAGGATGCCGCACGAGGTTTTCATATTATTATTAAGAGAAAAGAGTATTAAGAGGAAAGAGTATTCGTACGAGTACCTTCATAACTATAATAGTCAAGTACGTATGTGCGTGCATGCTTACAAACATACATAAATACAAACATACATACATCTATGGTCTGCTGTAATATACTACATATATACATACATACATGATTCTTCAGTCATTTCACTGAACCGAAAAAGAAACGCAACTCCAAATATAAATGCGAGTATTTGCAGAAATAATCATGTTTGCAGAAAATCGATTTAATGACGCAATAATATAATCATTCCTGAATGTAACTACCATAGAGAGTTCAATTTCCAGTGAGAATGTTTAGACACAAATCCGTTTTGTCATAGAGGTAGTCATTTCACAAGTTCAAAACATAAGCGGTTAATAGCGAGTATGTCCTCCGTTTGCATTCAGTCCTGCCCGCACACGCCTGGTCATGGACAGGATTAAACGATTGATCTCTGCCTGGGGAATAGCATTCCACTCCTGTATGAGCGCGAGACGCAAGGCTTGACGCGTTGTTGGTGGTGGCTGGGGGCGGTTACGTACGCGCCTATCCAAGACGTCCCACAAATGTTCTATAGGAGAGAGATCTGGACTATACGGACGCCAGTGCATCACGTCAACGTTGTTTTGCTGAAGAAACGCCATGCTGGACCTTGCTACATGGGCCCGAGCGTTATCCTGTTGAAACGTAACGTTGTGCTGTCGTACATATGGAACAACTACCGGTTGTAAAACGACGTCAACGTAACGCTGAGCCGTCAAAGATCCATCAATGAATACCAGGGGCGTTCTATGACCATAAGATATGCCAGCCCACACCATCAACCCACCGCCTCCAAATCGATCACGTTCAACCAAACAATTGTCACGATAACGCTCTCCGTCACGCCTATACACACGTTGACGGCCGTCAGCATTGTACAACAATTACCTGGACTCGTCAGAAAACATTACGTTACGCCACTGACGAAGGGGTAACATGTTTGGCCAATGTTGTGTGAGCCACGCCATTCTAACCTGATGTCGTCGTGGTGTTAATGGCATACCAACATACGGACGACGAGGACGTAAGCCAAACTCTCGAAGGCGATTCTTGACAGTATCTGCATTTATTCGATCGTTGGGCGTTCCTGGTGTCACCTGAGAGGTCTCGACGGCTGTACGGAACCGATTACGAAGGTGGGTTAGACGGATGTATCTGTCCTGTCGATGTGTCGTGATGCGTGGACGTCAACTTCTGGGCCTTGTCATTTGTCGTTCCCGTTTGACGTAGACGCTGGTACAAGCGAGTTATCGTCGATTTACTCACTTGGAAGTTCCTGGCGATGATAGCCTGAGACGTCCCATGTAGAAGCATTTGGACCGCTACGTTACGTTGATCTTGCGTCAAACGGACCATATTCTGTAGAAACCTAAACTCCAGGCAACACAATATGCCAATATGATGAGGTTACTGTATACATTTAATGTACTACACGAGGAAATGTTGAAAACAACGAATTGTCAAGTGGAGCGTTAAACTGTACAGATATCGCCCAAATGTATTCTGCATAAGAAAGTTTAAAAAGTATGAAAGTAAATCGCAAAATGATTTTGCAGTCAACCTGATGGTTGCATGTAAATCTTTTGGATTAAAAAGTTGCGTTTATTTTTCGGTTCAGTATATTAATTTAACATATATATCGCACGATATATATATGGAGTCGGAAGGGGAGGAGGTGCCGACAAAAAAAAAGTAAGACTATATATCCCCAAACTATTCCCATGTGTTCCGTATCTGTACTTTTCTTAGACTAGAGTTCGTGCCGTCTTATTTTTCCATTGTAACAAAATTAACTTTGCGAGTTGTCAGTCAGTCCTTATTACCTCAAGATAAGTCATATGACCCGCGGGACAACCATCATAGACTCAGATGGATATATAGTGAGTGAGAGTTTTACGTCCCACCAACAGCTTACGTCATACGGAGACGGGACCTCGGTTTAAAGACTCATCCGAAAGTCTGGAGAAGCCCGGGATCGATCCTGCGATCCCTGATTAACAAGGCGAGCAGCGTAACCACTACACCACGGAGGCTTCTAGAAGCGTTTTCAAAAAAACGATTTAGGGCCCGGAACCCTCACCTTAGTAATTTCATTGACAAGTCCAAGGCGATGCTTCTGTTGTGGAAATTTTAGGTAGCCATACGGCCATTACGTGGGAAAGTACTGTGAAAATTAAAGAGAAACGATCAGGAACTGATACATGATGATGATGATGTTTTCGAGTTTATCAACGCGACAATCCTCTTTGTGGGGCAAAAGCGTCAATCCGTTAATATTAAAAAAAAACTATGTTGAATTATGAGGATATTTAAAGTTAAAAAAGTCAGAATGATAATGTATACAAATCTGAAACAAAATTAAATCTTATGAAAAGGTCCAATTTATTTTAAGAATAAGATAATATTATCAACAGGTACATCTTGAAACAATTTTTGCAAAGTGTCAGCTTTGAAATATAAGTTACGGGACTATGAAAATAGAAGCAGAGGCAATGATCAGGAATCGATACAATCAACCAATAGCTCCCATCAGAGACACCAAAGGGAAAGAAACACAAACATGCAACAACAGACCTAATGGAAACACCAACATCGGAAAGCCAAAAGGACAGTTACTTTCCCACAAAATGGCCATTAGGCTATCCGAAATAAAATAACACAAGCGACACAAACACCCAAAGACAAACCATAACAAAAATAAATCGCGACAGAAGAACCGCCTTGGAACGGTCAGCGGAAACGAATTCCACTTGGGGGGAAAGTCTACACATTTAATTATATGTTTAACAGTGAATGACTGATCACATCATCACCATTTAGGAACTGGTACAATTAGATCCAAAATTCTTTATTTATTGTTTTATGTTGTTTGTTTGTTTGTTTGTTTGTTTGAATTGAGGTTTAACGTCCCCATCAACAATATTTAGGTCCTGTTGGAGACGGGCTACCAATTCTGTGGGATTTTTACCCGACATTGAGATGAAATGACATCTCAAGTACCTGCCGCCAAATGAATCCAATAGGATTTATATGCACGGATGGTCGAAGTCACACTACTTTGGCTCGGCAGGCTATCAATTTGGCTTTCCGCTATTGGTGTTTCCATAAGGGTCTAGTTGTTTCATATTTGTGCTTCTTTCCCGTTGGTGTCTCTGATTGGAGCTGTGTGTTAATTGTATCGATTCCTGATCATTGCTTTCACTTCTATTTTTATTAGACCTTCTAAGTGGTCTGTTTCATGGTTATTTGTTGTCTTGGACGGGAGGCTATTGTATCGATTCCCGATGATTGCCTCGTTTCTGATTGTACCAAAAAACGTTAAACAATGTCAGTTGCATAGCACCGGATGTCATTTAATGAAAACTACCACCTTATGTGATAACGTTGTGATTACGAATGTAGATTGCACATGCTATCGCACTTGCGTATGTAACGCGATGTCTGATTGGATAACGTCGAAATTTGCAACAGTGTATTCTGCGATATTCTATCAGTAACTCGCCGTCATCCTGTAAGATTAGGTTTCATTGATTAGTATTTGATTTCACGCAGCTCACTGAGATTGATATTGTAGACAAAAAGAACACGTTTTAACTAAAGGAGGGAATAAGTACATTAGAATGGGGATAATTGTATAACAAATCGGCGCTTGGGGGTGTATTTCGTCAGTTTCACGGTTGCAAATTCCGTTTTACGTCCCCGCTGGCCTATTTATCTCCCCATATGAAATTATGAACACAATTTTCTATCTACCTATCTTCCAATACGTCTTTACCACCAAGCGGGACATCAGACGTGTTCTGGTGAACCAAGTGTTGAAGGGGGTTAGTTGAAGTAAAAAGGTAAAGAAACGTTTGTTTGAGTTTTTACAGTGCGAAAAGAGTTATTAATAAGTTAAAAGATAAAAACAGAATTGGGATTTTTAAGAAAAAATATGGACCACCAGGCTAACAGCATTGCTGAAATGCGCCGGAGTGGGAAGAATAACTATGTGGCTTGGTAGTGCATTCCAATGGATAATGGTCCTGGAAAAGAAAGTGTGCTTGTAATAGTCCGTTTTGGTGAAGATATGTCTATATGCAAATGGGTGATTATGGGCTGACATCCTGGTATTGCGGATAAGGTACTGGCAACAAGATCATGTATGATCTTATACATCATAACAAGACGACTGTCAATACGGCGCTGTTCAATGGGGGCGCCAGTTTAGGTCCTTCAGCATAGCTGTAACGCTGGAAGAGTAACTATAATCACGTGTTACCTACCTGGCAGCCGTTCTTTGGACTGCTTCCACTTAATATATGAGCCCCATCAAGCGAATTTGTGTCTTCAAGCATTCCGTCATGACAAATTTTAACTGCGCATGCCATGCCATTCAGAGGGGCCAGGAATATGGCTTTCTGTCTGAAGGTTCCTCTTGATTCACTGCTTGTATGAGCGAGCAGCGAAGGTTCTGGCGAGACTGCGCGGATGCGCAGGCTCGCCTGAACCTTCGCCGCTCGCACAGGCGATAAGTACCAAAATCGCTTGACGGGGCCCATATATCAGTGGCAGTGTGGTGGGGACCATACAGTGGACGCATACTCTAGCTGCGGCCTAACTAAAGTATTGTAAGCTACTGATTTCAGGTCCTTGTTATGGAACTGAATGTTTCTTTTCAGGAATCCGAGTGTCTGATTTGCCTTTTTGGTTATGTTGTCAATATGGGGCCTCCAATTTAGGTCGTTAGAAATTGTGACCCCAAGATATTAAGGTGATGTAACACTCTCCAGTTGAGTACTGTGCAAAAGATACTTAGTTTGCATAGGGGTTTTGGGGCGAGTACCATAAGGGACCTGGCGTTTAGAGGGATTAAAACTCATATCCCACATCGTTTTCCCTCTGTTCTAGTTTGCGCAGTTCTTCGTGGTGCGAGATACATCCGCAAACAGTTTAAATCGTTATTTGGTCTGCTCAGGCATGTCATTAATGTAAGCCCAATAGATGATTGGTCCGAGAACAGAGCCCTGTGGGACGCCAGAGGAGACTGGAATGCTTTCTGAGCTTTCCCCATTAATTACCACTGCTTGTTTCCGATTGTCTAAAAAGTCCTTAATCCATTTTAGGGTGTCTCTTCTTATGCCATATTGATGTAATTTTAGAATAAGTTTTTCGTTGATAACTTTGTCAAAAGCCTTGCTAAAATCTAAAAGTATCAAATCGATCCATTTGCCCATCTGCATAGTTTTAGACAATTTGTCAATCAACAGGATCTCTTTTCTCGGAAGCCATGAGGGTGTTCAAATAGAATGTTCAGTTCAGTGAAGTGTTTAGAGAGACAAGGAGCAACTATAGAACCTTACAAAGGACACAGGTCAGTGAGATAGGCCTATAGTTGGAAGGATCATGGTGATAAATTAGCCTCTTTCCAAATGTTTGGTAATTTTCCCTTATTCAGGGATTTCTGGAAGATCAGCTGCAGGATTGGGGAAAGCTCTGTATGTAGGGTCTGGAGGAAAATGGACTTTAATTTATCTGAACCTGCAGCCTTATGGAGGTTCTAGAAAGGGTTATCCTTTGGAAGAAAGGAATACACCACAGAAATGTAAAGGAAAATATGGAGTGTATATGTTTTTATGCCCCCCCCCCGAGAATCTTTGATTCGGGGGGGGGGGGGGGGGGGCATATAGTATTTGCCCTGTCTGTCTGTTTGTTTGTCTGTCCGTCACGTCTGTCTGTTTGTTTGTCTGTCCATCACAAAAACTTTAACCTTGATCATAACTTCAAAAGTATTTGACCTAGCCCAAAGAAACTTCACGCACTTATTCACCATCACAAGGGCTACATTCTGACCAAGGGCCACAACTCTGTTGTCATTTTTTGTCGAATTATCTCCCCTTGAAACTTTGCAAAAACTCGGAAATTGGCTCCCACGGGGGGCATTGGTCACCTACAGTGACAGCTCTTGGTTGGGCCAGAGTAGCTAGTTTCGGCCAACCAGGCTCCACCAGTGACCGTCAAATATTGTAAAATTCCAAAAGACTTTTCACGGCCGCCACATATACCCAGACATCAGCTGAAGTGATGTCAAATATGTTCTAGAAAGGGTTATCCTTTGGAAGCAAGGAATACACCACAGAACGGGTAAATATGGAGTGTACATGTTTTCCGGGCCAGACTAGCTAGTTTCGGCCAACCAGGCCCCACCAGTGACCCTCAAATATTTTAAAATTCCAGCCGTTAAGGAGCTTGTCAATGCCTTCAGTCAAAATGCTGATATCAGGCATTTTAGGGTACGGGTTGGGTCTGAAGGAAAGATCTTTAATGTCAGCGTCATGTAAGTCCTGCACTGACTTCTGGGCAAGTGATTTAAGACTCACCGGGCTCTTAGTTCTAAACACTGACTGAATCTGAGCATTCAAGGTATTAGTTTTATCCGTTTCGGCAGAGACAGTTTGTCCAGCTCTTCTCAGAGGCTGAGTCCTGTTTGGAATGTTTTAGAATGGTATAAAGTTTCTTTTTTTTTTTATCTTCGGAGGGTCATCCATGTTTTGATCATCAGTTGCAGTGTTGAGACCCAGGATATCGCCTAGGTATTTCTCATATGCTCTTTCTGTAACCCGCCGTACAAGGTGTTTGCATTCTAAGAACTTTTGGTGATCATAAGGTTTGTTGGACCTAAGCCAAAGTTTATAGGATTTGTCTCTTTTTCCGTATTAGGCGGCGGATTTCTTGATCGACCCACGAGTGCCGGCTTTCCTTATTGGAATAAATTCGTCTATACTTTGTTGAAGTTAACTGACAAACTTTTCCCACATGGTTTGTACATCGGTAGTTGCAAGGTCAGACTGGGAAAATTCTAAGTGAAGGTCCCTAATGAACTGGTTAAGCTGGTCCCTATCAGCTTTTTTACATATGGGGATATCACGTGGTACCTGCTTCTTGAGTGCAGGCTTAAGCCTAACCTGAGCTAAAACGATGTCATGGTCTGAATGGCCAGGATAAACAGAGGTATTGTCCACGGGTGTGGATATATAACATTATATTTGTTTGATGTAGGCCAACCCGACGCGAGATTGCATTAAAATAATTACTTATAATGGTTGTTAATCGCTTATGCATACAACTGCTTATGTTTTAATGGTGCACAAGAATTGTTTTCTATATGCCCATCTAATACTAAACTTCAAGATCGAAGTAAAATTCAATGATAGTCACCTGTTTTGTTTTGCTCATTCCGCATGACAGTCAGTGACAAAATCAAACTCTCCGTGTCCTTTCCTCCTGCGGTACCACGGCGCTTCCTTCCTTCAGGTACTGGACATGACTGAATGAAGAAATAAAATTTAGACATTTCTATTACTCGAATACTTATGACTCATTTTCAACGGGTGTTCCGGATGCCCTCTTGAGTCTCCAGGAAAATTGTTCATATAACTCCACGTGTTATTTGCTCACATTGAACAAGTCCGTGAAATAAATACCCCCTTATACACCACTTTATACGGGGAAAACTGGGGTTTACGGGAGGGGGGGGGGGGGTAAACATTATTTTGTTTAATTTTTGTTCCAAGACATTGTTTGTGGGTTCATTGAGGCGGTTCTAACGAGCACCTACAACCTATGTTTGCAGTGTAAATAAGGAAAATATCATCAATTTTCAACATCAATAGCCATTTTGGAGATGTGAAAAAATGCACAATGTCGCACGGTTATGTTATCGTAATGAAAACTAACGATGTCGTTAGTAAACGACATAGAATAAATATAAATTGTCGTTGAATAAATATAATTGTCGTTATGTCGTTAGAATAAATATAAATTGTCGTTGAAACTTTGATCATGCAATATTTCAAGTATGTTATTATTTCTGCTGAAAAGAATTTGAGTAACTTTTGTATATTCAAATACTGCTCACATTGCTTTAGCGAAAATACCAGAATTATATAAATATAAATTGTACCTGCTAGAACTGTTAACAATTTGACCTTAACATTAACGTTGCTTTGACAAAGATAGACATAATTATATTGAGTTTAATTTTGAGGTAACATCAGTAATCCAAAGCATGTAAGGTGACGACCAAAAACGGCGTCTTGCATTAAATGCCAGAGAGCACACCTAATCAAAAATAAACCACGACAGAAGAACTGCCTTGGAAAGGTCAGGGAAACGAATCCCACTGAGGGGGGGGGGGGGGGCTTAAATCGATTTTATGTGACCACAATCCTCGCCCTTCCATCGCGATTGAAACAAATAATTTGTTCAGTCCGCATGAAGGCCTCCTAACTCATCAGTGTTACATCTCCGTAAACACAAAAAAAACAATCAACCACAGAGATGAAACAACGGTGAGGACAGCAAGAAAACCACTGAAATGCTGGAGCAAAAGAAAACCAACAGTTAGACTCCGATGGGCCCAACCAGTGACAGAGCGCCAGGCGCCAACCAACATTTTATACAATTAGATTCGCTCCAATTCTCAGTAAGCCTTTACGCTGGAACAGTCATGGAATCTGAGGTCTGACCAACCGGCGTGCAATAACAAAGGGAAGCAACGTTTTCAACCGTGATTGGGTTAACTACCATGCATGCAGTCTGTCGTATAACATTTATGTTGTATCCAATCTTTTTATATCGAAGAATGATTTTAAGAAATTGGTTACTGAAGTCATTGCAATTATATATTTTTGGACGGGTTTTTAAAAAAAAAATCCGTCCTTAAGAACAGCGATGTCCGAGCGGGCGGGCGTAATATATTACCTTTATTCTTCAATGGATTGCTTTCATATTAAGACTGTAATTAATAGTATTAATAGTATCTCTTTCATATGCAATCCATTAATGGCACCAAGTACCAAAGTGTTGTTGAAAAATACCATTTTTCGAACTTAAGTTTATTTAAGAAGTTTTACTCTGTATTACCATCCTTACTTCATAAACTTAAGAAGTTTTACTCTGTATTACCTCCCTTACTTCCCTTGCCAGCTTAATAGTGTAGTTGATTGAGTGTTTGACTCTGAACCAGAGGGTCGTGGGTTCAATTCCAGGTGGAGGAGTGTTCTATTTTTTTCTTAAAAACACATAAACGTTATTAATAGTTGCAAGTTTGTAAAATTTCTTCTTTTTTGTCAGGGGTATAGTAGTCGCAGATAAGATTGACTAGGCGGAGCTATTCAAGTGTTGTCAATATATGTCAAATTCGCTGAGTCCACAAGAAGATTCGGTAGAGTGCCTTTCGCATGCTTTCTGCAAGCGGACCAAATGGCAATATACGCCAGTGTTACAGTTGAATTCACACAATCGGGTGACTTGGTTTACCTTTTTGTTAATAGAAGATTCCGAAGGCAGGTGCAAAAGATAGCTCCGTCTAGTCAATCTTTTCTGCGACTACTATACTCTTTGGTTCTCTTTCAATTGCTGCAATCTGTTTAACTCTTTTACATAAGAGAATGGCATTTGTACGGGTTTTCGGATGGTATGCACTCATGCATACATGTACGCATGCATACATGCACACATGTATGCATGCTCACACTCAGGCATGCATGCACATACACATGCATGCACACATACTTACCTGCTCACATGCATGCATGCACACACACAAGTGACGCATGCATACATGTATGTATGCACATGCATACATGCATGCATGCTCACACTCATGCATGCTTGCACATACATGCATGCACACATGCACACTTGCCTGCACACATGTATGCATGCACTCATGCATGCATGTACGCACATACATGCATGCACACACATGTGCATGCATGAGTGAATGCATGCACACACACATGCATAAATGCACCCACTCATGCATACGTGCACACACACAGTCATACAGGCATGCATGCACACACACATGCATGCATGCACTCACACATGCATGCATGCACTCACACATGCATGCATGCACTCACACATGCATGCATACATGCACACATGCATGCATGCACACCCATACATGCATATACACATGCATGCACTCACACATGCATGCATGCATTCATGCATGCTTTCACACACACACATGCATGCACGCATGTATGTAAGCCCCCGCCCATAGGGGCTTGAAGAAATATATGGGCTGCATGATGCTTCCACGCAGAGCTGAATCCGGCCCGCACACTAGTACTGGTAAACCGCTTAGAGGATCTAAGCCTGTCCAGGAACCGCAGTGGGAGGCGGACCGTCCATGCTAATAAACCCTATTGGTTTTATTGGGCGACAGTGCTTGAGATGTCATTTCATCTCAATGTCGGGTAAAAGTCCCACAAAATTGGAAGCAACGTCTCCAAAATGACCTTTACAGTGTTGACGGGGACGTTAAACCTCAAATCAAACAAACAAAACAAAGCAAGCATGTATGCATGTCACACATGCATGCATACATGGGCTCATGCATTCGTATACACATGCATGCATGTACTCGTGTATGCATGCATGCACGCACACACTCACTCAAATGTTTGGCATAACAACCTTTTTATTTCAAGCAATATCTACTTTAAGGGTCCTCAGCTCAAGGTCAAGGTCACGGTCTATTTTTAGAAAACCTTTGTCAACGCTGTAGTGCTTCATATAAATGTTGTGTATGAATTGCTGCAGTCTGTTGAACTGTTTTAAAAAAAAAAAATGTCAATGTTGCCTTCTGCCAACTCTTACTACATATGCAGGTTGCAGCTTTGCTGACGTCAAAACTATACTGAAAAACCCGTCCATAATGCCGTCAGGCATTTTTCTTGTTCTGAACTTATATACTAAGTCACCATAAAATTCGGGTTCCGATAGACCTTGTTGCAGAAGAGATTTAAGTCCACTATTGAATTTTGAAATTAAATCGGAATGACGTCTATAAAATTTTGAAAAAGCTTTGCGTAGTTTATGATACTGATAACCCTGATAAAAAGTTTAACAGTTAACAATTTATTACGCGTGTTGACGTCAGTAACATGACTAGACACTCTGGCAAATCGAATTAAATGCGAAATATAAACGCCATAGAATGCCGCACGAGGAACATCACCATCCAAGAAAGGAAAATTAACAATGTCAAAAAATCAAAATCATCGCGTTTACAATAGACAGGTGTAAATCCAAAAAAGGGCAGCGGTTTCAGAAGAAGTTGCTTTATTTAACTGAAGTTCTGTGGTGGGGGGGGGGGGGTTAAATTTGACTGATCAAACCATCGAACTCGGTATTGTCAATATTTAATAAATCATCCAAATATCTAGAAGTCGAGCTACAGGCTTCAGTGATTTCAGCCTGGTTTTCAACGGCAATGGACATCATGAAAACTAGAAGTGAAGGCAATGATCAGGAATCGATACAATTTACCCACAGCTCCCATCAGAGACACCGAAGGGAAAGAAACACAAACATGAAACAACAAACCCTAATGGGAACATCAATAACGGAAAGCCAAAAGTTACATTCCCACAAAATGGCCAATGGGATATGCAAAACAAAATAATATAAGCGATACAAACATTCAAAGACAAACCATAACAAAAAAATAAACCGCTACAGAAGAACCGCCTTGGAACGGTCAGTGAAACGAATTCCACTGGGGGACTTAAATCGATTTTACGTGGCCGAACTTCCGTCGCGATTTAGACAAATAATTTGTTCAGTCCGCATGGAGGCCTCCTAACTCATCAGTGCAACATCTCCGTGAACACAAAAATCAAACAACCACAGAGATGAAACAACGGTGATGACTCGACAGCAAGAAATCACTGAAATGCTGGAGCAAACGAAAACCAACAGTTAGACTCCGATTGGCCCGACCAGAGACAGAGCATCAGGCACCAACCAACATAACATTGAAGTCTCTTTCATAACAAAACAAGAACAAATCAGCCACAAGGGGTGCGCAATTTGTACCCGTCGGAATACATACAACTTGTCTAATTACCTTAGTACCAAATCTTATGTAAGTATTGTCAAGTAGAAATGTGAAAGCATGTAACTTTAAGGCGACGACCAGAACTATTAGTTGCATTGAAATGCAACTGCGAGCACACCTTTAATCATGTGTATTTTGTCCATATGCAATTTGTAACGTCTGTCGTGCGTTGTAGACAAGTCGTGTTCGTTTTTGGCGGTTATTTTTATGCAGCACTGATGACTTCAAAAATAAACGGTAGGAAAGGTCCACAGTTGACAATTATCGGACGTGGAATGCACACGCAATTAGATTAAAAAAATAACAGAGGTTTCGACATTAAAAAAAAACAACGGAATAATCCGCCACTGACTTGCCCCAAACTGTTCGATTCGTGCAAACAAAATCAAGAGACATCTGCACTTTTTACCAATATGTAACATAAATCTAAGATCACGTGAACGCTCCGTTCGCAATATCATACTCCTGTGAACTCTTTTTTGATATGTGATAAATAAATGTGTCAAAATCTAGGGAAAACGATACCCCGGGCGTTTGTCAGCCGTTTCACGTGCGTTTGAGACGTATCTTGTGTGAAAGTATTGACCAAATGATTTGATTTAAACGTATTTCATACTTTAAATCAAATCAGTTGGACGAGAGTAACATCGAGGAACTCCTCGAAGAGATTAATCATCAAATACGAGGCATACCTCCATGATGCACACTTTTTATCTAATAAAACAGCCTGCCCAAACATTGATTACGGCAGAAGATTATTGCAGAAGAGTGAATACTGTCTCGGAAAGCTGTTAGGTCATCTTCTGGGTCCTCAGAACTGAATTCCAGTGCATGTGAACCGCTGGAAATATCATTGTTGCCACGTTTGCGAAGCAAGCAGTGTATATAATCTGGAAATTAGTTGTGAATGTCCACCAATGTTGATAAGTGCGGCTTAACTGACAAGCAGTCAGCCCAAACTAGTAAAGTTCCTATATTAATACCACCTTTTGGGCTGTTCAAAAGTGGTCTCAAAGACCACTTTTGAACAGTCCAAAAGATGGTCCATGACCAGAGTACACCGTTGACAGAAAACACGGAGAGTGATTTCAATGCACCCTTCAAACTAAGCTTTTAAAAGTAGAAAAAGTCTAATTTAATTTTAGGTGGTCTTATTGGCGGCGTTTTACTATATTCGCATCTGAGTAGACGTCCGCAGACTAAAGTCGAGTTTCAATGGATCGTACAGAATATTTCTTCGACAAAGGGATAGTTCAAGCCACGTCCCTGCAGGCACATGACGTAATTGTGACGTCACATCAACGTCGGTTCAACGTCATGACGTTTATGCAACGTCACATCAACGTCGGTGCAACGTCGTGACGTTGCACCGACGTTGATTTGACGTTGCACTAGCGACGTGTGCCTGCTGGGGTAAGTTTACCCGTAAGGTCAGGTCCATGTCAACAATATTGATATGTTTTCGATTTCCGTTAGATAAAATAGATTTGTCGCATTACGAAAACATACGGAACCCGGGAAGGGACATAATATTTTTTTAATATGTTGTGCGAACAAGATATTATCTTGTTCGCACAACATATTATCTTGTGCGGACAAGATATTAAGTTGTGCAAACAAAATAATATTTTGTGCGGACAAGATAATATCTTGTGCGGACAAGATAATAACTTGTTCCCACAACTTAATATCTTGTACGCACAAGATAATATGTTGTGCCAACAAGATATTATGTTGTCCACACAAGATAATATCTTGTGCGAACAAGATAATATCTTGTCCGCACAAGATAATATCTTGTCGGCACAAGATAATATGTTGTCCGAACAAGAAAATATCATGTCCGCTCTAGATATTATCTTGTTCGCACAACATAATAAAAATAAAGAAAACATGTCCCTTCCCGGGTTCCGTAAAAACACGCCTTTACAAACATATTAAAAATTACACCACCAAAAATGAAAATGTTCAGAAAAACAAATCTCTGACATTTTCATTAATCCTTCACAAAACATAGATTGTGAGAACCCGTTAGAATCGTCTCGATGAGAGAACCCACATTCGATGTTCTAGCACAAATAAGAACAAAAGCGCCGCATGCGGGTGCCAACGCTCGGCTGCAGACCCTTTTCATAATGAACAACTAGTCCGAGTTTCCAGTAAATATGTTCAGTAATGACAGAGATATTACAAAATGTCCATGTTTTTGCACGATGACGCAGACGACGCCAGAGCTATGACAATACCTCGTCGTTTTCTTCGAAAACAGCCGAGCTAAAATAATGTATAGCCCTTAAACCCAGTTTAACTATTTAAAATGGGGTTTACTATATACAATGGGGTTAACGGGGTCAGAAATATACAGGTGTGTTTTCGTGATGAGGTGGAGTAATTTGAATCGCTTCATAGAGGCGGTTCTAATGAGTACACAAAACATAAATTTTCAAGATAAAATAAGACATTTCTCCACGTATTATACTGAGGACATGAAGTGCAGTCAGGGATTTAAGAACGATTGTGAAACAGTCATAACTTAATTGGTGTTCGAGCCATCGAAGTTTTACTATATCTGCATTACGGAAACACGCCAATACAAATACATTGTAAAACATATACATTGTAATCTTTATCGTCGAATAATTGCTTTTAAGGATGAAAAATTGTGATATTTTTCTTATTTCTGCTCCAAATATTGATTGTTGGTACTCTTTAGAACCGCCTCATCAAGGCGGTTCTTCTGACTACCCACTATCTATATTTTAGAGCAGAAATAAGAAAAATACTTTTTACCACTGTAAACCACAGTTTTTCTATAAAAAAGTGGGCTTCAAGGGGGTCAAAATTATATAGGCGTGTTTTCGTGATGGGAAGTTACACGTCTGACACTTTGGCAGACAAATGTCTGTTAAGTTGGCTATACTAGTTAGGAGTAAGCAAAACATTGTACATACCTCCGCACACAAACCACCGTATTCCTTACAAAGCCCCACTGTAGCTCTCAGATAAAGCGACTGCTTGTTAGCGTATTTGAACATAGGGAATGGGTCTGTTTCAATAACCCAGTAATGGTCGGTCTGGCTCCCTGCAGCTTTGAAATGCCCTATCCGGCCAGTGATTGATGCAGAATCCGCGCTGTCAACGTTACACCTGTGAAACGCAATTTATTTGAGCCGTTACATGAGAAAACGCACCTTAGCATTCTCCGATTGAACTTCCTCAAATGCACATGCGCAGGCTAGACACGTATGCATGAATCTGCCTCTATGTACCTTCAAATATCAATGGATTTTTCAAATGCTTGCACCTGTTCAAATGTATTTCCACATAAACATGAACATTTTCCGATAAAAAAAAATCCGAAATTTTTCATATTGCTGCTCTAAAGAAAAATTGTGGGTACTCGTTAGAACCGCCTGGGCGAGGTGATTCTAACGAGTACCCACAATTTATGTTTTTGAGTAGAAATAAGAACAAGAGCTTTGCAAGCGGGGCATTATACGCCCGTAGCAAGTTAATATTTGTTGTGCGGAAACCTTGAAACAATCAGAACTGCTCCATATCATGGTCTCACTACATATCAAGTTTCAGCTTGATCGGATGTAAATTGTTGGAGGATATAACCGGAAATGAAAATGTCTACAGATATTTTCAAAGTGTTATACTTATATACCTGTTTGGTTGACCATCCTCTCTAAACCATACGCACTGCTCCACATCATAGTCAAACTTAACATCGAGATTTTGCTAGATCGAATGTTACCCGCAGGAGAAGTTATTCACAAACAAGATGTGTACAGCAATTTTCAAAGGGGCATAACCTGATTAAGTTTTGGTGGACCGTAACCTCAAAACAATACGGACTGTGCCATATAATGGACTAACTATATATGAAGTTTCAGCTTCATTGGATATTAATTTTAGGACAAGTTAGCCAAAAACAAAATACTTACAGAAATCTGCAAAGGGGGGGGGGGGCATAACTTTATTTATATCTGGTAAGCCATAACCTCGAAACAATATGCGCTGCTCCACATTGTGGTCAAACTACATATCAATTTTCAGCTTGATTAAATGTTCACTGTAGGGAGAGTTAGCCATAAACAAAATGTTCACAGGAATTTTCAAAGGGACATAACATAATTTTTGGTGGAATGTAACCTTGAAATAATATACGCTACTACACATCTTCGTCTAACTATATATCAAGTTTCAGCTTGCTCGGTTCTAAATTGCAGGCAAAATTGCTTACAGAAACTTTCAAAGGGGTATAACTTTGTTTTAATTTGTTGGACCATAGCCTCAAAACCAGATCACTGACTAAGTCAGAAAGGGCCCCACATAGAGCGATCAAAGAGGTGTGGTACAAGTTTTTGTCAGACTGTAGGACTGTGATGGTAAGTATTTGTGTGAATTTTCATGAGAGAAAGGCAGAAATACTCAAAGGGGGATAACTCTGTAAATATTTGGTGGACTATAACCTCGAAGGACTATGGGCTACATCAGGTTAGCCCTTACTACCTAAAACATTTCAGCTTGATCAGATGAAAACTGTAGGAGGAGTTATCCGGAAACAAAAAAGTTTACAAACATTTTCAAAGGGGCATAACTCTGTGAATATTTGGTGGAAATGGTCTCACTATCTACAATTTTTTTCAGCTTGATCGGGTGAAAACTATAAGAGGAGTTATACGGAAACAAAACTCTACACAAATGTTCAAAGGGGCATAACTCAGTACATATTTGGTGGACCGTAACATCGAAACGATATGCGCTAAGTCAGGTCAGGGTCTTACTATCTATTAAGTTTCAGCTTCATCGGATGAAAACTATAGGAGCTATTAGGAAACGAAAACGTTTACAAAAATTTTCAAAGGGGCTTAACTCTGTAAATATTTGGTGCACCATAACCTCGAAACAATATGCGCTACACCAGGTCATGGTCTTACCACCTAAAATGTTGCAGCTTGATCGGATGGAAACTGTAGGAGTTATTTGGAAACGAAAAGTTTACAGACGGATGGACGGACAGACAGAGGGACGGACGCCGACCCAATACCATAATACGACCGTTTTTACAAAACGGACGTATAAAAACTTATATATGCCCCTGTTAACCCCAGTTTTACTGTATAAACGTAGGTTTGAGGTGGACAAAATTATATAGGCGTGTTTGATGTATGAGCCTGGTAGCCTACTCGTTTAATGTCATAGTCTTATTCTTATGAGCAGCCAAAAATGTGACATGTAGAATCTTCCACGCGTAATAAATTTGGACGGATCTATATAACTGTAGAAGGGTCAGATCTGTTTCAGGTTTTGCAAAAATAGTTTTAAAATATAAAACCATTGTTAAGGTGCAGCTAAAATTAAGGTTAGGTCTGCCTTTAAAGGGAATGGGAACCGGATTTTCCGACATTTTTCAAAGGCAGACAACTTTCGGAACTTCCTGATCGCTTTTCTACAAGCCCTGTCACACAGGAAAAAGGGTCTACTCTTAGAGGAAAGAATTTGCTCCTCAGGAGCAAATTCTTTCCTTTAAGAGTTGACCCCTATTGACATAGAAGACAAAAATACTTTTGCAGTAGTTGCCTCCCCTGAAGGTGTACCCATTCCTCTTAAAAGCCTATTTGAAAGGTTTCAGCTTTTCGTCATGTAAATGTCCTCAGCCTTGTGAGAGATCACTTTTGGGGCTGTTCAGACCACTTTTGGGGCTGTTCAGACCACTTTTGAACAGTTACAAAGGCGGTCTTGAATTAGGATTTTTACTGTATACCAAACTTAAGTACGAGTATTTTTTTTTGGCCCCCGCCCATCGGGGCTTGTAGAAATATATGGGCTGCATGATGCTTCCACGCAGAGCTGAATCCGACACACACACGAGTACTGGTTAACCACTTAGAGGATCTAAGCCTGTCCAGGCAAAGCTTTGTGAGTGTCGGACCGTCCATGCTTATAAACCCTATTGGTTTCATTGAGCGACAGGGCTTGAGATGTCATTTCATTTCAATGTCGGGTAAAAAAACCCACAAAATTGGAAGCAACATCTCCAAAATGACCTTTACAGTGTTGACGGGGACGTTAAACCTCAAATCAAACAAACAAACGAGTAGTTTTTTCTATATAAAGTGGCACTGACAAGGCATCCATTATACAGAGTTCAATCAATTGACTATCCTGTATTGATCGGAAGTCATCCGTATTAACACGAGGTCAAAGCAATAATCATATGTTTTAATTGTGTCAATTAATAAAATTGTCATTAATCAAGTATTTCCGTATTGGCCAAGTTACAGGTCCTCGGTCAGCTGTATTTGCCTGGGCCTTCGGCCATCGGCCAATACAGCAGACCTCGAACCTGTAACTTAAGAATTGTTATTAATTGAGTATCCTATATTACACAAGGTCAACCAATATTAAAAAATCATAAATCATGTTTTAAATTGCGTCAATTAATAAATTAAATTGTCATTAATCAAGTAATTTCGTATTGGCCCAGTTACAGGTCCTCGGTCAGCTGTATTGGCCTCGGCCTTCGGCCTCGTGCCAATACAGCAGACCTCGGACCTGTACCTGGGCCAATACGAAATTACTTGATTAATAACATTATATTATTGTCATTAACTGAATAATACATGTATATCTTCGCAGCTTGCAAAATTTTAAAAATTCCTAAACGTATGTTTATGTAAAGTTTATTTATCGTGGCATAAATAACTTTATCATATGACGTCACTGATAAGCAGTAATCAATATCGTATGACCACACGTGTAATAATACTTTGGCGGGATAGTAACGTCATGACGACGTCCATGTCAACTAGCATGTTTGTGATAAGTTTGTCAGATTTAAAGGCGATGATTTGTTTTTGTTTGATTTGAGGTTTAACGTCCCCGTCAACACTGTATACGTCATTTTGGAGACGTTGCTTCCAGTTATATGGGACTTTTACCCGACATTGAGATGAAATGACAATTTAAGCCGTCCAATTAAACCAATAGAGTTCATATGCATGGACGGTCCAACTTGCATCACTTTTCCTGGGCATGCTTAGAACCTCTAAGCAGTTTACCAGTATCGTGTGCAGTTGGTTTCAGCTCTGCGTGGAAGCATCGTGCAGCCCAATCTATTGCTTCAAGCCCCGATGGGAGGGGGCCGTTAAAGGCGATAAAATCCAATTTCAAGGGGTGATATGATAAACAGAATCTTACACTTGTGGTCATTTCATAAGAAATTATGAAACTCGCCGAATGCTCGTTTCATAAATTTCGTATGAAATGACCACGAGTGTAAGATCCTCTATTGGCTAGTTTTTTGGTATGTGCCTGTGTGTGACTGAAAATACCCGAGGGACAGCCACTGAGTACGTCTTCAGTACACACCCGTTAGTTATAATCGTATCTGAGGTCGAGAAGTCTTCACTGTCAGAAACCTCCAGCTTGCTATTGTAAACTGCTACCAGATCAACCATTTCTGAAAACAGGAAATGAACCCGGGACCAATTGTTCAAAGCATCGACATTACAAAAACACACATATTCAATACATTGAAAGTTTACCGCCGAAACAAAAATATGAAATGTGATATTTTTCCTATTCCTGCTCTAAACCGCTTTGAAATAATAATAATAAAAAACAAGAGGGTCATGATGGCCCTGGATCGCTCACCTGATCCATAGTGCAACAAAAGTGGGCTCTGGGGAGGGCCATTATTGGCCCCAGGACTATAATTTGCATTATCTTGAGGGAGGCCAAAAAGGTGAAGGTTCATACCAAATATCAAAGACCGGAGCCTTCTGGTTTCAAACAAGAAGATTTTTAAAGGTTTTCCTTATATAAGTCTAAAACCTGTGGGCCCTGGGGTAGGGCTATTTTTGGCCCCAGAGCTATAATTTGAACAGTCTTGGTCTAGGTCCACTAGACAAAGCTTCATACAAAATATTAAGGAACTGAGCCTTCTGGTTTCAGACAAGAAGATTTTTTAAATGTTTTTCCTATATAACTTAATGTAAAACCAAAGGGCCCCGGGGCAGGGGCTTTTTTGGCCCCATGGCTATAATTTGAACAATCTTGATAGATGCCCATAAGAGAAAGCTTTATACCAAATATCAAACACCTGAGCCTTCTGGTTTCAGACAAGAAGATTTTTAAAGGTTTTCCCTATATAAGTCAATGTAAAACCAAAGGGCTTCAGTGCGGGGGCATTTTTGGCACCAGGGCTATAATTTGAATAATCTTGGTAGAGGTCCACTTGATGAAGCTACACACCAAATATCAAAGACCTGTGCCTTGCGGTTTCAGAGGAGCAGATTTTTTAAGATTTCTCCTATATAAGTCTATGTAAAACCAAAGGCCCCCGGGGCGTTGGCATTTTTGGCCACAGGGCTATAATTTGAACAGTCTTGATAGAGGTCTACTAGATGAAGCTACACACAAAATATCAAAGACAGTGGCCTTGTGGTTTCAAAGGAGAAGATTTTTTGAAGAGTTTTCCTTTATAAGACAATGTAAAACAAAAGGGGCCCGGGGCGGGGCATTTTTAGTCCAAGGGCTATAATTTGAACAATCTTGATAGAGGTCTTCAAGACAAAGGTTCATACCAAATATCAAACACCTGAGCCTTCTGGTTTCAGACAAGAAGATTTTTGAAGGTTTTCCCTGTATAAGTCAATGTAAAACCAAAGGCATCGGGGCGGGGGCATTTTTTGCCCCAAGGGCTATAATTTGAACAATCTTGGTAGAGGTCCAGTAGATGAAGCTACACACCAAATATCAAAGACCTGAGCATTGCGGTTTCAGAGGAGAAGATTTTTTAAGATTTTTTTTTATATAGGTCTATGAAAAACCAAGGGGCCCCGGGGCAGGGGCATTTGCGGCCCCAGGGCTATAATTTGAACAATCTTGATAGATTCATACCAAATATCAAACACCTAAGCCTTCTGGTTTCAGACAAGAAGATTTTTAAAGCTTTTCCCAATGTAAGTCTACATAAAGCCAAAGGGCCCCGGAGCGGGGTCATTTTGGCCCCAGGACTATAATTTGAACAATCTAGGTAGAGGTCCACTAGATTAAGCTACACACCATATACCGAAGGCCTGGACCTTGCGGTTTCAGAGGAGAAGATTTTTTAAGTTTTCATTGAAAACAATATATTTTTGGCTACCGTGACCTTGATGTGCAATGGACCGGAACCATCTGAACAACTTTGATAGGGGACTACCTAAGGATCATTCTTTTGAAGTTTGGTCAAAATCCGATCAGTGGTTTAGGAGGCGATGTCGTTTGAAGAAATTGTTTACGGACGGACGTACGCACGCACGGACAACGGACGACGGACGAAAAGTGATCCCAAAAGCTCACCTCGTCATTACTGGACATGTGAGCTAAAAACAACAACAACAAAAAAAATGTTCACATTTTTTCTGCAAACATATTAGTATATTTGCCATATTAAATGATCAAAGTTTTAACGATACATACTACATGGAACGACATTGTTAATTTGGACAACTAGCCAAGGGACGTAAAATCATCAAGAAAACGTGTCTAATGGTATATAATAGTAACAGTATATAATTTTGACTCCCTAAAACCTCACTTTTAGAAAGTGGTCAACAGGGGTATATACTATTTTCCTTATTTCTGCTCGAAACATTGATTTTGGGTATTCTTTAGAACCGCCTCGCTGAGGCAGTTCTAACGTATAGCCGCAATCTATTGTTGAGCAGAAATATGAAAAATATCAGAATTTTATCTGAAAATTTTCATTTTTTTTTTTGGGTGGTAAAATTTTCAATATGTTTAAATAGGCGTGTTTTCGAAATGATAGTTTAAATTCAATGGCTCAAGTGTTGAGGGCTCGTTGAAGCCTGTTCTCCTAGGGAGGTCGATAGGAAATATTACAAAGGAAAATAATTTTAGCAATTTTTTTCGGCCCAGTTTTTTCAAACTCTTAGGTGCTAACTTAATAAAATATGTCTTATAAGTCAGTTCTGATACCAAACTCAGCAATTCTGTATTTTCTCATACTTTTCTCACTGCCACGGACGTTTGGCGTACTTCTACTCAGTTCACGTCGTGGACTCTTCACTTTCACTGTGATCAAACTAGAACTGTCAGAGGATCTGACTATACCCCCGCTTAAGCGCATTTTAATGACACTTGGATCAAATGTACACAAAGTGGGATTTTCGAGGGTGTTCATGGCATGAACTTGTTAATGTGATGTTACATCATCATAAAGCTCCTGAGAAATGTTTGACAAAAAATTAATATTGGACTCTTTGGACAGAATGAATGAAAGAAAACATGAACAAATAAGCTAACAAAACCCCATTGTCTCTTACTTGATATATGTCATCATCATTGCATAGTATACCAAGTTTGGGGCTTCTAACTTCTACAGTTTCTGAGAAATCCTTGACAACAAATTCAATATTGGTCTATATGGAGAGAAAGAAGAATGAAATAACAGATGAACAATAAGCATAGAAATCCCAGTGTCTCTTACACGGTATAAGACATCATTATTGCATTGCATACAAGAGGCTTACAGCTTTTATAGTTCCTGAGAAAACTTTGACGAAAAATTTAACACTGGCATTTATGGAGAGAAAGAAGAAGGAAAGAATAGATGAACAAATAAGCCTAGAAAACCCATTGTCTCTTACATGAAACAAGTCACCTTTATTGCATTGAATAAAAATTTGAGGCTTGCAGCTTTTATAGTTTCTGAGAAATCTTTGACGAAAAATTTAACTTTGGCCTATATAGAGAGACGGAAGAATGAAAGAACAAATGAACAAATAAGCCGAGAAAGCCCATTGTCGCTTACACGATATATTCTACCATTATTGCATTGCATACTAAGTTCGAGGCTTCTAGCTTTTGTAGTTCCTGAGAAATCTTTGACGAAAAATTTAACGTTGGTTTATATGGTGAGAAAGAAGAATGAAACAGATGACCAAAAGAAGTCTAGAAAGCCCATTGTCTCTTACACAATAAAAGTCATCATTTTTGCATTGCGTACAGAATTTTAGGCTTGTAGCTTTTATAGTTTCTGAGAAATCTTTGACGAAAAATTTAACATATGAGAGTTATATGAGAGAAGGAAGAAAGAAAGAGCAAATGAACGAAAAAGTCAATAAAGTAGAAGTAAAACAAAGATCAGGAATTGATACAATTAACTTACTCCACCCATAAAAGACACCAAAGGGAAAGAAATACAAACATTAAGCGACCAGACCATAATGGAAACCTAAACAAAGGAAGGCCATAAGGACAGTTAAACCCACCGTCTCTTACACGATATAAGTCATCATTGCTGCATTGCATACCAAGTTTGTGGCTTCTAGCTTTTATAGTTTCTGGGAAATCTTTGACAAAAAATTTAACATTGACCTATATGGAAAAAAGGGAGAATGAAAGAACAAATGAACAAATAAGCCAAGAAAGTCAATTGTCTCTTACAGGATATATTTCACCATTATTGCATTGCATATCTAGCTTTTATGGTTCTTGAGAAATCTTTGACGAACACATTTAACATTGGCCTTTATGGAGAGAAAGAAGAATGAAAGAACAAAGGAACAAATAAGACTAGAAAGCCCATTTTCTCCGACACGATATAAGTCATCATTATTGCATTGTATACACGGTTTGAGGCTTGCAGCTTTTATAGTTTCTGAGAAATCTTTGACGAAAAACTTTAAATTGGTCTATATGGAGAGAAAGAAGAATGAAAGAACAGATGAACAAATAAGCCTAGAAAGGCCATTGTCTCTTACACGATATAAGTCATCAATATTGCATTGCATACCAAGTTTTAGGCCTCTAGCTTGTATAGTTATTGAGAAATCTTTGACGAACATTTTTATAATGGGACTTCTATGGAGATAAAGAAAAACTATCCTGTGCAGAGTTTAGCTTTTGTTGCTGCCAAGAATAACTCAAATGACATTTACTTATTCAGCCAATGTTTATCTTCAGCTCTATAATAAGAAACTAAAGGGACAAATACAAGGGAATGTGACAGACAGAAGCTGGATTTTCTCTCAAACAAATACTACCAAGGTGCTCTACTTGTATACCAAATTCAAAGATTCAGGCTCATAGACTGTTCAAGATATACTCAAAAATTATTTTAGTTACGAAATAACGGAAGGACGGACATTCATGATGCTTCCACGCAGAGCTGAAACCGCTCCGCAAACGAGTACTGATAAACAGCTTGGAGGATCAAAGCCTGCCCAGACAAAGCGTGCGGGTCAATGCTTATTAACCCTATTGGTTTCATTGGGCTTGAGATGTCATTTCATCTCAAGGTGGGGTAAAAATCCCACAAAAAAATGGAAGCAACGTCTACAGTGTTGACGGGGACGTTAAAACCTCAAATCAAACAAACAAACAAACAAACAGACCCCCTTTTTCAAAAGCGGGGGTATAATAAACCGTCGAAAAATCATAAAAGTTCTAAGATTGGGGCGCCCTCCTGGACTGACATTAGACCAGCGTAATCTGGCTATTGGAATGCTTACTGGCGGCATGAAAGTTAAGGAGGTTGAAGAACATTTCCATGTTAGTGAAAGTGCCATGTCAAGACTCAGGTCAAAGATCCATCAAACTGGCATCGTCAAAGACAAACCACGCTCTGGTAGACCGCGTAAAACAACACGATGTGAGGACAATTATATTGTGACGTCATCTCGACGTAATCGGTTTCTCAGCAGCACCAGAAATGCAGGTTCGGAATGCCAGTGGAACACGAATTGGCGGTTGGATTATGAGGACTAGACTACGAGCGGCGCGGTTACGTCGACCTTACATAGGATTTCCACTGACGCGGAACCACAGGCTGGCTGGACTCAATTGGGCAAGGGCACATCGTCGGTGGACAAGACGGCAGTGGAACCAAGTTGTGTTCACGGAAGAATCCCGTTTCAATTTGAAATTTGCTGGCGGAAGAGTAGACCTACGTGTTTGGAGTCGAGATGGAGAAAGGATGAACCCTGCTAACGTCATTCAGCATGACGGTTTTAGAGGCAGCAGCGTTGTTGTTTGGGACGGAATTTCGCATCGGGCCAAGACTATCTCCTCTCAAATCGCCCATCCTTCGAAAATATACTAATCCGTGGAAAAGAAGTGGAATGTATCCCAGTATTTCTAAGTGCAATGCCAAGAGGTGCAGATGTTGTTCGCATTTAAGCAATGCGTCTACCGTTACTTCATCTGTAAACGGTAGACGCTTCTCTGTAGTTAACATGTCTGATTTGACATGACAGTCTACAAATTTAATTTATCTAATTACATGACGTGCTGCAAACTGTAATATGCAATACGTCGGTCAAACTAACCGCATGCTTAAAACTAGATTGAACGATCATTATCGTAGAATGAGTAAGCCTAAGAAAACTGACACTTTCTTGTACCGTCACTTTCGACGTACAGGTCATTCTGTAAATAACATTGTTATACAACCAGTGGAAAAAACTTTATTACGATGCAAATTCTACATCTAGATTCAAAATTATAAAAAGACATGAGGCTGAACTGAAGTGGATTAAATATTTACAGACCCCTTTTCCACTGGGATTTAATGACAACATTTATCATGAGGGTAATATTTCTAGAATGCCGGACTTTGATATTTTCTCGCTCCTGGAATGTCGAAAACGCAGAACTAGATCTCACGGCACCAGGAAAAATGGTAACTTTAAACGTAAATTACGTGCGTTTAAACGAAACAATACTAGACTGAAGTGACTGTAAATTATATTATTAAATCATGGACGCCACTCTATGCTTTCATTTTTAAGTTCATTACCCGTTTCTGTTTTACGTCTTCTGGACACCGAGGCGAATAAATTCTACGATAGTTCTAATCAGTTATATGATGCGGTTCTCTTAACTAGAGGCTATACTCAGCATACTCTCCGTCCTTACATTGATTCTGAAATTAATCATAAACGCCATTTCTTCAAAACATCTTTCATTAATAAGGGTATGGATTTTATAGATTTGCCCAGTATCTTCCGTGAGAGCTCGGTGCTTTCTTCCATTCCTGCTTATTTTCAAAATACTGATACACCTATAATTTGCTATAAATATAACAAACCTGTTAGATCTATCATTTGTAATTTTAATAAACTTGTTTAAGATCTTGATATTGATACTAATACTCCTGATTCATGTGATTGTAAAAACTCAGTGTATTGCTATCCTGCTGCTGGTCATGTAATTACTGGCAATTTGAAAATTATTCCTGATTCTAGGATAAGGAATATAATTTCTAAAGGACCGAAATATCGGTTTCCTTCTAAAATTGATTTCAGTAAATGTAGAGATGAAATCGATACTTCCTTGAATGAATTCGGTAATCGATGGTGTAAGCGAGAGTATGTTGAGCATAAAGCCCTTAAGGACTGGAAACTAAGCATTTTAAAACTAGTGAATAAACGCATTTCTTTCTATTCTCAAAATACTAACTTATTACCTCCTAAGCCTAAGACGTCTTTACGTCATCTTAAACTAGGTATCCAAGAATTTCATAAGAAGTTTGTTTTGGCCCCTGCTGACAAGGCCGCTAACAACGTCGTCGTTGTGTGACGGCTCCACTATATTAACACGCTTAAGCAGAAGCTTGGTGGTACTAAGGCCTATGAACTTCAGCCTTTAACTGAAGAGAGAGTTATTGTACATGAACACATTTGTCATTCAGCCACCAAGTTTGCTGTGTGTGTTACCGAAGGCCAAGACAAGTTTCCTACGCTATGCTGGTTACCAAAACTTCATAAAAGACCTTACAAAGCACGGTTTATTGCAAATTCTAACTCTTGCACTACCACTGAACTTTCTAAATTATTAAATTCCTGTCTTACTGCTATTAAAACGCATGTAATTAAATATTGTGATAAAGTCTTTGAAAGATCAGGAAGAAATCTGTTTTGGTCTATAAAAAATTCGAATGAGGTTTTAAATAAATTGAAAGCCAGACATTTTCGTGCTTCAAGTCTGTCTACTTACGATTTTTCCACTCTTTACACTACACTTCCTCATAATCTTATAAAAGAAAAGCTTAATGATTTAATTGAATGGGCTTTTCACAGAGAAGATTCTCTCTATCTTGCATGTAATGTCAGAAATGCATTTTTCACTTCTAAAGAGCATAAGAATTATACACTTTGGTCATGTCAGAAAGTGTGTGATGCCCTCACCTTTCTACTTGACAATGTTTATATTAGATTCGGTACTAAGTTATTTAGACAAATTGTTGGCATTCCGAATTGGGTACGAATTGCGCACCTCTTGTGGCTGATCTATTCTTGTATTGTTATGAAAGAGACATAATGTTGTCGCTTTCCATTAATAACCAATCTGAAATTATTGAAGCTTTTAGCTCCACTTCTAGATATTAAGATGATTTATTAAATATTGATAATACCTATTTCGATGGTTTGATCAGTCAGATTTACCCCCCAGAACTTCAGTTAAATAAAGCAAATTCTTCTGATACCGAGGCCCCGTTTTTGGATTTACATCTATCTATTGTGGGTGGGTTTGTTTAATGCAAAATTTATAATAAACGCGATGACTTTGATTTTGAGATTGTGAATTTTCCTTTTTTGGATGGTGATGTTCCTCGTACGCCATCCTATGGCGATTATATTTCGCAATTAATTCGATTTGCTAGAGTGTGAAGTCATGTAACTGACTTCAACACTCGTAATAACTTATTAATGGCTAAACTTCTTAATCAGGGTTATCGGTACCATAAACTACGCAAAGCTTTTTCAAAATTTTATAGACGCCATTCTGATTTAATTTCAAAATTCAATGTCGGACTTAAATCTCTTCTGCAACAAGGTCTATCGGAACCCGAATTTTATGGTGACTTAATATATAAATTCAGAAAAATATATAACTGCATTGACTTCAGCACCCAATTTCGCAAAATCATTCTTCGATATAAAAAAATTGGGTACAACATGGATATTATACGACAGACTGCATGCATGGTAGTTAACCCAATCACGGTTGGCAACTTTGCTTCCTTCTTTAATTGCACGCCGGTGGGTCAGGCCTCAGATTCTATGACGGTACCAACGTAAAGGCTTATTGAGAATTAGAGAGATCTAATTCAAGGTAATGTTGGTTGGTGCTTGATGCTCTGTCTCTGGTCGGGCCCATCGGAGTCTAACTGTTGGTTTTCTTTTGCTCCAGCATTTCAGTGGTTTCTTGCTGTCGAGTCCTCACCGTTGTCTCAAATCTGTGGTTCTTTGATTTGTGTTCACGGAGATGTTGCACTGATGAGTTAGGAAGCCTTCATGCGGACTGAACAAATTATTTGTCTAAATCGCGGCGGAAGTAAAGGCGAGGATTGTGGCCACGTAAAATCGATTTAAGCCCCCCCAGTGGAAATCTTTCCGCTGACCGTTCCAATGCGGTTCTTCTGTGGCGATTTATTTATGTTGTTGTTTGTTACTTACTGTGTGTATCACTTGTGTCTTTTGATTTTGGATGGCTATATGGCCATTTTGTGGGAAAGTAACTGTCCTTATGGCATTCCTTTGTTTAGGTTTCCATTATGGTCTGGTCGCTTAATGTTTGTATTTCTTTCCTTTTGGTGTCTTTGATGGGTGGAGTAAGTTAATTGTATCGATTCCTGATCTTTGTTTTACTTCTACTTAGTGACTGTTCAGGGAAACGTGAATGCCGTCCGATACTGTGATGAAATTGTTCGGCCTGTGTTACTGCCGTACTAAAGTCAAGGACACGCCAAGATTTCGAGCATGAGAAGATGGCGTTGGGCTGTTCTGGACTCATATGGTGGGCAAACCAGATACTGTTATTTGGTGTGAGTTTCTGTGTGAGACCCCGACGTTGATTGACGCTATGCAGCGGGTGTATTTTGTTCTTTTTTCTAATCAAATTTGAAAATTTTCATAGCAATTACATATAATATTGATGCGTAAAACATTGGTTCAATTTTAAATCCAGACAATAGCGAAAGTAGCGGTTATATAGAAAATTGCTAAATTTATTTCCCTTAGTATATATAATTAACCCATTCGTCCACCTGATAAGTTTTGAGTAGTCCTTTTACAAATATAGGGGTGTCAGGTTTGTTTTTGTTTGTGGCATTTTTACAAAAGAACAAAACATAAATGTTCTTAAAACAGTGTAGAGTAGAAGTAAAACAAAGATCAGGAATCGATACAATTAACTTACTCCACCCATAAAAGACACCAAAGGGAAAGAAACACAAACATTAAGCGACCAGACCATAATGGAAACCTAAACAAAGGAAGGCCATAAGGACAGTTACTTTCCCACAAAACGGCCATATGGCCATCCAAAATAAAAAGACACAAGTGATACACACAGTAAGTAACAAACAATACCATAAATAAACCACCACAGAAGAACCGCCTTGGAACGGTCAGTGGAATGTTTTCCACTGGGGGGCTTAAATCGATTTTACGTGGCCACAATCCTCGCCCTTACTTCCGTCGCGATTTAGACAAATAATTTGTTCAGTCCGCATGAAGCCTCCTAGACCCTAATTTGGATCCATAGTGTTTGTCACTGTCCCCCAAAAGGGCCGCTAGGCATATATGGGTTAAAGGCGCATTACGAAAACTCGCCTATAAAAATATATTTAAATTGTTACCACCAAAGAGAGTGAAAATGTTTATATAAACATTCTGATTTCCTCTCAAAAAAGCTTGAAACTGACCCGGTCATGTGGTTGGAACTGTTCCAAGTGGTCCTCAATACCACTTTTGAACAGTCCTAAAGGTGAACTTTAACGTTTACACAATGCTATAGATGTGAAAACATAAATAATATCTATCAATACTTTACCATTGACAGAACTCGATCCCAAATCTTCATCTATTAGTCCATCGTGGTCATCATCTGCAAATACATAGTCAACACGAAAACACGCCTATATAATTCTGCCCCCTTGAACCCAACCATTATATAGTAAAACTAGGGTTTACAGGGGTAAACATTATTTTTCTTATCTCTGCTCTAAAATATACATTGTGGGTACTCGTTAGAACCGCCTCGATGAGGCGGTTCTAACGAGTACCCAAAATTTATATTTTGAGCAGACATAAGAAAAATATCACCATTTTTCTTCTTAAAAGTTTCGCTTTGTCGGCGGTAACATTTACAATGTATTTGTATAGGCATGTTTTCGTAATTGCATACTACCTAAGGGGGTAGATTCATGTAAATCTTCAGAGGAGGCAACTCCTGCAAAGTGGTTTTGTTTCCTACATCAATAGGGGTCTGCTCTAAAAGGAAAGAATTCGATTTTGAGGAGCAAATGATTTCCTTTACGTGTAGTTCCTTTTTCAGTGAGACCGGGTCTCTAGAGAGGCGAACAGGATGACCCGACAAAAGCACCCTCCCCACTTTAAAAATGGTGGAAAAAACTGCCAGGTTTTCCCATTGCCTTTAAGGTGTGCGTGCATCTCTTAACTGAGCCAGAGCACGACAAAACCAATAACGCAGTTTCTCAGATCTGATAAGACCCCGACCAGCCTGCGCATCTACACAAGTTCTCTAATAGAAAGTACTTTTAAGAGTCTTCCGGATATGCGAGGAAAGTTATCAACTAACCTTGCCTGCACATCTACACACCCTCTCTAATAGCAAGTGTCTTGGCATCTCCACGATCTTTACCTTTGTTAGTGACTAGCACTTTATATATGTGTATCACTAAACTACATGTTATTACTCATTGGGAATTAAGCAGAGATATGACGTTGACGTTAGTGACGTCGTCGTTAGAGACAAGGGACGTTAGTTTCAGGGCTGGACAACAATGGTGAGTTAAAGGCAGCTGGGACAGAAATACTGTCATTATATAGTGCGGGATACAGGAGGAATGCATTTTCAGCAAATAGTGGAACAGGGCAGGACACAGAATAACATGTATACAGCAACAGAATAATTGTATATATAACAGATAGGACCTGGATGACAGTGGAAGTGGATGTACAGAAATACAAGGAGAATGTACAGAAGAGACATTTGAGGTTAAAGTAAGCGGACTTTCAAGAAATAAGGATATTGTTGTGCAGACGTGACTGTTGTCTTTCTATCTCCAACTACAAGACTCCGCCCCGATCAAACAAGTTTAACCCCCTGACGTCATTCCGAGATTTTCATGCGCTTTTCCCGCTTCTCTAACCACGTGACCTCCAGCTGTGGCCATCCTTTCACCACTTCCTCTCCTGACACCAAACAGACAAGTACGATGCATCGCTCGGAAACTGCTGGTCGACGGATAGGTAAGTCATCTACATTACATCAATTGGCGCTGCGAGGACAAATTGGAAAGCGGGTAAGTAGATTTATTATATTGTTATTTTGTAGCGTAGTTTTTCTGCGTTGTTCGCCGAGATTGCCATTCTTTCCTTTTCTGATATTATCAGTTATGGTAATTTAACTATTTATTTCATTATCTTGGAAAGCAATTCTTTTCTGGAAGTCTAATTTGATAATTGATTTATTTTTCCTTCACATTCTAATGACCTTTTGAGACTTATTAGATCCAGTTTCATACCGGAGTCCATTGCGGTCCCTTCCAATTACCGCCGGTACTTGGTTTACCGTTCAGGTGCTGTGCCGAACTATTTCACCACACCAGTATTTATTCATTCACGGAAGACATTTTTTTTTTCTTCTCGCCCTTTTTACAGGTAATTTACTGAATTTTGTAGTGTTCCACATTATTTTGTGATTGAAATGGCAGTTTCGGAGAATGTATTAGTTAGTGGTGAACTAACATGCACCTTTTTCTGCCTTAGTTACACATTTTAACGCTTCTTGATGCGTATTTTCTTTTAGTCATATTGACTTTACAGACCCCCAACCCCCAAAATGCTGAACATTTACACAGCATCCCAAAAGGATCTGGCCGGCATTGACAAAATTGGGGCCCAAACAGCTAACAGAATTGTGGAGCTGAGGGAAAAGGTCAGAAATGGACAGCATCCCCCCATAACCACTCAAGACCTGGCTCAAATTAGATTGACTGAAGCTCATTGGATTCAGTTTATCCAAGATCAAGTCATTTCACTTGAATTAACAAGTGAATTTAGGAGAGTCGAACCTGGGGCTGCTTTCGTCACTTCTGACGTATTTACGAAGCGTATGGATGCCATGACAGAGAGGCTCGAATTCCTGGCACAAACCATGACCAACCAATTTGAGAATGTGGCTGCCAGGTGTGAACAAATGGCCTCTTCATGGCAAACCAATACCGCCGCTATTCAGAGTACTGAGCGTAAACTGCAAACCTTGGCTTCACAAAATACAGCCGATATGAAAGAGCTGGAGACTAAATTGGAGCTCAGAATTAATAAAAAATTCACTGAGCTCCATGATAGTATCCAGACTATTGACCATAGACTGTACCGGGCAGATGGGTCTATCTTTGATTCCAAGATGGACTCAACTGCTCAAACAGCTTGAATATGGTAACCCCAGTACCAGTCTTGAAGATAAGTCAGAGGGAGCACAACAACTTAGTCAGGTTGATCGGGAATCAGAAAGGAAAGATTCAATCCTGGAAAAAAATAAAAAATGTGCATCCCTCTGACAATATTTATGGCTCTGGAAGGCCAGGGGTAACTCAAACTTCCTCCGGGGATACTGCCTTGCCTGGTAAGACCGATAATAATGATGATGATGATAAAGAAAAGCGTTGGGGCAAGGCAACCGGAGGGAGATCAAGAACTCGTAGGAGTGACTCATCCTCCCCATCTAGGCCATTGTCTCCCCTGCCATCAAAATTGGAGTCATTTTCGGGTGACCCCAAAGGAATGTCATGGTCAAACTTCATTATTAAGTTTGACCGGACTGTGGTAAGGAGACGGTGGTCAGATGGGAAAGCTTTCGATCGGCTTTTCAGTTGTTTAACTGAAAAAGCCTTAGAATATGCCACCAGGTGTCATAATGGCGATTGTTATGACACTCTGAAGAAGGAGATGAAGTTGCGTTTTGATTTGCTGGATGAGCCTGTAGCTGCTCGCCAGAGGCTTCATCTCGTGAAGCAATTCGATGATGAAGACATCGAAGTGTTCCTTCAGAGGGTCCTGACGATTGCAATGGATGGCTATGGCAACACTGACATTAAAACAATGCAGCAGTTAGCAACGGAGTCATTTCTACGGGGTTGCAAAAATAAAGAGGCTGCATCAATAGTAATGCAGGAGCCTCCAGGGACCATTCAGGAGGCCTGTAGAAAATTAAAAACTGTTGTTGCCAACCGGAAGGCAATCTTGGGAGGTAGAGTGTCTCTCAAGAAAGGCTCTTTACCGCACAGGAAGAAAGAAGAGTTGCAGACTTTGAGAGAAAGGTAGATAACCTTTCTACATACCTCCGGTCTGTTTCTCCCAGGTCTGACCGTTGGCATGGGGCCATTTGGGGGACCGGGGTAGGACTCAATCAAGAGGCTATTCGCCAAATGAGGGGTCCTATCAGGGTTTCCGTGACTGGGGTCGTGATGGGGACAGGCGGTCCTCAAGACAGGAATCGGTATCACCCAACGGGTTCCGGGGGCCCTATGGGTATCGTCCACCGTTTTCTCCACAAAGACCGCATTCACCTGATTATGCCAACAGATATTCCTCAGAGGATAGGCATACTCCCCGTTTCCGTCCAGAAAACCGCTATCCTGATGTGAGATACCCATCAGAAAGAAACCGATCCCCTTATGGATACCATTCAAACAGGTATCCATCGCCAAATGGATACAATGCGGCACGCCGCTATCCATCACCCAATGGATATCCTTCTGATAGGTATCCATCCCCCACTGGATATAACTCCAGAAGATATCCTTCGCACAATGGATATCTTTTTGATAGGCATCCCTCCGCAAGCAATCGACCCAAGAATTACCCCTCCCCAAATAGGAGCCCTTCACCCAACCTTCATAAACATCGGTCCCCTACTCAACAGTACTCCCCATATAACAAAGATGTGTATCAGTCAAGACCACACGTCCATAAGGGGTATCATGATCCCTCTGGGGATTCTCGGAGCTCTGGTGGTCGACCCCCTGACATTGGTCCCAGTCACTCTAAGTCTTCCAAACAGACTGGGGGCGTGCCGTCGGGGTCATCCGTTGAGGATTTAAACTTCAACGGACTAGGGGCTCCGGCGACAAGCTTCTAGTCCACTCTGATCTGAGTCGCCCATGTGACGTGTTGGAAGTGACATTGCCAAGTCATCGGAATTTAACCGCGACTGTTCGCGTTCTTTTTAAAGGAGAGCCTACAGATGCGGTTATTGACAGTGCGGCTATGGTGACTTTAGTAAGGGATGATTTCTTACAGTCTGTCTTTGAACATGAAAGTGTGGGCTCAGTTTGCATACTTTCAGGGATAGGTGCTGATCCTGTACAGGGTAGACTTGTACATAATGTGCCTATCACTGTGGGTATGCAAACATTTTTGCACACTGTTTGTGCAGCACCAATTAAAGATGTCTGCTTGTTGGGCCTAGATTTTCTGATAGCCACAGGCACAATTTTAGATTTGAACAGACATATTTTAACTGTTAAAGATGAGAATTTCCCAGTTAAAGTCATCATGAACCCAGTACTTCAAGTGTCGAATGTAGCCGCAGTACGTCGCACTGTTCTACAGCCGCACTCTGTAGGCTACATTACAGGTAAGTTGGATAACCCCATTGAGGGACCCTACATGATCTCTGGTGTTAAATGTAAAAAAGCCCTGGTTTCTAACGTCTACGGCAACGGTATTATGGTCACTTTAAAGGTCATAAATGATTCGGATAGTTTCGTAACCTTTAAAAAAGGTAAATCTATTGGACAAGCAGAATCAGCTGAGCTTGTCCACGACTATGATCAATGTACTGTATCCAGATCAGAACAAGTACATTGTACAGGAGATCAGGAAGACCCTGATGTTCAGCAATTACCCGAATACCTCCAATCAATGTATGACAAAAGTATTTCCGGCCTTTCTTCTAACCAAAAAATTGATTTTAAACAATTTTTATGTGAATTTCAAGATGTTTTCTCTAAAGATGATTTTGATTTAGGTTGTTTATCTGGAGTGGAACATAAAATTCAAACTCATGATGAAATCCCAATAGCAGAAAAATTCATTCGTACTCCACTCCAGTTCCAAACACAGGAAAAGGAATATATTGAAAAGCTTTTGAAACAAGGGGTGATTGAACAATCAGTGTCGGAATGGTCTGCTGCTCCTGTGCTTGTCCGTAAGAAATCTGGTGAGCTGCGCAACTGTATTGACTATAGGGCTTTGAACTCTAAAACATAAAAAGATAATTATAATATTCCTCTTATTGAGGACTGTCTTGATTCTCTATAATGGGAAGAGACTGTTCTGTTTGCTTGATCAGTCTTCTGGCTACTATCAGATCCCCCTGGACCCAATTTCGAAGCATAAAACTTCATTCAGTACCCGGTTCGGTAGCTTCCAGTGGACCCGCCTCCCAATGGGGCTCTGTACAGCCCCTGCGACCTTCCAGAGGACCATGCAACTTGTCCTCCGGGGGCTCCAGTGGGAGGAAGTTATTGTGTACCTTGATGATGTCATTGTTCTTGGCACTAACTTCAAAGATACTCTTGGCGCTTTGCGAAAGGTTTTCTGTCGGTTTCGCCATCACAATTTGAAATTCAAACCCAGGAAATGCCACGTTTTCAAGGAAGAGGTGGAGTTTCTGGGCAAACTTGTGAGTGGAGATGGCACTTCTATAGCTCCTGATAAATTGGAGGCTGTCAAAAGATGGCCAGTTCCCTTGAATGCTAAACAGTTAATGTCTTTTCTAGGGTTTATGAACTACCACAGGGATCATATTTCTGATTTTGCACAGGTCGCGGCTGACCTATATACCTTATGTCATGCTAAAGATTATGTCTGGACCCGGAGACACAAGCTTGATTTGACAAACTGAAAGAAATGGCAACTTCTGCTTCAATGTTGGCTCATCCATCTCCTGACGGTTTATTTATTCTTGATACTGATGCTTGTGGGAATCAAATAGGTGCTGAATTGTCTCAGGTCCAAACTGGTGTTGTTAAGCCCATCTGCTTTGCCAGCCATGTTTTTCTTAAGCAGCACAGAAAATATTGTACCACCAGGAAAGAGCTATTAGCAGTAGTAAAGTTATGTCGCCAGTTACGGCATTATCTGCTTGGACGATTCTTTCTGATCAGAACTGATCATAATTCCCTTGTCTGGTTAACCCGTTTTAAGCATATAGAAGGACAGCTGGCACGTTGGCTGGAAGAACTGTCACAATATAACTTTAGGATCTTACATAGGCGTGGCGCAGAACATGTAAATGCGGATTCTTTAAGCCGTATAAGAGATCCTTTGAAGGAGTGTGACTGCTATAAAGCATGTGTTAACGTCGGTGATCTCCCCTGCGGAGGTTGCACTTATTGCTGGCGGGCTCATAGGCAGTGGGCTAAGTTCGATGAGGATGTTGATGATGTTGTCCCGTTGGCTGTGCGTTCGGTTGGTGATTTGAGGGCTGAACAGTCTCCCCCAGAATCTCAGACAGACTCAAATTGTGTTTTTAATTTGTCATCTCTCCAACTCCGAAAACATCAGCTTGAGGATTCAGATATTGGTGTAGTTTTGTATTGGCTTGAGCGCTCCTATGAACCTGCCACTAGGGAACTACATTTATGTAGCCCTGAGACCAGAACCTTGTGGCTCACAAGGCATCAACTTCAGATGCAGGATCGTGTTTTGTTCTATCTCTGGGCAAACCAGAATGGCCGCTCTCAGTCTTTTGTTGTTCCTAAGGAACTCAGAGCTAGAGTCCTTTACCACTGGCATGACTCTAAAAGCTCTGGTCATCTTGGCCAAGTTAAGATCTTTGTTTTACTTCTACTCTGAACAGATTACGAGAGAGATTTTATTGGTATGGACTGTCCAGGGATAGTGACATATATGTAAAGCAGTGTACTAGCTGCAACCAAAACAAAAAAGGGAATCGAGCCCCTAGGGGTGCTCAAGAGCAATACCATGCTGGATGCCCCATGGAACGGGTTCATCTGGACATTCTTGGTCCCATCAATCCACGCAGCAAATCTGGCTCCAGCTACATACTTGTTATGGTGGACCAATTCACAAAATTGGTTGAGCTTGCAGCTTTGCCAGCCCAAAATCCAGAATTAACAGCTCGGGCAGTTTTGAGACAATTTGTTGTAACTTTCGGTTGTCCCCTCGAGGTCCATACGGACCAAGGAAGGAATGTTGAAAGCGACTTGTTTAGAGCTTTTTGTGATCTCCTGGAGATCACCAAAACCAGGACTACACCTTGCAGACCATGTAGTAATGGTCAATGTGAGGTTGCTAACAGAATTATACTGCAGATGATTCGATCGTATGTGTCCCAGGGTATGAAGGATTAGGACGAGCATCTCCCCTTGATCTCTATGGCATTACATTCTATGAAAAACAGGACAACAGGTTTTTCGGCCAATATGCTCATGTTGGGGAGAGAGGTTATTCAACCTATTGATTTGATTTTGGGGCTACCAAAGCCATCTCCCCAGGACCAACCAAACTGGGTTGGTTCATTGTCCCGTAATCTCTCAGAGATCCATAAACTGTCCAGAGAGAAAATTCGCGAAACTCAGCTGCGCCAAAAGAGAGATTACGATCTAAGGTTGTTTGAAAGGTCCTATAAGGTTGGTGATGTTGTCTATTCGAGAGACTCATCCACACAGATTGGCATAAGTTCCAAGATTAGACCCCCATGGACTGGCCCTCTCCTTGTAGTGGCCGCTCGTCCTGCAATCTATAGACTTCGGGGCAGGAAGAAATCTGTGGTTGTCCACCATGACAGGCTGAAGCCATGCACCGATTCATCCTTCCCGTTGTGGTTGCAGAGGCGGAGGCTTTATCTTCTCCAGGCTCTGTCCATGGATGGGGAGATGGATCGGATTGGAGATCAAGAACCTGATAAATCTACTCAGGATGGTCCCCCGAATGTCGGGATTGCCTCTGATCCTGATCAGACACTTATTGTCTATGATCCTGTTGAGACGCTTCCCTATATGTTGGGGGATGATTCTGACGGGATTGGTGGACGGCAACGGTAATACCGATTCGGTTCCCGATCGCGAAACGCCATTCGCCATTGTCACTGACACCATGTCACAAACCCATTCTGGTGATCCAGATTCAGAGGGAGATCTGGAAGACTTTACCAGCATCCCTTCCACAGCCTAAAACCACCCGTAGGGGCCGAAATATTCATATGCCGGCTAGATACCTTCATTAGATGCCCAAACCTTAGGTTCGCACATCAGTATATGCCAAAAGTGCTTGTATGTAGTTTGGCGTGTGCAGATTTGTGAACCTATATATGTGTTCAGGCGCACACAGGTGTGGTTGGCTGGTGGAGCCAGTGGTTGACTGGTCACTATAGCTGTGTGTGCCAGATTCGTTGGTTCTCTCGATTTTGGCAGACAGTTTCATCTGTGTGTCTGGGTCGGGAGAATCAACTGAAGTAGCATGTTCAGTGTATGCGGATGTGGATGGCTGATAGAGCTTGTATGTTGATTGGCTGCTATGTCCGCATATGCTGAACCAGCATTATTATTGTTTATACGGACATAGGGGGGGGGGGGTCGGGGGACGGTGATGGGCATCTCTGCCTCCCAGTATGTTTAAGATTTTTAATGGCCGGTATATGACATGGTACCTTTACCATGATTTTTAACTGTGTACCACTATCATCACATTCTGGGGATCTCAGGGTGTGGTGGTGGTGGTGGATGTAACATATAATGTATATTGGTGGCAATGGTGTGAGTAATTGGGCAGGGTTGCTCATCCCATTGGCACATTTTCCTTTGACATATATGTGTCTTAAATTTTAATTAAGAGCATGCCTATGGTGGTATGTAACATGTGAGCTGCTGACCTCTACGATATCAAGTCGTTGGTTCTCCTCGGGTACTCCAGTTATCACTCACCTGACTTGTGCAATGCCATTTTAGTGGTTTTTCCTCGGGTACTCATGTTATTGTCCACCTTAATTAACGGTCAGCTCACAGTGAATATTTTAACAAAGATGTAAGGTCAAAATGGGTTAAATATGTGTTTATTATTGTTTATGTTGTTTTCATTGTTGTGTAAAATGAGAAAAAAAATATAAAATTGTAAACCAAATAAAAAAGCGCCAAAAGTCCATCCTACATCATACAATATGTATAAAACTTCATCGTTCTAACTTCGCTACATAAATTGAAATATATATAAAATAATATATATAAAATCCATTAAAAATAATCACTAACTGATAAATAACCCACTTTGGAAATTCTATTTTAGGATGCCAAGAGCGACTTGTGAAACCTGTGGCATAGTTATGCATAAGTTGCGTAGGCATGCTCTAAGGGCTCATATGCCATGGTATATGGACCCGTCCACTGCCTGTGTAGATTGTCAGGTGCCTGAGGGTTGTGGAAGAGATCTAGAGTCGTTTCATGCGCGGCACCAGCGGGTTGTGGGGGATTCCCTATTTGGGGCTTAGTTCCTCCTCATGGGCGGATTATTCCGTTTTGTGATGGTGGAGCTGGGCCTTGGATCTCCTGACGACATGTTGGGGTTCGTAGAAGCAAGGGGGCTTTTTCCCACAACTTTCAGGTTCTCTGAGGATGAATGTTTCTTCTTCAGGGAATTCGACAAGAGATCCGGACTGGAACCTTTGACAACTGAAGGTTATAAACAAATACCCCCCGTGAGGTTGATTGTGTTGTCGAACTATACAATAATGACATGCCTTTTGTCTTTATTTAACCAATCTGCACGGTTAGCTTTCAAATCTGTTGTTCAGTATGTCCGATTGGATGGTTCCAGTCCGCCAAGTGGCTTTCCACGGATGAAAGTGGGAATCTGTGATTCCCATTTCCATCTGGATCGGTTCACTTGTCGACCTATCACTACACTGTCGGATCTAGAGTGCTCGGCGGTATCGTCCCAAAAGTTAATATTTGGTATTACTAATTATGTTTTTCCTGGGGGGTGGTCCAAAATTGACAGGCAGATGAAGGATGAGTCCAGGTTGAGATTCACTCTGGGTATTCATCCTCATGTGCTTGTTAAAGTGAATGACCACCATTTGTTTTTCTCAGATCCATTTTACAATAACACCATTGAGGAATGATAAAATCATATTCTCCTCCTAAACTGTTGCTCTAATTAACTGTAATGGCTCATTAAAGTTGTTTATAGGGTATCAGACATTTTTACAGATTATATTTCCTGCACTGATCTCAAGGAGACTGTTCAGTCCATGTTCCGACAGCTATCTTTAGCAGCTGAGGATTTTAGAGGGGAAAGTGAACTTTAAAATAATAAAAATGCCTTCTTGAAAGGGCAAATATTGGACAAGGAATTAACTGTTTTTCTATCCCTGACCCTTAGAAAAATAAAGAGTTATGTAAAAAATGAATTCATAATCTTGGAACAGAGAATCTTAACATCAAGACAGTTGTTTATGCAAAGCATAACATTTGTGCTAAACATTCTGAAGATAGCTGTTTTCAAGTGGGCTTGAAAGTGTGTTGATTACTTGTTTCTTTTCTTTTCTTCATTAATTAATGCCTATCGGTATCATTTAACCAATCATTTCCTTAGCACGCCTTGACAATTTTAGGTAATATTTCATGGCACTTCACTATGGTCTTTTGTGATATTTTTCTTAACCTTTTTTGTACAAAATGGAATCTTCCTCCTGATATATACCAGACGTCCATTTAAAAATTAAGGGCTGTCAGGTTGTTTCCCTCAAAATTTATTAGGAAAATGGCTGAACATTTTGCAAACAGTGTAAGCCCTGATCAGACGCCGTGTGCTGCGGCGTCTGATCTGGACCTGCACTGTTTGCCAGGGTACCTCTTTTGGGGTTTCTGGTACTAAAGGGTTTAATCCAGATTAAAGCATAGATTTTGGGTACCCAATGAGGTGATTCCTTTGAGAACCCATAATTTATGTTTTCATTTTTGGATAAAGTCCTGGATTTTATGCAAACAGTGTACAGGTGTACAACGTGATTAACTGTAGATCAGATAAGGATTACAGAAAACATTTGTTTTGTAGGAAAGAACAGATTTTGTTTGTTTGTATTGATGTTTAACATTCCCATCACCACTATTTAGGGCATTTTGGAGATGCTGCTTCCAATTTTGTGGGATTTTTACCCGACACTGAGATGAATGCCACCCAATGAAACCAATGGCACCAAACTCAGGAAAACTGTCTTCAAAGTCTTTATTTTCATCCAAAAACATAATGAAGACAGTATGTAAGATCCTGAACTGACAGCCTATTTAAGGATTTTTGAGAATGCAACCTGATTAGAGAGCCTAATTACTTCTCCTTTAGTAGCTACATAGAGAGACAAAGAGCATCAATGGTCTCCTTGAGGTCAGGAATTTAGCAAACATGTTGGATGCTAGGATACATTTGGATTACCTTGGGGAAAAATGGCCGCTGCCAGAAGGCTTCACTGAAACCATTAAATGTTGAATTAATTACTTTAGCAGATTTCAATTGGTAATAAAAGTCAGAGATTAATCATTACAGTAACTTTTTCTTGCAAGTAAAGTAATTATATTTTAAAGGTGGTCATTCACTTTAAGGGAGGATCCACCTCAGAATTCCACAAACTAAAGTCTAAATTCGAGGAGTACCCACAAGCTGTAGGAATTGGTGAAATTGGGTTGGATCTGACTGCGACATGCCGATGCCGTCATTCTCATGAAAAAAATCGATGTCGACAGATAAAGATTAGCACCCAACGCCAGTTTCTACGTCTTGTGATGCAATGGGCAAAAACTCTCGGCAAGGTAATTGTTCTTCATACAAGAGAGAACGATGACTCTGGAAAAGCTGCCAAGGAAGTACCCGACTTACTCCTTGAATTGGGTAAAAAGGAGGCTTATATTCATCGCCATTGTTTCATTGGAGGAAAAGAAGAATACACCCAATGGAACTCTTCTCTCCCAAATTGCTTCTTTAGTCTTTCTGCTAAATCATTGACAGACAGAAAACCTGTAGCTTGTTTAGAGTCTGTGGAAAGGCTGGACCGTCTACTTTTAGAGACGGACTCGCCTTATTTGGCTGATAACCCATGGATTGCTTATTCCATTAGGGAAGGGGCTGCTCGTATAATGGGATTGGAAACCATGGAGCTTATGAAAGCGTGTAACAAAAATGTTGCCAGGCTGTACAACTTACCCTGGTGATGACACCTCTTGTTGGATGAAGGCAATTAGTATTGTCGAGATTAACTGCATTCTTTAATCTTAAATTGTTAGCACTGTTTCAGTGGTAGAGAGCCTGTGAGTTGCTATCATTGAAGCATGTGACAACTTATTCTAGCGCGACTGCTTCAGTGGTAGAGAGCCTGTGTGTTGCTATCGCTGGAGCATATATCTGGTCATTTTTCTACGCGTTGTATTGAAATTAGTTTAAACGCAAAGGTTGCCACATTGTAATGTGCTCCCAGATTATAATCACATCTTTTTCTTATATTTACAGTTACAGTTGAAAAGTAAGTATGCTCTGTTCAAGAGTTACTTTTAGTATGGACAGCAGACCGCTGTTTTTCCATTATCTTTAGTTTCTGTTGTTTATTTGGTGTTTATTGACTGCCTGTCCCAGAAATCACTCAGGGTGAGTGTTTGTGTATGTATTGCTGAGCACTAGCTATCCTTTTTGTATATGATACCATGTAGATTTATTGTGTCGATCTGTATGTGTAGAAACTTATACATACCCACATTTAAAAATAATAGCTATGTGAATTAGTAAATCATCAACCATGTATCATTAGTGATTTCTGGGTACTTATACTTTTCAGATCAGCTTCCTATTTACTTCCTTTTGGGTTAGATTTCCTTTTTTATCGTCGAGCCTTAAGGACCCACTTTGAGCAGGTAAACGGCCATTCCCTTTGTATATACCTATACACTGTGCCCAAACTTATCTGACTCTATGCAGGCAATGACATATGTGTATTATAATGATGTACATTTTGTAAATATTGTAAACATGGTAAATATGTAAATATCATTTGTTTTCATGACCATATCTTCAGTGTAAATAATCATAAATATTTATTTTCAAACCGTTTTTCATAATATTTTCAGTGTAAATACTCATAATTATTTATTGTTAAAATCATTAAGATTTTCATAACCCATTGTATCATCTAATTAAATCATAATTTCTATTTACAATCATAAACTTTCATAAAGCAATCTGTGATAAATTTGATTAGTGATAAATATCTGTAATATGTACGAAAAGCAAACCTGTGATAAATTTAAGTATCTGTGATATCAGGATAGGTCATTTTGCATTAATTTGTTTCCACTGCTGGAGGTGCATATTACATCATTTAAACCCAATCACACAAGAGTGTTTTTTTTTCTCTGATCTCACTAATTAGTGGTTTTTCTCTTGGTACTCATGGGGGTTATCATTCATTTTACCATTGTAACTTTCGAGCATGCCTAACTGTTTAATTCAACTAAGCCCAGGTTTTTCAAGGAAGAGGTGGAGTGTTGTACAGGCGTGACTGTCGTCTTTCTATCACCAACTTCAAGACTACGCCCCGACCAAACAAGTTCAACCCCCTGACGGCATTCCGAGATTTTTCATGCGCTTTTCCCGCTTCTCTAACCACCTGACCTCCAGCTGTGGCCATCCTTTCACCACTTCCTCTCCTGACACCAAACAGACAAGTACGACGCATCGCTCGGAAACCGCTGGTCGACGGATAGTTAAGTCATCTACATTACATCAATATTCAAGGACAAAGTATTAATATCATTTGGATGAAATAGTAACATTCACTAGTTTTAATATATTCCTTATATGTGGCTTTAATAATAAATGTGAAAATTGAATTGTTTGCTAAATATTTGCCACATATTTGGTGCCGGAACCCGGGAGATGCCACGACACTCCCCTGCCTTACGAAATTCTAAAAACAAGATCATATATGCTTATGATTCAAGTATTGTTTAATTTACTTAGATGTTAGAACTTATCTCAGAGGTGCTTTTTTAACATTAATATCCTTATACAATGTTACATCTTTGAAGTAAGCCATATTTTTTAATTTTGTTATGTATATTTAACTTATTCTAAACACACTTAATATACTAAGTGAATATCTTAGTCATGCTCTGGTAGTTTCATTATTCTGTTCTTCCTTTTCTTTCTCTTCTTCCTCTTTGATCATTATTTCCCAGTTTCAGCATTTGTTTCCGCCTTTTGCCACCTTTCTGTCGCCCAGGTTTCCCTGCAGGATTCCCTTGACTTTTACTTTGCTGATCTCTGATTCCTTTTGTTGTACTCCTCATAGTTGTTTTCCTTTTGATGTACCTGCTTCTGACTATTTGTTCCCATATGAGCAGCCTCCATGGACCAGTTGTAGCATCTAAAAGCTTCCATTGCTTCAACATGTCTCGAAATTTCCAGTGAAATTTTAAGCTTCCCCGTTTCCGCCTCCGACGCCGCGTTTTTCGTTTTCGGAGAGATCCCTTTCTTGTGTCATATATCTGTTTCCTTTTTTTATTTTTCCACTTCATATAGGTACATGTAAGATGCTGCCTCCTTTTCAATTGCCTTATCCTTTTCTTTGACATCACCAAGACCTTTTGGTTCTTGTTCCCCCCTTTCCTTTTCCTCCGTTTCTTCTTCTGTTTAGGACTATCCTGTGCGACAGTTCCATTATCAAAGAACTCGTGCTTGAATGTTTCTGATGCCTCATGGTTTCCTTCACCACATACATTAAACTTGCCAGATCGACCCTCACGCTGGCCACAAGGATCCGTTTATTGAGACCGCTCGGTTTGTGACAAATGCTCTCTCACTCCTGCCAATGACTAGTCTCCCAAATATGTTAAAACCATTTCTGTTATTTTTCTTATTTCTGCCGAAAATATAGATTGTGGCTACTCGTTAGAACCGACTCATCGAGGTGGTTCTAACGAGTACCCACAATCTATAGTTTAGAGCAGAAAAAAGAATAAATAAGGTTTACCCTGCAAACCCCAGTTTTACTATATAAATGTGGGGTACGATGTGGTCAAAATTATATAGGCGTGTTTTCGTGATGTGAAACTTTTGTCTGCTCTCAAAGAAGTGAGACTCCTCACGCAAACTTGCCTAATAGAATATAATTCACGGCCCCTTGCGCCCCCACCCCCCTTTTATAGTAAAATTGGTGTTTACAGAGGTAATCACTGTTTTGCTTATTAGTGCTCTAAAGTAAAGATTGTGGTTACTCGCTAGAACCGCCTTAATGAGACGGTCCCAAGGTGTACGCTCAATCTATTTTTGAGTAGAATTAAGAAAAATATAAAAATTTTCCATCGGAAAAATTTTTGTTCCTTCGCCGGCATCACGTAAACATGCCTATATAATTCTGATCCCTTTCAACCCCACTTTTATAAGCCTGACAAAACTGGGGTTTCCAGGGGTAAACTTTATTTATCCGCTCTAAAATATGAAGTGTTTCTAACGAGTATCCAAAATCTATAGTTTGAGCAGAAATAAGAAAAATATCACATTTTTTTTTTTTAAATCTTCGTTTTTCGGCAGTAAAGTTTACAATGCATTTGTATAGGCGTGTTTTTGTAATGGGTGATATTTAATACGTATGTGAATAGGCGTGTGCTCACATTGTTTCACTAAAGCCTAGGTCACATAGCCCGACCGATATCCGGCATCGGTGGAGCTCGGTAGATTTTTGGGGTGTCGCCGAGTTCCCCTCATCGGAGGCATAGCTCGGTGACGTGAACGGGATCCGTCCGGAAATCTACAGGCGACCGACCAAACACCGGTCGATGGCCGTACGGAGTCTGTCTTAACACGGTAGATTTTTTTCGGCCTATGTGGTAGCAACTACCGGCCGGTGGTTGATCGGACATCGGGGGTATACGGCCGGTACCCGAGCTGGTTACAGGACACCGTGCGATCACCGGACAGGTTGTAAACGGTCTTTGAGTCTAACTGTTGGTTTTCTTTTGCTCCAGCATTTCAGTGGTTTCTTGCTATCGAGTCCTCACCATTGTCTCACCTCTGTGGTTCTTTGATTTTTTGTGTTCACGGAGATGTTGCACTGATGAGTTAGGAGGCCTTCATGCGGACTGAACAAATTATTTGTCTAAATCGCGACGGAAGTAAGGGCGAGGATTGTGGCCACGTAAAATCGATTTAAGCCCCCCCCCCCCCCCCCAGTGGAAATTATTCCACTGACCGTTCCAAGGCGGTTCTTCTGTGGCGGTTTATTTATGGTGTTGTTTGTTACTTACTGTGTGTATCACTTGTGTCTTTTTATTTTGGAAGGCCATATGGCCATTTTGTGGGAAAGTAACTGTCCTTATGGCCTTCCTTTGTTTAGGTTTCCATTATGGTCTGGTCGCTTAATGTTTGTGTTTCTTTCCCTTTGGTGTCTTTGATGGGTGGAGTAAGTTAATTGTATCGATTCCTGATCTTTGTTTTACTTCTACTTTGAACACTGCCCGGCCGATGTTCGGCCGTTGTAACTCGGACTTTGCGGGGGGGGGGGAAGCGATGGTCAGCTATTACAACACTGTTTATATGTCCTACCTGCCTGGCATGGTCAGTTCATCACTATGGCTGCACCGAGAAGACTAGGTCAGGCGAGGTTCCAGTACAAGTTGGTCCTGGCGGCAATACTCCAAGAAGCCGAGAGGGAGCGACAGAGGGCCGGCAGAATGTTGTACACGGACTGGAGCGAGCGGTTTATATGCAAGCAGCGATATCCGGCCGAGTTCCGGCCGATGTCCGGCCGAGCTTGGGCCACTGTCCCCTACATCGGTCACCCACCGGTACTTTATTTTCCAAGGCTCGGTCCCACATCGGTCGGACCTCGGCCGAAACTCGGTCGGTGTCCGTTCACAAAAGCTTGTCCTCTGGTGGCCTCAGATGCACGGGACACCGGCCGATACTCAGCCGTACACCGGCCGATGCGTATTCCGATGTGGTAAGGATGGGGCTGCGATGAAGGAGCTCGGTGAGAGCCCTTCGAATTTTAAATCTGAAGTTAAATTTCGCCGAGCTGCCCACCGATGTGGTTTTAAGCCCCAAAGCCGGCCGGTGACCACGGGATTCCGGCCGGTGTTTGGCGAAAGTCGCATCGCTCGTTCATCGAAACCTCATCGGCCGGGCTATGTGACCTAGGCATAAGATTACATGGCTGAAGAGCCTTTTTCCCATCACAAAAACACGCCTATATACTTTTGACCCCCCTTGAACCCCACTTTTATATAAAAAAATGGGGTTTCCAGGGGTAAACCTTATTTTTCTTATTTCTGCTCTAAAACATAGATTGTGGGTACTCAATGAGGCGGTTCTAACGAGCACCCACAATCTATATTTTGAGTAGAAATGAGAAATACATCACAATTTTTCATCTTAAAATCTTCGTTTTTTCGGCAGTAAAGTTTCCAATTCATTTGTGTGTGTGTGTGTGTGAGTTCGGGTTTAACGTCGCTTTCAAAAATTTTTCAGTCATATCACGACGGTGTCTGGTTGCGACAGGGAGCTCAATGCTCACTTTTATAGTGCTGCCTCACTGAAGTATCATGTCCCAGACACATTACATGATACCACACCCAGTCATATTATCCTGACACTGGGTCGACCAGTCCTAGCTCTACCCCGTAAATCTGAGTGCCAAACGAGGAGCAGCTAGTACCATTTTTAACGACTTTGGTATGTCGCGGCCCGGGATCGAACCCGTGACCTCCCGTTCCCCGGAGCGGACACTCTTCCAACTGAGCTATCGGGGCCGGTCCCAATTCATTTGTATAGGCGTGTTTTTGTAATTGGTAAAATTTAATACGAAGCGGAAAAGGCGTGTGCTCACAATGTTTCACTGAGATGACATGCTTGAAGAGCCTTTTTCCCTTGATACTGCTCAGTGTTTGTTTGTTTGATTTGAGGGTTTAACGTCCCCGTCAACACTGTAAAGGTAATTTTGGGGACGTTGCTTCCAATTTGGTGGGACTTTCACCCGACGTTGAGTTGAAATGACATCTCAAGCCCTGCCACCCAATGAAACCATTAAGGTTTATAAGCATGGACGGTCTGACTCGCACCGCTTTGCCTGGGCAGGCTTAGATCCTCTAAGCGGTTTACCAGTACTCGTGTGCGGGTCGGATTTAGCTCTGCGTGGAAGCATCGTGCAGCCCATATATATCTTCAAACCCCGATGGGTGGGGGACGCTACTGCCCAGTATTACCTATTCCATTTGGTGTCTCTTCATCCACTGCACCGTCACAGTCATTGTCAATCAAATCATTAATTTTGACTCCTGGGTATACAGGAACATTGTCACCTTGAACTTCTGCCGCTTGGCACTGAAATATACGTGTATGTAGAGCACACTCATTACGAAACCACGCCTATACAAATACATTGTAAACTTTTCCGCCGAAAAAAGTAACATTTTAAGATGAAAAAAAAAAGTGATATTTTTCTTATTTCTGCTCAAAATATAGATTGTGGGTTTTCGTTAAAACCGCCTCATCGAGGCGGTTCTAACGAATACCCACAATCTATATTTTAGATAGATTGTGGGTTTTCGTTAGAACCGCCTCATCGAGGCGGTTCTAACGAATACCCACAATCTATATTTTAGAGCAGAAATAAGAAAAATAGGGCATACCCCTGTAAACTCCAGTTTTACTATATAAAAGTGGGGTTCAAGGTGGTCAAAGTTATATAGGCGTGTTTTCGTCAAGAAATATACGTGTATGTAGAGCATACTGGGTTAGAATTATTGAATCACATTTGTTCGAAAGGACACCTCAGGAACGGGCCTCCGTGGCCTAGTGGATAAGAGCGCTGACTCTTAGTCATTAGGTCTCTCACCGCCGTAGGTTCGAGCCTCGCTCGGGCCACGTGTGAGACGCCAAGTTCTGCAACGGAAGGTCAGGTGGTTTTTCTCCGGGTACTCCGGATTTCACCCACCTCTGATTAACGATCGGCTCGATATGAGTGAAATAATCTTGAAAGGGCCGTAAAACCCAAAACAAAACAAAAAAAAAAAAAAAAAAGGACACCTCAGGTAAGCGATCGAATGATACATTAAACGGAGTGGCTATTTGCAGTCAACTGAAAATAGCAAAAAAAAAAAAAAAAAACAAAAAACAACGTTAAAATGCCTATCTGCAGTCAACTACAAATAGCCAAAAAAACGTTAAAATGCCTATTTGCAGTCAACTGCAGATAGCCAAAATACGTTAAAATACAAAGTAGCTACTTACAGATTCTATGACGGTTCCAACGTAAAGGCTTATTTTGAAAATTAGAGAGAATCTAATTCTATGAAACGTTGGTTGGTACCTGATGCTGCCCATCGGAGTCTAACTATTGGTTTTCTTTTGCTCCAGCATTTCTGTTGTTTCTTGCTGTCGAATCCACACCGTTGTTTCATCTCTGTGGTTGTTTGATTTTTGTGTTCACGGAGATGTTGCAGTGATGAGTTAGAAGGCCTTCGTGCAGGCTAACCAAATTACTTGTCTTAATCGCGACGGGAGTAAGGGCGAGAATTGTGGCCCCGTAAAATCGATTTAAGCCCCCAAGTGGAATTCGTTTCCGCTGACCGTTCCAAGGCGGTTCTTCTGCCGCGGTTTAGTTTTGTTATGGTTTGTCTTTGGGTGTTTGCGTCGCTTATATTATTTTATTTTGGATAGCCTATTGGCCATTTTGTGGGAAAGTAACTGTCCTTTTGGCTTTCCGCTGTTGGTGTTTCCGTTGGAGTATGTTGCTTCATGTTTGTGTTTCTTTCCTTTGGTGTCTCTGATGGGAGCTGTGGGTTAATTGTATCGATTCCTGTTCATTGCCTCTACTTCTATTTTGCAGTCAGGTGTAAGCAGTTAAAAAACGTTAAACTGCTATTAACAGACTTTCTATGTACCTGCAATATATATGCGCGCTCATCAAAGACTTAGATCAGCCTGTGCGCATATCCGCGCAGTAAATTCATAGTTTTCGATATGCGCTCTTGTTATCTCTTGGACGACCATCAAAAACAGCCATTGATTTGAATCTAAAGTAGTTTGAGATTAAAAGGAGTTTAAACAAAACAAGTACATGACAAACCTAACACAATATTGTTCAAGATGTTGTTTAAATTAAGCAGAAGTTTAAGATATTCCGAGAGTCAAGTAATTGTCTATACTTTATTTATTCACTTGTTATCTGTACATGTAAATCTGAATGATAAAAATTGAAACTATCTCTTGTTACGGCTCATGTTGACAGTCTGTTTTGTTTGTTTGCATTGGCAATTAACGGCATAGTGAACACTATTTCGGCCATACCGAGCCGGTCAGTTTAACTATCCACATTTTTCCCTGGGCCGGCTTATAATGTACATCGCACATTCTTTCGCCAGATTTCGAGATCAGTTTAGTTCGTCGAATTATACCGTTTTAAATGTAAATGCTAATAATAAAAATATATTATATTACTGTTTTGTTAGCGTCAGTTAAGGGTTCCTTCCTCGTAAAAGAAACATGAAAAAAAATCTTAATCTTCGTTTGCACGGTTGATACAAAGTTGTTCTTAAAAATCCGGGATGCATGCATCAAGTGAGAAATTTCCCTTGTCATATATAATCATGTAATTATGACAAGTCTCCAGACTGGGATCAGTTTTTGATGGCCGTCCAAAAGAATCCATGTGTCTCTAACTCACTGATGAGTGCACAACGAATACTATTAATAGACACGTTGGATGAGCGCAGCCTGATCCGAGTCTTCGATGGGCGCACATGTATATTGCAGGAATACAGAATGACTTTTATAGCCATTTTAAAGTGTTTTGCCTATTTCCAGTTGACTGAAAATAGCCATTTTAACGTATTTTGGCTATCTGCAGTTGACTGCAAATAATCATTTTAACGTTTATTGGCTATTTGTAGTTGACTGAAAATAGCCATTTTAACGTTTTTGGCTATTTGCAGTTGACTGAAAATTGCCTCTTCCTAAATTTAAATTTGAACTATAGCGAGCAGTCAATTGCATCGCAAATCCCCACGCTTTTGCCACATAGAAGACGTGACCTTTTGGCCCCTTGAGATGGCCCCTTGAGATGGCCCCTTTGGGCGGAGCCAACTATAACGTTCCTCTCGCATGCCCTCACCATGTAAAGAAGTCATGTAGCAAATATGGTTGCATTCCGGCCAGTAGTTAAGGAGGAGATAGCGTGACGGTCGAATGGACAGACGGACGGAGGCGTTCACAATATCCCCAAGGCTTTCTTTAAAAGCGTGGGGATAATGAAAATCCATCAATAAATGTAGTCACTACAGCGATGACAAAGTTTTGTTTTAAAAATAGCCACAGTGACCTTGACCATGAGGTCATAACCTTGAAAGTCAACTCGCTCGAGATATTCTCATAAGGAACATTTCTATGAAGTTATATTGAAATCAATCAAGAAATGTAGGCGCTAGAGCGTTGACAAAGTTTTTCCAAAAAATAGGCACAGCGATCTTGACCTTGAAAGTCGAACTCGCTTAAGATATTGTCATAAGGAACATTTGTGTAAAGTTATATTGAAATCGAACAAGAAATGTAGGCGTTGAAAGTCAAACTCGCTCGAGATATTATCATAAGGAACATTTGTATGAAATTATATTGAAATCCGTCAAGAAATGTAGGCGCTAGAGCGATTACTAAGTTTTTCTAAAAATAGCCACAGTGACCTTAAACTTGAAAGTCAAACACACTGGAGATTTTGTAAAAAGGAATATTTGTGTGAAATTGTATTGAATTTGGTCAAGAAATGTAGGCGCTAGAGCGATTACAAAGTTTTTTTCTAAAATAGCCACAGTGACCTCGACCTTGAGGCCACGACCTTAAAAGTCAAACTTGCTCGATATATTTTCATAAGGAACATTTGTGTGAAGTTATATTGGAATCGGTGGATAAATATAGGCGCTAGAGCGATGACAAAGTTTTTCTAAAAACGCCACAGTGACCTTGACCTTGAGACCACGACCTTGAAAGTCAAACTTGCTCGAGATATTTTCATAAGGAACATTTACGTGAAATTATATTGAAATGGGTGGACAAATATAGGCGCTAGAGCGATGACAAAGTTTTTTCTAAAAATAGCCAGAGTGACCTTGACCTTAAGGGCACGACCTTGAATGTCAAATTCGCTCGAGATATTGTCATAAGGAACATTGGTGTGAAGTTATATTGAAATCGGTCGAGAAATGTAGGCGCTAGAGGGATGACAAAGTTTTTCTAAAAATAACCACAGTGACCTTGACCTTGAGGCCATGACCTTGAAAGTCGAACTCGCTCGAGATATTGTCACAAGGAACATTTGTGTGAAGTTATATTGAAATACGTGCAGAAATGTAGGCGCTATGGCGATAGCGTTACTTTTACAGTGTACTTACAATAGCAGACGTGACCTTTTGACCCCTTGAGATGGCCCCTTTGGGTGGAGCCAACTATAACGTCCCTCTTGCACGCCCTCACCATGTAAGGAAGTCATGCAGCAAAGATGGCTACTTCCGGCCAGTGGTTAAGGAGGTGATAGCTGGACGGACAGACGGACGGAGGCGTTCACAATATCCCCGAACGCTTTTTATTTTAAAAGCGTGGGGATACAAATGCCATGAAAGCACCTTTATTGAATAATCACTAGTCCTAATCCACCACATCCAAATACTGTTTGCTTAGTATACTATATGCACACTGTATGCACAACTATTCTCGACGCTGGATAATTATATCAAATTTGGCAACGTTGGTTTTGCGGTAGCAACTTACGTTTAATTTATGGCGAGTTGCCGTATGTCGATATGTCCAAACATAAAACCACTATCAGAAAACACGCCCATATAATTTTGACCCCTTCAAACCCCACTTTTATATAGTAGAACTGGGGTTTTCAGGGGTATACATTGTTTGTTTGATTTGAGGTTTAACGTCCCCGTCAACACTGTAAAGGTCATTTTGGAGACGTTGCTTCCAATTTTGTGGGACTTTTACCCGACATTGAGATGAAATGACATCTCAAGCCCTGTCGCCCAATGAAACCAATAGGGTTTATTAGCATGGACGGTCCGCCTCGCACCGCGGTTCCTGGACAGGCTTAGATCCTCCAAGCGGTTTACCAGTACTAGTGTGCGGGACGGATTCAGCTCTGCGTGGAAGCATCATGCAGCCCATATATTTCTGCAAGCCCCTATGGGCGGGGGCGGTCAGGGGTATACATTATTTTTACTTATTTCTGCCAAAAACATAGATTGTGGGTACTCGTTAGAAGTGTCTAGTCGAGGCGGCTCTAACGAGTTTCCACAATCTGTTTTTGAGCAGAAATATGACAAATATCCATTTTCTCATCTACATATTTTCATTATTTTGAGGTAAAAATCAAAATATGTGAAAAGGCGTGTTTTCATAATGACTAACTTACACCCCACCCCCACTCCCAAATGACAATTTGAAGAGTTATTATTCCTGAACACCGTCCGTCGCCACGGTATGAGGATGCGCATGTGGTTTGGACTTGATCGTTGGATCAATTTTTGTCACTTTCTCCACATTTTGAACTTAGTCATTTTTAACCTTCAATTGATATATGATAGGTACCTCTTGTCATCGCAACTCTTCTTGCAGTTTTATACCGATCATTTTGAAACTTTGCATGTGCTTTCACCATGGTATGAGGATGTGCATGTGGTTTTGGCATAATTCTCAGAATATTTTTTTTTCACTTTTTGCATATTGTGAACTTAGCCATTTTAAAGCTTCAGTTGATATACGATAGGTACCTCTTGTCATCGCAACCCCTCTTACAGTTTTATACTAATCATTTTGAAACTTTGCATGTGGTTTTGCCATGGCATGAGGCTGTGCATGTGGTTTGGACTTAATCTTCGGATCAATTGTTGTCACTTTTTTCACATTGTGAACTTAGTCATTGTTAACCTTCAATTGATATATGATAGGTACCTCGTCATTGCAACTCCTCTTACTGTTTTAAACTAATCATTTCGAAACTTTGCATGTGTTTTCTCCATGATATGAGGATGTTCAAGTGCTTTGGATATAATTCTTGGATCATTTTAGTTCATTTTATAACATTGTGAACTTAGTCAGTTTTTTACCTCACATAGCTAGGCTATGGATTCGTCTCAAAGCCCTATATGCATTTCTTCTGCCTTAAATAATTTTTTTTTTTGTGTGGGGCAGGTAGGGAGCAGGTGCGACATCAACTTCACCGAAGTTGAATCTCTGGTATTATTAGGGGAAATACTAAAAAACCAGGGGGGCGAGAAGTGTGAGCTGAACCTCGTGTACAAGTGTACCAAGTACCATCAATATGTCTCAAAGAGTATTGGAGATATGGCGGTCACAGGGTAGTCATACTATTATATTAGAAGCGGAGATAACGTAAATACCATGCCACCTACAGTTGTGGTTCTTGCGCAAGCTACGCCGTCTGAACTTTGTGAACAATTGTGCCAAATAGAAAGGCAATGATCAGAAATTGATACAATTATCCCTTATCTTGCTGTTCACGACAACCCATATCTTTGCAAACAGTGTAGATCCAGATCAGGTGGCTTCTGAAGAAGCCATCTTATCAGGATCTGCACTGTGTGGCCTTCAGTTTATGAATTTGTAACAATAAATTACATCAAGTAATTTGATTGGTTGATAGACAGAAATGGGTGTGGCTTAAATGAATATTCAGCAAGATAAGGGTTAACCCACATTTCCCATCAGATAAACCAACGAGAAACAAACATGAAATAACCAGACACTACTGGAAACACGTGAACAAGTCTGTGAAAAAAGATCCCCCTTAACCCCACTTTATAAAGAGAAAACTGGGGTTTACGGGGGTAAACGTTATTTTCTTTATTTCTGCACCAAGACATAGGCTGTGGGTACTCGTTAGAACCGCCTCATTTCTAACGAGCACCCAAAACCTATGTTTCGAGTACAAATAAGAAAAATATCACAAATTTTCACCAGACAAAATGGCCTTTTTAAGGTTTGAAAAATGTACTATATCATGGATGTGTTATTGTAATGAATAACGGAAAGCCAAAAAGAGACTTAATTTCCCACAAAATGGCCAGCTGGCTACAACTGGTTATCCAAAACCAAAATATATAAGCCATAAACACACTCAAAGACAAACTATAACAAAACTAAACCACGACAGAAGCTCAAAGTGTATTGAAGTTATGGCCATCAAAATGTTTCGTGTGCGGACGGAAGGACGGACGCCAGGCTGATCGCTAACCCTTCCCCCCAAACTTACTCGGTCGGGAGTGTAATAAACATTGACGATAAATGAAGCAAATTTCATTAAATTATCATTTCCTATCTCGTGCTATGGGAGGAGTTCTCAGGGACTTCAGAATGAGCAGGACTCGGTCATAGTACAAAGGACCCTCGTTATTCACCTTATTTGCATTATCTGCTGGTTCCTAGTCTGAAGGTTATCGGTGTTGTTACCTGTTTTCCCAATATTGACAATGTGCAAGCTGGGAGCCAGCAAATAATGCAAATATGGTGTATAAAGCCAGTATTTGGTCACTATCATTTTGCCGCTATAAAGAATTCACCGCTATAAAGAATCTAATAAGGAATACTCACACTAACAAAAGCCTTGCGGACATTTGTTAGAATCGCCTCGCCGAGAGGATTCTAATAAATGTCCACCCATGTGTTTCTGTGACTATTACAATACCCTTGCATATCTCTATATTTCTGTCACAACTTGAGCGAAGGTTTCGTTCCACTGAAATTGTCGTAATAGCGAATGTCGGTAAAAAACGGTTTGACTGTAGTATAAGAGCCGTTAGTTTTTGAGCAGTTGAAGTTTATTGTTAGTATATAACGTATGAGCCAGCTCACGACAAAACCTTCAATAAGACATGTGCGCCCATCGAAGACTCGGATCAGCCTGCGCATCCATATAGTCTAACCAGAGACGTCTCATGCCGCATGAAGGAGCATTGGACCCTTTGCTATCCTTAGAGCGTACAACGAAGACTCTGATCAGACTGTGCGGATGCGCAGGCTGATCTGAGTCTTCGTTGGGCGCACATGTCTTATTGTAGGTTTTGTCATGCGCTGGCTCATATAAAATAACTGAAGTCAGACAAAACTGTTGATTGCTAATAACGTACCGCACTCTCCGTTGGATATTGTAATCCAAAGGGTAAGTAGGCCGATATTGTTCCATCATCTTCAAACATTTCATACACATAAACACAAAACGGCGAAAATGTAGATGTGAATTGTACCCAGCGGATCGTGCTAGTTCCCTGAAGGATAGCGCTTAAGCTCATAACTTCGTAATTCGGGGAGCCTGCAAAAGGAAAACACATTACGAAGCCACGCCTATACAAATACATTGTAAATTTTACGAAAAAAAAAAAAACAAACAAAAAACAAAATTTTACGATGAAACATTGTGATATTTTCCTATTCTTGCTCCAAACATAGATTGTGGCACAATCTTTATTTCAGAGCACTTTGTCTGAAGATGTATAAGTGGTTTTTAGCATAAACCTGATCTGATTTTCTTTTACTTATTTTCCCTAGCTTAACTAGATTTTGGTACTTCTAGCGCTGTTAAAGTGCATATGGAGCAGATACCTTGTGAGCACAACTCCTCTTATAATTTCACTCTGATCCGATTCAATGATTACACGTTTTGATATAGGCCTAGAGATGTGTAAGCATTTTGTCCATAATCCTGCTATGATTTTCTGTCTTTACTGTTGTGCATTTTAACTTGATTCATCACGATAACAATTCCATGAAACAAAGACCCCCTAAACCCCACTTTATACAGAGAAAAGTGGGGTTTATGGGGATATACATTAACTGCCTTATTTTTGCTCAAAAACATAGAATGTGGGTACTCGTTAGAACCGCCTCATTGAGGCGGTTCTAACGAGCACCCACAATTTATGTTGAAAGCAGAAATAATAAAGATGTAATCATTTTTACGTAATATTTATCATTTTCTGACACCAAGTTGGATGCCATTATTTCTTACGGACATGTTTTTTTCTAATGTTTTACCTCTCACACTGTTAAAGCGTATATGGAGTAGATACATTGTGAGCGGTAATCCTCTAACAGTTTCCACACTATCCGTTTCAAACTTTACGCATGTCTAAGTACAGGTCTGAAGATGTACGTGGATTTTCAATAATCTCAAAGTCATTATTTTTTCCACTTATTCTTGCATTTTTACTGACATTTCTTTATCTCTGTTAAAGTGCATATGGATTAGGATCCTTGTGGGCGCAAGTCCTCTTACAGTTTTAAGGTTACCGTTTCATCACGAAAGCACGCCCTTATAATTTTGACCCCCTTGAGCCCCACTTTTATATAGTAAAACTGGGGTTTACAGGGGTATACCTTATTTCTGCTCTAAAATATAGATTGTGGGTACTTGTTAGATTTCTGCACTAAATATAGGCGGTTCTAACGAGTACCCACACTATATATTTAGAGCAGAATTGAGGCGGTTCTAACGAGTACCCACAATCTATATTTAGAGCAGAAATAAGAAAAATATTTCAATTTTTCATCTTAAAATTTTCGTGTTTTTTTTCGGCGGTAGAGGTAAAATATATTTATATAGGCGTGTTTTCGTAATGTGAAAATTTACACATGTTTTAAATATAGGATTCACAATGTGCATGTTTTTTCTCTCATAATACTGAATTGTTTCACTTTATTCTTAGACTTTTATTTAGCTCTAAATGGGCCCCGTCAAGCGACTTTGGTACTTATCGCCTATGCGAGCAGCGAAGGTCCAGGCGAAGGTTCAGACGAGCCTGCGCATCCGCGCAGTCTCGCCAGAACCTTCGCTGCTCGCTCATACAAGCAGTATCAAGAGGAACCTTCAGACAGAAAGCCATATCCCTGGCCCCTCTGAATGGCTGGGCATGCGCAGTTAAAATTTGTCATGAGGGAATGCTCGAAGACACAAATTCGCTTAGCGGGGCTCAAATAGAAGTGATGGTCATAATCAGGAATCGATCAATTACCCCATACCTCCCATCAGAGATACGAACGGCAGACCGACAAGTTAGGCGTCGTCTAAGCGAAGAAGAGATGAATTGGGACATTGCTGGGTTGTCACAGAGGGCGGTTGCTAGTGTTCTTATGGTGGCACAGAGCGTTGTCTCGATTCGATTTGACAGAGCGTGGACTCGATTCCATTTGACTGGAAACGTATTGCATCAGCCTGCCGGAGGTCGTGATCGCTCAACAACTCGAGCTCAAGACCGATTTATCGCTCTACAATCCCGACGTCACCGGTTCAACAACGCAACAACGTTACGCAGCGACTTGCAGAACGCTACCGGAGTTCGTTTAAGTACACAGAACATTAGAAATCGGTTGCATGAAGCTGGCTTGAGGTCACGACGACCTGCAGTACGCATCCCATTGACACGACGCCATGTACAGGAGCGTTTAAAATGGGCACGGGATCATGTTACGTTGGCCCTTAATGACTGGACCCCCATTCTTTTCACTGATGAGTCCAGGTTTTGTGTGGACTTCACTGACAAGCGGGCTAGGGGGTCTGGAAGATGCGAAATGGACATTTTGTTGAAGTTTGTATTGCAGAGCATGATCGCTATGGCGGGGGTTCAGTTATGGCGTGGACGGGAATTAACGCTCAGGGGAAAACGGACCTGCGCGTCATCAATAACGGCACACTGACGGCAGAGAGGTGCCTCAATAAAATTTTAGATGTTCATGTTCGCCCATTTACAGGTGTAATAGGTCCTGATTTCATTCTGATGGATGATAATGCCCGTGCACATAGGGCCCGCATCACCAACTGGTACCTTGAGCAAGCTACAATTGTGCGATTGGATTGGCCAGCGAGATCCCCTGATTTAAATCCCATAGAACATGCATGGGATATGCTACAGAAAGCCATTTCTTCTCGCCAGGTCCAACCAGCAACTATCCGGGAGCTCAGAGAGGCTCTCATTGAGGAGTGGGCCCTGCTTCCTCAGCATAAGCTCCTTAGACTAATCGACAGCATGCGACGGCGATGTTAGACCGTAATCAATGCCCACGGGCACCATACACGCTATTAACTAAGCTAAAACTCACAGACTAGTGATTTTTCTGATTTTCAGATTTCCGCCAGCAATCTTAAAAATGTTGATTTTCGACCCATACGTTCCATCTGCCATATTCACGCATCAATGAACACTTACTTGGCCATTACTTTAATAAAAATGAATTCTTAAATGAATAACGCTTCCAAAAATGATCTAATTTCCCATGTCGATTCATTCTATTAAAAGTAGTAGACATGATAAAATGTGATTCTTAGCAAACTTTGAGTAGTATATACAAAGATGTAAGTAAATCATACGTGCAAAGACGTACTATAACACACAAAAAAAAAGTTTGGTATTTTTGCTGAAAAATGTGAGCAGCTTTTGCCTCAGCAAAAGCTGCTCACATTTTTTCTGCAAACAAATTGGTATATTTGCCATATTTAATGATCAAATATTTAACGATATGTTAGCTAACGATGTTGTTAGTTTTGAACAACTGGCCCCTGGAAAAACATACTAGTTTTGGAAGATAATTTCTTCCTGGAGCTGTGTATCCTTGACAAATGAGAAGCCTCCGTGGTGCAGTGGTTACTACTCGATCGATCCCGGGCTTCTCCAGACTTTCGGATGAGTCTTTAAACCGAGGTCCCGTCTCCGTATGACCTTAGCTGTTGGTGGGACGTAAAACTAAAACTCACTCACTCACTCCTTGACAAATAAGCCAGGGCACGACAAAACCTACTATAAGACATGTGCGCCCATCGAAGACTCAGATCAGCCTGCGCATCCATATAGTCTAACCAGAGACTTCTCTTGCTGCATGAAGGAGCATTGGGCCCTTAGCTATCCTTAGAACGCACAACGGAGGCCCTGATCAGACTGCGCAGATGCACAGACTGATCTGAGTCTTCGTTGTGTGCATATGTCTTATTGTCATGCGCTGGCTCAAATGTATTACAATGTCGCTTTTGTATGCCATAGCATTATGGACAGCATGGACCAAAACAGTTGGATTACCCTGTTGACATTCAAACAGTGGTCCCTGACTGTTTTATGACCCACTTGACGTATCTTTACTTGAGATATCAGACAATGAGACGCTCAGAGAAGTATATACTTATTGAAATACAGTAAAATTCCTATATTAAGACCACCTTTGGGACTGTTCAAAAGTGGTCTTTAAGACCACTTTTGAACAGTCCCAAAGGTGGTCCATGACCAAAAGACAATGTATGCATTTCTGCACCCTTCTGAATAAGCTTTTAAAAGCAGAATTAGTCTTATTTTTAGGTGGTCTTAATAGCGGAATTTCACTGTACGTAGTGGGCAATAGCTCCAACAAATCAAATCTGAAAAAAAAAAAAAAAAAAAGTTTGGACCAAACAAAATACATGAAGACGCAGCATATGAATCCAAAAAGACACAAAATGTTTAACCTGTATGTTTTTTAGCAGAAACAAGGACAATAGCATAAATTGAGTCTCGTAGTGGAAAACCTGTTATTACATGATTATACAAGAAAGATGCGAACCAGCCTGTACATCCGCGCAGTCTGATCGGCGCTTATGTTGTTCGCTACATGTTTTCTCAGAACATAGGTTATGGGTTCGTATGAGTGCACACAGTCTATATTGTCTATGCTTTTGAGCAGAAATAAGACAATAGCATTCAAGATTCGCTCACCTGAGTGTCACCGTCTCTAGTACATTATATTTTTAGCTCTGATGACCATCTTGCTCGTCAGAGCGGAACGATTTTGGGTCGTCTGGTAGGGAGTTACCTAGGTAACATTCCTGTGAAGTTTGAATCTAGTTGGCCCATGGCTTTAGGAGAAGTTTGAATCAAATTTACGTTTTTATATTTTTTGCTCTGAAAGCAATTATGTTCATCGGAGCGTGATCGTTTAAGCTATTTTGGTAGAGGGTCATCTAAGCAACATTCCTATGAAGTTTGAATGAAATTGGCCCAAGGGTACATGAGATGTTGTCGTTTTAAGATATTTTAGCTCTGGCAGCCAATTTGTTCGTCAAAGCTGAAAGATGTTTAGCTATTTTGGTAGGGAGTCGCATTCTTAACATTCATGTGAAGATTGAATCAAATTGGCCAAAGGGTTAAGGAGGAGTTCGCGTTTGAAGCAAACTAAAGATAGTTTCTATTTTTAGCTATGGTGGCCATTTTGATCATCAGAGCATAACCGTTTTTGCTATTTTGGAAGAATGTCACCTAAGCAACATTCCTATGAAATTTGAATGAAATTGGCCTAAGGGTACTGGATCAGTTGTCATTTTTTTTTCCTGTTTTTAGCTCTGGTGGCCATTTTGGTCGTCAGAGCGGAAATATTTTAGCTGCTTTGGTAGGGAGTCACCTAGGCAACATTTCTGTGGAGCTTAAATCAAATTGGCTCAAGGATTTAGGAGGAGTTCGCGTTTGAAGCAAATTTGTTTCTATTTTTAGCTCTGGTGGCCATTTTGCTCATCAGAGCAGAACCATTTTAGCTATTTTGGTACAGGGTAACCTAAGCAACATTTTTTTGAAGTTTAAATTGATTTGGTCAAAGGGCACAGGAGGAGTTTTTGTTCAAAAGATTTTTTCTATTTTTAGCTCTGATTGCTCTGGTTGCCATCTTGTCTATCGAAGCGGAATGATTCTAGCTATTTTAGTAGGGAGCCACATTCCTGTGAAGTTTGAAACAAATTGGCCCAAGGGCTGAGGGGGAGTTCGCATTTAAAGCAAATTGTTGATGACGCACGACTCACGACGCACGGCGCACGACGGTCATTAGTAGTATAGGGTTTGGACGTGTCTAGACCACCACCCCCTAAAACAATTTTTAGCTTCTTCAGACCACCCCCTAAAAAAAGTTTTGCTTCTCCAGACCGCCCCTAAAAATTTTTTTTAGCTTCTCCAGACCACCCCCTAAAAAATTAAAATTTTAAAATTTAAAATTAAAAAATTGAAAAATAAAAAAAATGGATGATGATGAAAAAATATATTTGAAACATAAAGGAAGAGTAGAATACCAAAATAGAAGATTAAGACAAAAATTAAATAAACTGAAAGTATTTTTAGAAAATAGTGGAATGACTATTATTGAACATCGCGGTAGCGGATTTTGTTGGTTCACTTGGGACCAATATGATTTACAAGTAGATTTTGAAAAATTCCCCGAAGATTCTTTTGTAAACATATTAAAAATAAATTGTGTGGAATATCATATCTTCCCAGGAGGAGAAGATGTATTATTTGTTAGAAGTGAATGTAAAAACTTTAGATTTCATTGGTGTAGTTTTGGCAACGAAAAAAATGGTAACTATTTTTATAAAACAAAAAATGCGCTCAAAGAAATACTTTATTTAATTAATAAAAAATATTATATTTGCGAAAAGAATACTAAAGAAGAAAAAAGTGATATTATTCTAGGAGAAAAAGAGTTTTTCCATAAACACTGTTTAATATCAAAAGAAGAAAAATATGACAAATTGTTACGTATTGAAAAGAATATCTGAAATATCGAAAATCGAAAAATTGCATTTCTTATAACCAGGAGGCGGCTCATTAATTATTATAACTTTATTAAATAAAATCAAGCATTTCCTATTTTTTTTTACCTCGGCTAAAGCCTGGGCCTTGCCTTCCTCAATAAGTTTTTTTCTTTCCGTTTCACTTAATCCTGTTTGTTTTGAATGTATGCAATCTTACAGTTTATTATATTTATCTAATTCATCTAAAATCAACTTAAATTCATTTTCAGATATCTGCCCATCTGTCAAAGCCTTAGAAATCAAGTCTTTTATACTATTTAACTTACTATCAGCAATAGTTTTAATCTCATAATGTTTTTGTGTTTTTGCATGTAATCTACGTCTAACAAGTTTAACACAAACCCCTAAACCCCCGCACACAACAGCAGCAATTTCCAACGGTAACATAATCGGAACAGGTAAACCAACACCAGCCATAATAACACTTGAAGAAATTAACGCAGTATCGACACTATCAGTAATGTTATTTCCACGTTTATACTTTTTGTATAATGCCTTTCTTACATCCCTCTCTTTCATTAATTGTTTTTCTATCTCTGATATCTTCTGTAATCTATAATTTTGTCCGTCTTCAGTAGGCAAATCTGGATATAATTCGGCGCTGTAGGTTGCTTCATTTTTATATTTATTTTTTGAATTCAATTAATAACGAGACAACAGTATTAACTGCAGTTTTATTAGTCTCTAGACTGATAAAATTAATAATACTTCCAGCTTTAACTAAACAAGGGGTGACAAAATTAAAATGTGTACTTATTGTCTCACTATCTAAAGCGAGGCCGCGGCACCCTTCCAAACGTTCCCCATTCACCAACACGCCAACTTTCACCTTACCAAGCGACGATACACTCGACAGGCTAATACTTGTAATATAACCATCCTTCATCATAACATAACCAACCGCTCCCTCACACTCCATTTCCAAATGAAAATATTTTACCACTAGTTAGTGGGCCATTTGATTCAGCGGTTATTGTAATGAATTCATGTGCATAAACGTTTTGTAATCTATTATTTAAATTTCCTAATTTTTTATGTAATTCATCAATACGCAAAGTCATATTATTCTTATCTGTTTTTACACCAAATATACTCATTTTTTATATATAATTTTTAAATTCAATTAATAATGAGGCAACAGTATTAACCGCAGTATAATTATTCAGTACACTCAAAAAATTAATAACACTTCCTGCCTTAGCTAAATATTGGTTTATCAAAATCGCGATGTACACTTTGTGTGTCTTCCAAATAAACTATACACCCACTCAAAACTTCCCCATCCACCATCACAGTAACCCGCACTTCATCTTTTGACTTTTCACACGACAGACCCATACTTATAATATAACCATCTTTCATCATAGCATAACCGGCCGTTCGCTCTCTACCTCCATTTCCAAATGAAAACATCTTATCTCTAGATAAAGAGCCTTTTGATTCAGCATATATTGTAATGTATTCATTTGTATTAACGTTTTGGAATATATTATCTAAATTTGATATTCTGCTATCAACACGTAAAGTCGTATTATTCTTAACACCAAATATACTCATTTTTAATCATAAAATTTCTAACACACAACAAATTGGTAAACCATTGTTGTTTATTTTCTGGCCATTCTCATCACAAACGCTTATACTTAATTCTAATATATCACCATGTGTTAATTGTTTATATTCCGGATTACTAAAACGTGTATGAACAATATCTCCAAATGATTTATTTTCAACAGAAATAACACCAAGGAAATTACTAGGAGCACCATCAAAGAAATTGCAAGCACTGTTTATCTGCTCAAGATGAATATATAGTTGTTTATAAGGTGCAAAATTTAAAGGCATTTCTCCCTCATACGTTTGATTTGCGTTTAATCGTCTATTTACGAGGCGTAACATCTCTTTTAATCCTTTGCTTATTTTTAAATCAACGGTCGGTGTCAAAAACACTATGCCATTTGTTTCATTTACAGATAATACAATATTATTACTTTGAAATATATCTGCTATTTGTTGGAAACTGTAAAATCCTGAAGCTAAACGTATTGGTCTATCTGTTCACTTTTGGATAGATTCATCAATCAAATTATGCCAACCTATAGTATAAGTAAAAGTCTTCAATCCAATTCTCTTAATACCGCATTTGTTATCTATATATTGTTGCAAGTGTATTGTCTTATTAATATCAGAAATTGTATGATACATTTTTAATTAATTAAAAATGATACCTAAAAAATTCAAGTACAATCCCAATGCATCATATAAACCTCATACTAAATATTCTAAAAAATATATTGAACTTGAAAAACAAACAATTTATGTTAACAAAAATAACCATTTTCCAGTAACGTTTCCCGACTTATTTCAAAACTATCATAATCCAACATTACACAACAATGAACCGTGGAATACATGGCTTCATTCATCATTTGACTGGTGGCAGTGCCAATTGAATTTTGCTGTTTGGTGTGCTACTGCAGGATGTGGTGTGAGTTATAACGACCATTTACAAGCTGATTCTCTACAAACTAAAACAGTATATACATTTCATGTGTATTATTGTATTGCTCGTATTTTAAAAGAACTTAAAACACCTTTACCAACAGATGAGAAATTTTGTTATTACAAAAACACATACGATAAAGCAACTTACCAAAACTTATGCAATGAATTCAATGTTTCACCAAATACAGATTGGCGCCAAAAATTGGAAAGTAGTTCTAAAAGTCACGGTCTCGGAGAATACACTCAATACCTTAAACCAAGTGGAAAATACAGATACGAACATCGAAGTGATGGGCCATTCTTTAGTGCAAATGACAAAATAGAACATACGGTAGATATAAGTGAGGCATGGGCAATGTTTATATTAGACAAATCAGAAGGCTTCACAAAACCAGGTATTGAACGAATTAACGAAAGTATTAGAATATTTGTATGGGCACTATTAGGAGCACAATATCAAACACGTGTAGAAATACTAAAAATAGGCACAGGATTTGATGCTCAAAAACAATTCTTAGCAAATATTCAAGAAGCAATTAACAGTCCAATCGATTTGCACGACCAAATATCAAAATATCAAAATGTATTGAAATATGCTACAAGTAAAGTTGATTATACATACGGACTTGGTCTCAACATGTCTCCCAGTGATATGATATTACAAATTGGCACTTTCGCTGGATATAATAATAAAATTGTAATTGCAACATCAGAGTGCTCGCTTGGTTTCAATAGTGATGTAAATGTTAAACCTGTTACACCTACTACACAACCTACAGCTATACAAGGTACACCAACAAAGAAATCTCTACCAGAACCTGTTAAACATCAAACTGTTCAAACAAAGACCACAAAAGAAGCAATACAACACGAAGACAACAAAACAGCATTAATAGTAGGAAGTATAGTTATCGGCATATCTGCACTAACACTCTATAAAATTATTTAGAAATCCATTCTTTTGCTGCTACATACAACAAACCAGCAACAGCAACAACAACTGCCCGTAAATTATTACCAAACCAGCTGACAATTTTTCCAGTAGCAGAAAGCAACCAAGACACAATGGAACCAATAATACCCGGGAGTGCTGCTGCTGCTTTTCCTGCTAGATTGGCTAATAGTTTACCAAGATTACTTAATTGTTTTTTTATCCAATTTTCTATACCATCTTTTGACGGTGGTTTAGGGGTTATAGGTCCACCACCAGTAGAAGGAATAAAAGTCTCAACAATAACACAAAAACACAAATAATCATCCCAAAAGCAGTTAGAACACTAACAATTGTAATTCCTTGTTCTCTAAATAATGTTTTAATTCTCTCACCTAATGTAGTGTCTTCTTTTAATATCTTGTTAATTGTTTCCTTTATTCTATTTACCTGACTACGTAATTTATCTCTATTAACATTAATTACTTCTTATCTTGCACTTCTCTCAAACTCCAAATCTCTTATTCGTCTACTTATCCTCTCTATTTGAAATTCATCTTTGTCTGCTTTCGCTTGTTCTACTTTATCTTTTTCTTTTGCTAAGTCTTTATTTGTTTCATTCAATTTAACCAATTCATTTGCAACCTCTTCTTTAACACTTGTCATTGCTTTTAAAATACCATCCATTTCTCTTTTAGTCATATCTGTTTGTGTGCGTGCATTTTTGACTTCTGGCAGCTCTAAATTGTCAAAAAGAGATGTAAGAGTGGTCTCAATATTATTTGCTGTGTCTACTACATTTTGCACATCTTTGGTTGAAGATAAATCTTGCATTGGAATGTTTTCCGTTGCAATCTGGTCTCTTGCTTTGGCCAAACTTGCTAATTCCGCTCTACCTTCTTTTATTCTTGTAACAGGGGGTTGATAATCGGTTATGCCAAGATTATATCTGATAAAATTAACTTTATATTTTTTAAGGATTGTATCAAGTGAATAAAACTGCAGGACGGCATCTGGTTTGCTACTTCTATAATATGATAAGGGTTTAATTTTTCCATCTTCATCCTCTATACCAAGCAGTGGTCTGCCATATATATCATTTGTAAGAATCCATCCATTTTCATCTACATCCATTCTTACAGACTCATTATTTCTTTCATAAAATCGTTTCAACATCATTTTTAACAAATCCTTTTGGTGTTCTTCTTAATCCGATCCTGTCAGATCGTCTAGTACTTTATATTGATTAGCCAATGTTCTTTGAAATTCTTGGTCATCTAAAAAAGTGTCTTTATAATCATAATCGTCATAATCATAATCATCTCAATCGAATTCAGGATTCTCAAAATCAAATCCTTCAGCCATTTTTATTTATTAAAAAATATCACAGCCATTTTTAAGTTTCAAAAAATCTTTAAAAAATGTCGACCTATGGAAATAAATTAAATCCTTACAGAAAAATAAGAGAACCGCGCGGTGTGAGAGGAATCCGTCAAAGTGTAGTGATAACCAATAATCCATCAACTATTGACCAAAATCAACAATTGTTAGTGAGATTTCCTAATCTAAGTAGTAATGATGTTATTTTTCCCGGAACAGTCAGATTAGCATTTGAAATTGAACTAACCTCTAAAGATGCAAATGCAACTATATTTCCAAACATAGGAAGATCCATAATTAAGAAAACAACAATTAGGATAAGTGGAAATGAAGTTATGTCCATTGATGATAGTGACATCTATCATTGTTATATTGATTTATGGAAGACTCCTACAGAACGAATAAATATGGCATACCAAGGCGTTGGCAAAGCAAACATGTTGAAACTTAGAGTGGGGGCAAAAAATGCAACAGCAGATAAAGAAGATCAAGCCATCGCAAAAGCATATGGAAACAGGTTTTGCATCCCACTTGATTTTGAATTATTGGAAACCCATATGCCCTTTTCTCAAGCAGGACTCGGGGATAGATTAGAATATGAACTTACATTTAACGATTACATGAAAGTTATTAATTCAACCGATGCAACTTAAACTTATACAATCAAAAATATTTGTTTGGAATTTGATACAGTTTCTGATCCTTATTTATCAAGAGAAATAAGACAACAAGTTGATGGTAATTTGGTTATTTTGTATGACAGAATACTAAGACACAGAAAAATACCTAAAAATAAATCTGATACACTATGGAATATCAATCTAAATGTTCCTGCAAGAAGCATGAAAGGAATTCTGATGTTGTTTGAAGACCCTGAAAGAACAGACACTGAAACTTATTATAATCCAGAAATTACAAAAGTGGAAATGACAATAGAAGGGATTCCGAATCAGTTGTATAGTCAGGGGATGAAAGCCTATCAACAATGGGATGAGATTAATAAATTCTTTGCTTTGAATTAAAAACGAAATAAAGAAACAAATATGATTTTAAAAGATTTATATTTCACTGATACAACATTAGAAAAAATATCTAACGACTAATTATGCATTATGGTTAAATTTACGTTCAACGGATGATAACTCACTACACGGTTCGGGAAGAAGAATTGAAAATGCCTCAGAAGGCATCACAATTCAAATAACGAAAGAAGCAGGAGTAGATGAGCCAATAAATGTTTATCTGTTTGTTATACACGATGCGCAAATTAATTTTGAAGATGGTAGATTTAAAGAAGTAAATTATTAATATAAAAAATGGAACTACCTAAAGATCTACACTGTGCAATTATTTGTGGTCAAACTGGCTGTGGAAAAACAGAGTTTATGCTAGATTTATTAGAATCAGAGTATGCTGGTGTATTTAGTCATATTGTTATACTTTGCCCGACCATTCAATGGAACAAGGCATACAAAAACCGAAGTTGGATTGGTGATGTTAAAAAACCAAAAACAAAAAATATTATAATCGTAAATCCTATAACGTCAGATGGAACAGAAAAGCTTCAAGAACTATTACGGTTGTTTTTAAAAAAATATGCCAATTCCCCTACATTATACATCATTGATGATTGTAGCGCAACAAAAGAATTAACAAAGAGAAAAGACATGTTGTCTGAACTCGCTTTTTCAGGCAGACACGCAGAACAATCGGTATGGGTTATATCGCAAAGATACAATTCAGTTTTAAAGATTTAAGACAACAAACAAAGTGGTTATGTATATTATACACAAAAGATAGAGATAGATTTGAAAATTGTTTGAGAGAGTTTTTGCTTGTTTGATTTGAGGTTTAATGTCCCCGTCTACACTGTAAAGGTCATTTTGGAGACGTTGCTTCCAATTTTGTGGGACTTTTACCCGACATTGAGATGAAATGACATCTCACGCCCTTTCGCCCAATGAAACCAATAGGGTTTATTAGCATTGACGGTCCGCCTCGCACCGCGGTTCCTGGACAGGCTTAGATCCTCTTAGCGGTTTACCAGTACTAGTGTGCAGGCCGGATTCAGCTCTGCGTGGAAGCATCATGCAGCCCATATATTTCTTCAAGCCCCTATGGGCGGGGGCGCTGTTTGAGAGAGAATGATGTCATTCCAGTTTGAGAGAGAATGATGTCATTCCCACATTAGAAGAACGGCAAAGAATAAAGGAAGAATTAAAGAAAAAGAAACATCGTAAATTACTCTTAGAGTATTGTAGCTAGAGTTACGTCGGTTGCCATGTAATTGTGTAATGATGTTGTGACCATATATCTTAAGTTTGAAGTTGATGCATTTGACTGTTTGTAAGTTATGAATTAAAAACAAAAGGGTATTACTATATGGCAACTGTCAATAACTTCAGTTTCAGTTTGTAAACATGAAAAATGTTGATGGATAGACGGGCAGATGGACAGACGGACGGACGGACGGACAGACAGGGCATTACTATACGGCACACTGTCACATTATGGTTAATATTTCTGCTAAGTAATATTTAAATCCATCCAGGTATAAGAAAGTTATAGATTGGACACAATAAAAAAGACGCTTTTTGACCTTTTATCTCTAAGTATGACCTTGACCTTGAGGTACGGCTGTGGGTCTTGCGTGTGACACTTCGTCACATAATGGTTAACATTTCTGCCAAGTAATATTTAAATCCATTGAGGAATAATACCAAAGTTATTAATTGGACACAGGAAAGACCCTTTTTTGACCTTTAACCTCTAAGTATGACCTTGACCTTTGAGGTACGGACCTGAGTCTTGCGCGCAACACTCCATCACATTATGGTTAACATTTCTGCCAAGTAATATTTAAATCCATCCAGGAATAAGAAAGTTATGGAGGATAAAAAAATTTGTGGACGGACAGACGGACAGACAGACAGACAGACAGACGGACGGACAGAGTGATTACTATAGGGCACCCACACTTTCAGTGGAATAAGAAAATTATGGAGGATAAAAAAATTGTGGACGGACAGACGGACAGACAGACGGACGGACAGAGTGATTACTATAGGGCACCCACACTTTCAGTGCGGGGCCCTAATTAATTTTGAAAACCGACCAACCTACTGATTATTGGGTGGTTGATTAAGTAATGCTTTAGTAATGCTTTAGTAATGCTTAAGTAATGCTTTAGTAATGCTTAAGTAATGCTTAAGTAATGCTTAAGTAATATAGCAAAAATAAGTAATGCTTTAGTAATGCTTAAGTAATATAGCAAAAATAAGTAATGCTTTAGTAATTTACCAAAAAATAAGTAATGCTAAAGTAATATAACAAAAATAAGCAATAATAAAAAGCAATGCTTCTTGAAATACTAACAATTATAACAAACACTGCAGTCTTATCGGTAGTTGGATATGTGGTATATAATTATTTGAAAATAAAAAATAAACTATATAAAATGGATGTTAAAGAGCTACTTAAAGAAAACAATGATCAAAACAATGAAACAATACGTGAAAGATTATCAGCCATTGTTGCTGGTGGAGGAAGTAAACAATATCTTGGTAAAGACTTACAACTCGGAGTCTAACTGTTGGTTTTCTTTTGCTCCAGCATTTCAGTGGTTTCTTGCTGTCGAGTCCTCACCGTTGTCTCACCTCTGTGGTTCTTTGATTTTTGTGTTCACGGAGATGTTGCACTGATGAGTTAGGAGGCCTTCATGGGGACTGAACAAATTATTTGTCTAAATCGCGACGGAAGTAAGGGTGAGGATTGTGGCCAAGTAAAATCGATTTAAGCCCCCCAGTGGAAATCTTCCACTGACCGTTCCAAGGCGGCTCTTCTGTGGCGATTTATTTATGTTGTTGTTTGTTACTTACTGTGTGTATCACTTGTGTCTTTTGGTTTCGGATGGCCATATGGCCATTTTGTGGGAAAGTAACTGTCCTTATGGCCTTCCTTTGTTTAGGTTTCCAATATGGTCTGGTCGCTTAATGTTTGTATTTCTTTCCCTTTGGTGTCTTTTATGGGTGGAGTAAGTTAATTGTATCAATTCCTGATCTTTGTTTTACTTCTACTTTACAAATGACAGACATTGATACAATGACACCAGAACAAATAAACACATTATACTGCAGATACGAAGCAAGACTAGGGGCAAGTATGACGAAGACATTGTGTAATTCTTTTATTAACTTATATGTTAAGGGTGTATCAAAATATTTTAATGGTGTTAATCCACCAAAACTAATACAAGATTTAGAAGAAGATCCATTTATCAATCACGCTTTGACTAGAACATGTTGTGAATTGTATTATAGATATGGAATGTATCTTGCACCGTTTACTGCTATGCTAACAACAACAAAAGATCTGGATTTCCAGACTGATAAAAAAGACCTAAAAATGACGAGTGAAATAAATGAAAAAACGAAAAACCAAAAAAGAGTATCTGCAGGTAAAAAAGGTGCAGAAGCAAAAAAGATAAAAGCTGAATTAAAAAGAAAAGAAGCAGAACTTTTGAAGAAACAAAATGTGGAACTAAAAGTTCGAAAGCAAATAATAAAAGATGATAATGAAGTTCAATATATAAATATATATAAAAATTATATACCTTTATGTATAGTAGGTGTGATTGTTGGATTGGGTTTATATATTTATAATAAGAAACAAGTTACAATAGCGCAGCCCAAGCCCACGAAACAACAAAAAGAAATCGATCCATTTGAGTTTAATTAATCAAAAAATTCTTATAAACAAGAGGGCCATGATGGCCCTGGATCGCTCACCTGATCCATAGTGTAACAAGTGGGCTCCAGAGAGGGCCATTATTGGCCCCAGGGCTTTAATGTGCATAATGTTGAGGGAGGTCTTAAAGGTGAAGCTTCATACCAAACATCAACAAAGGCTATAATTTCAACAATCTCGGCAAAGGTCCACTAGATGAAGCTACACATCAAATATCAAAGACCTGGGCCTTGCGGTTTGAGAGAAGAAGATTTTTTAAAGATATTCCCTACATAAGCCTATGCAAAACCAAATGGCCCCGGGGCTATATAAATCTATGTAAAACCAAAGGGCCCCGGGGTGGGGGCATTTGTGGCCCCAGGGCTATAATTTGAACAATCTTGGTAGAGGTCCATTAGATGAAGCTTCATACCAAATTTCAAAGTCCTGGGCCTTGTGGTTTCAGAGAAGAAGATTTTTAAAGATTATCCCTATATAAGCCTATGTAAAACCAAAGGGCCCCAGGCGGGGCCACTTTTGGCCCCAGCACTATAATTTGAATCATCTTGGTAGGGGTTCTTTAGAAGAAGCTTCATACCAAATATAAAAGACCTAGGACTTGTGGTTTCAGAGAAGAAGATTTTTAAAGATTTTCCCTATATAATTCTATGTAAAACCAAAAGGCCCCGGAGCAGGGGCATTTTTGGCCCAAGGGCTATAATTTGATAAATTGAACAATCTTGGTAGGGGTCCACCAGATGAAGCTTCATACCAAATATCAAAGTCCTGGGCCTTGCGGTTTCAGAGAAGAAGATTTTTAAAGATTTTCCCTATATAAGCCTATGTAAAACCAAAGGGCCCTGGGGCGGGGGCATTTTTTGCCCAAGCACTATAATTTGAACAATTTTGGTAGGGGTCAACTAGATGAAGCTTCATACCAAATATCAATGTCCTGGGCCTTGCGGTTTCAGAGAAGAAGATTTTTAAAGATTTTCCCTATATAAGCCTATGTAAAACCAAAGGGCCCCGGGGCAGGGACATATTTGGCCTCAGCACTATAATTTGAATAATCTTGTTATGGGTCCTTTAGATGAAGCTTCATACCAAATATAAAAAACCTAGGCCTTGTGGTTTCAGAGAAGAAAATTTTTAAAGATTTTCCCTATATAAGTCTACGTAAAACCAAAGGGCCCCGGGGCGGGGGCATTTTTGGCCCAAGACCTATAATTTGAACAATCTTGGTAGAGGTCCATTAGATGAAGCTTCATTCTAAATATCACAGTCCTGGGCCTTTCGGTTTCAGAGAAGAAGATTTTTAAAGATTCTGCCTATATAAGCATATGTAAAACCAACGGGCCCCGGGACGGGGGCATTTTTTGCCCCAGCACTATAATTTGAACAATCTTGGTAGGGGTCCACTAGATGAAGCTTCATACCAAATATCAAAGACCTGGGCCTTGTGGTTTCAGAGAAAGATTTTTCAAGATTTTCCCTATATAAGCAAATGTAAAACGAAAGGGCCCCGTGGTGGGGGCATTTTTTGTCCCAGCACTATAATTTGAACAATCTTGGTAGGGGTCCACAAGATGAAGCTTCATACCAAATATCAAAGTCCTGGGCCTTGTGGTTTCAGAGAAGAAAATTTTTAAAGATTTTCCCTATATAAGCCTATGTAAAACCAAAGGGCCCCGGGGCGGGGGCATTTTTGGCCCCAGCACTATAATTTGAACAATCTTGGTAGGGGTCCACTAGATGAAGCTTCATACCAAATATCAAACACTTGGGCCTTGTGGTTTCAGAGAAGAGATTTTTCAAGATTTTCCTTATATAAGCCCATGTAAAACCAAAGGGCCCCGGGGCAGGGGCATTTTTGGCCCCAGCACTATAATTTGAACAATCTTGGTAGGGGTCCACTAGATGAAGCTTCATACCAAATATAAAAGTTTTTGGTGAAAAAATCTATTTTTGGCTCCTGTGACCTAGATGTGCAACGCACCGGAACAATTTGAACAACTTTGAAAGGGGACCACCTAAGGATCATTCCTGTGAAGTTTGGTCAAAATCCGATCAGTGGTTTAGGAGGAGATGTCGTTGAAAGAAATTGTTTACGCACGGACGCACGCACGCACGACGGACGACGGACAAAAAGTGATCCCAAAAGCTCACCTCGTCACTACGTGACGGTGAGCTAAAAATGGCAACACAGATTGATGGAAAACAAATTGCAAACATGTTATATCACGCAGGAGTAGAGACTGTATTAACAGTTGATTATGCAGAATTAGGAAGAAAACTATTGAAAAGACCACCACCAAAAGTAGATTTTAATATGACTGATACAGGTATGTTATCTATTGATATATTACTCGCAATGGCGACGAGAGATATGTTAGTTAAGCAAGGAATTATTCCAGCTGATATTATGAAGTAAAAAATGGCGAGTGCAGTGGTGATGATGCTTGGTGGAGCAGTAGCGAATGCCTTTGCTTTTTCAGGTAGTAATTATTTATTTTCACATATTGGCAGAGGCGCAGAAAAAGAGAGAGAAAGACATGATAAGGCAATGGAACAATTAGAAGCAGCACAAGTAAAATGGAATAATGAAAGAACACAAAAATTGGATTTTCTTAATGAACAAAAACAAAAAGAACGTCATGCAGAAAAAACCTTTGAAGAAGTAGACCAAGCAGGAAAAGAATATTATTATGTTACACATGAACCAAAGTTGAGTGATTTTTATACTCCATCAGAAGACCAGAAAAATAGAGAGATTGCATTTGTTGTTGGTGCTATGGTATTTACTGGATTTGTTGCATGGAAATTAAATAAAATATAATGAATCAATTCCATAAGGTTGTGTATCTATTCCATTTTCGCATATATATCTTTTATCATCAAAAGGAGATAAAGAAGCTTTGTTTATTTCATTTACAAACATATTATGTTTGTCGGAATTTAAAGTGTACATCTTATTAATTTTTATTTCATTATTAAATAAACAATTTTTATAATCATTAAAATTTATATCTTTTTTAATTGTTGTTTTGCTAATGCCTTTTAATTTTTTTTCTTCACTAAGATCAGTTAATGTAAAAGAATATGCTTTACTCCTCAGAAAAACTATTTCATTCATAATTTTACCTTGTAATTCATCTTTAAACTTCTCTATTTTCTTTTTATTTTCTTCTGAATAAAGATCATGATTTTCTGGATAGTCTGATGTATCAAGTTTATTTTGTATTTGTTTCATATCTTCATAAATATCTTTAGTTTTTATGGATAAGAATATGCTATCAGTATTGTGGACGATCAAAGGAAACCCACAATTAAAATTTTCAGTTTCTGTAGATAAATCATAAACTATTCTTTTTTGTTTACCTAATGGTATTATCTTTTTTTACGTTAGCATATTGTTCTTTTTTTGTTATATTTAATTGAAATATATTTGGTTGATCTTCTCTCGTATAGATATTACTATTATATCCTAGAGAAGTTATAAGATAATGTAAACACGAGAATGTAATTTTAGATTTTTGTGAAAAAGAGAATACACAACTTTTTCCTTTTTTATAACCATCTCCTTGATAAAATCCTCTGAAAAAGAATAGTTTATAATTGTAATCATTATTAAGAATTTTATAAGGGATGTATTTCTATTTTTTATCAGTATAAAATTTTTCAAATTTGATTGCCATTAACTTATGATTTCCTTTTGGAACAATTCTATATACTTTACATGAATGCATATAATCTAATATTTTAAAATCAGTTGGATATAATTCCTTACAGTATTCTAAACATTTATTTAAAAGATTTAGATCTTGGTTATATAGACTCCAAAAATAATGTACTCCATATATTCCGCTACTTCCATCGGCTAAAAAGAAACCTTCAATAAAAGCTCTTTTTTCTTCTAAAGTTGACGGTTCCAATTTTAAGAAGTCTTCTTTTAAAGGAGGGGTATAAGAAACTTTATAATTATCATTGAATAAAAGATTAGTATTTAACGATAAATCTTTAGGTTTAATAATTTCATTATTATCTTTTATTAAAGAATGATCTTCTGTTACATCAACAAATCCTAATGGTGTAACAACTCTAAACATTTCTTTTTCTGTCTCATGTTTAATGATTGTTTTTATTTTATCAAATCCTTTACTCGTCCAAACTTCAATATTATTATCTTTTAGTTTATGATAAAATTTATTATTTGGGTATTCATATTCATCAGTAATGTTTTCTATTTTTTCAATAAATACTTTATTTTTATATCTTAAAATAATTGGAGTATCACCAGAAACGGAGTCTGATGCAATTAATTCATTTTTTGGCCATAATTCATTAACTATATTATAATAAAATTGATACATTAATAAATTGCTATAATCTAATACAGCTTGTCCTAAATAAATAGGTTTATTAAATTTAACAGAAGTAACATTATTTACAATTGCAACAAAGTTTTCATTAAAAATTATTGAATCTTTAAAATTAGGTTTGTTTATGCATTTCTTTGCTTCTTCTTTACTCGTTGTTAATTTAATTTCGCTTCTTCCTCTTATGTTTTCTAATATTTGTCCATAGAAACTGTTATTGATTAATTTCCAGAGGTCTTTTTCAAAATTAGATTTAGATTTTCTTCTTTGTTCAGTATTAAAATTAATATACTTCTTTAACCAATTGCTTTCTTCAAATGATATAGTTCTGTAAACTTTTTTTACTTTCATTCCAAGTTTAATATATTCTTTTAGAATACTATAATGAATAACATATTTCTTTTTATCATAAAGTGTTAATAATGATTTTTCTTCTTTACCTAATGGCTTATCTCCTAATAAGTTTATCTGATAATCTGATAAATCTTTTTCATTTATTTTCATTTTCTCAGGAGCTAATGGATATTTCATTGTTTTAAACTTGCAATGATTGGGATATTCTAAATAACATTCTATTATACAACCCCTTCCTTTGGGGATGTGTAAATAATAGCCTAGATCATTTTCCCATTTGAAATCACTAGTTGGTAATTTCTGTGACATTGCCCAACCATATAAATTATTTGCATCTAGATATAATAAATATTTTTCTATAAGATAATCATTTAAATTTTCTTCTCTTTTTAATGCTTCTAAACATTCTTTCATGTCATTATCATCTAATATCCTATTACCATCACCATAATAATTAGGTGTATATTTATTGAATGCTTTTACATGTCTAGGTCCAAGAACGCCAGAAAACCCTCCTCTAATTCCGTTTTCTACCATTAATAACATTTCATAGTCTGTTAATAATTCTAATTCCACTCCTGTACATTTTAATCCACATTGCCAAGTTAATCCTGGTGCAGAGTAACAATAACATGGATCTATTTCATGATGCTTTAAGAAAAAGGTTCTATACTTCTCAAAGGCATCTGCTAAAATTAAAACATCTGTTTTAAATAAAGATTGTGATAATCTAAAAACGATTCACACTCGTAAACTTTCCATACTTTTTGTGCATGAGCATATTCTTCACTCGTAAATGTTTTTTGTGTTAGAGTAGAATAAAATTTATCCATAGGGGGTAATTGTTTTTCTTTGAATCTTTCTATTGAATCTATATATTCATATGGATAATATCCTTTTTGTTTTAACAATGAAATATTATCATTAAATTCTTGTTTTAAAATAGGAAAGTCATCTGTTGATTTTGCAATATCTGATAAACTTTTTAACATAAAACCTGTATGAATCTAGAAATCTTAGTTTTTTTTATAATTTGAACCGTAATCTATAGAAATATAATTTTCTGAATTTTTGGATAGAAGTTTTACTTTGTTATAATCATCTTCATATTTCATTAGCTCCTCTATTAAAAAGTGGAAATCATGGTTTGAGCCATTATGAAAGAAAACAGGTATTAGCTTTGTTGTTTTACCTTCTTTTGTATTGCATGATTGACAAGCTGCTCCTCTATATTTACCAGAAAGATGATTATGTTCTCTTACTTTGTTTTCATCTTCAAATTCCTTTCCACATATATAACATTCTGTTGTCTCTTGAAATTCTTTTTCTTGTTGTTTACTTAAAATTGGTTGTTTCTTTTCATTAAGGTAAATCTTATAAGTTATATCCTTGAAAAATTTTATTATTTTTTCTACATATGTCTTTGCTGCATCATCACCAACATAAGAAAAGTATTGTCGTTTATAAATTTCTGGATAGTCAGACTGAACATAGATACCATAACTATTAACTGTTTGTTTTCTAATTGGATTAATATATGATTTATTTGGGTCAGGTTGGGAAGTAGATAAAGGGATATTATTCGATTCAAAATCTGAATAGATAACAAAAGGTAGTCTGTTTTTGAAATGATAGTTTTTAAATTTAGGAATATTATCTTTCTTTGGCATATTAACTTTACAATAGTCATGATCTAGACATATCTCTTTATGTTTTTCTAATGTTTCTAGTCTTTGAAAACGTTGTAAACAGTTTCTACATGTGTGTTGTTTATTTCTATTTTTATCATATAGAAAACTATCTAAATCTTTGATTAAACAATAGTGTGTGTTTTCATTTTCTTCTATATATAAAAGATCAATTATATTTTCACTTTTCATATTTGAAATATAAACTGGGTATAAAGATTGTTTATTTGTTGGATTTTCTAATGCAAAAACATTTAAAGTTAAATTATTTTGTTTTTCTACTTTTGGGATATCTTTTATTAAAACAGGATATTCAATATTGGTCATATTAATTTCATTCTCATAGGGATGATATTTAGTTACTCTCTCTTTATGATTATCTGCAGGATATAGTTTTGCTAATATAGACCACAAAAAACATTTGCTATCTTTTGTGTTTTTAACATTGATAATATTACTTGATTTAAACTTTAAAGGTATATAAGATAAAGCTCTTTGATAATTATATTTATATGTTTTTACTTCTACACTTTTAATATTTCTAAAAACAAAACCAGAACCTCTTTCTTGATACTCACCAATCCATGCTTCAAATTATCTTTTAGTTTATTATAAAATTCATCTACATTATTATTTGATTGAATAACTTGAACAGGATGAGAGTAATGACTTTTTATTATATGAAATGATAATGGTTTTTTAAATTCAGAAGTAATTATTATCTTCACTTTAATGGGATATGATTGTATTTTTATTTAATCTTTTAATTTTTTAATATAAGCCGTTATATCATCTTCTTCTATGTCATCAATAATCAATAATAGAATACAAATTTAATTATGTTCTAACGTAATATTTAAAATAATCAGGATTGCGAGAAATAAAATCTTGATATGCTATTTTATATTTTTCTTTATTATTTTGATAATGTAATTGTTTTCTTCCTCTGTCACAATCTTTACATTTTCCTCTATGTCCATCTGGACACGTTTTCTCTTTTGCAAATGAATAAAACGGTTTAAATGTTGAACAATATTTACAAACTTTTCCTTCACTCATTTTATATAAAAATAATTTTAATTATATTAAAAAATGGAGCATCCAAAAATTTATTGTTTACGTTGTAAAAAGCTTACTGAAAATGATTTAGTGAAACAAGTAACAACAACTAATAATAGACAAATGTTAAAAGGTATATGTTCTGAGTGTGGATCTAACAAAAATAGATTTATATCATAACAAATAAATTAGCAGATGAATTACATCATAGAGTTATAAAATCTTTTACAAAAAGACGTGTTTATGTACATTCAAAAGATCAAACATGGGCAGTTGATTTGGTAGGTATGCAACAATATTCAAAACAAAATAAACACTATAAATATTTATTAGCAGTAATAGATGTTTTTAGTAAATATGGTTAGTTAATTCCATTGAAAAATAAAACAGGAGTAACAGTAAGTGAAGCATTTAAAACATTATTTAAAGAAAGGAAACCAACATTTATTTGGTCGGAAAAAGGATCTGAATTTTATAATCGACAAGTAAAAGAATTGTTAAAAGATAATAATATAGAGTTATATTCAACTGAGAATGAAGAAAAATCTAGTGTAATAGAACGATGGATAGGCACTATGAAACAACATATGTATAAACATTTTACTGCCAATGAAACTACTAAATATTATGACATATTAGATAAATTAGTTGAAAATTATAATAATACAGTACATTCTTCTATTAAAATGACACCTGTTGAAGCAAGTAAAGTAGAAAATGAATTAACAGTGTATAAAAATTTATATCCAGAAAAAGGTGAAAAAACTCAAAAGGCTAAATTCAAAGTTGGGGATAGAGTAAGAATAGCAAAAAAGAAAGGTAAATTTGAAAAGGGTTATACTACTCGTTGGACTAGAGAAATAATTGTAACTGAAGAAGTTTTAAATACAAATCCTGTTACTTATAAAATAAATGATTTAAAAGGCGTAGAAATTAAAGGTGGTTTCTATGAACAAGAATTACAGATTACTGAGTTTTAGATCATTTCTCGAGACCCCCCTATAGCGGGTGTTTTTTTCTATTTTACATCACCCCCACAACCTCCATCCCCGGAGTTGGCCAACTCCGACTGTTTTTTATTTGTGTTAGACCCGCCCGTATCTCGCTCTCACATTTTCACTTTTTTACTTTTTTTTACATTTTCAGATTTTTTTCACTTTTTTACCTTTTTTTTTTATTTTTACAATTTTCAGATTTTTTCACTTTTTTACATTTTTTTACAATTTTCAGATTTTTTACATTTTTTTTCATTTTTAAATTTCTTTTATTTTCATTATCATCCATTTTTATAATTTTGAATTTTTTTTTTTTTTTATCTTTTTTCGATGTAGGGCTACAGGTGGGGGTCTGGGGAGTAGGTAAATTTTTTTGGGGGGAGAAGCTAAACATTTTTTAGGGGGTGGACTGGAGAAGCTAAAATTTTTTTAGGGGGTGGTCTAGAGAAGCTAAAAAAAATTTTTAGGGGGTGGTCTAGAGAAGCTAAAATTTTTTTAGGGGTGGTCTGGAGAAGCTAAAAAAAATTTTTTTAGGGGTGGTCTGGAGAAGCTAAAATTTTTTTTAGGGGGTGGTCTGAAGAAGCTAAAAAAATTTGGGGGTGGTCTGGAGAAGTTTAAAAAAAATTTTTTGGGGTGGTCTGAAGAAGCTAAATAAAATTTTTAGGGGGTGGTGGTCTAGACACGTCCAAACCCTATACTACTGTCAATCACTGATCACAATAGCTCAGGTGAGCTAAAATGGGCCTTGTACTGAGAAAACTTGATAATATCAATCTCAAGCACCAAAGACGAATATCAGTCTGCACATCCACACAGTCTGATCAGCGGTTTTGTTGTTTGCTACATGTTTTCTAAAAGAAGAAGGGTTTTGATTTTCTTTTGCAATTGCCTTTTCAGAGTTGGCTTATTTGAGTATTGGCCATCACATTTTTTCACAAGTGAATATTTCTCTGGCTAAAGCTCGACTAGGGATTAGTCCAGTAGGTCATCAAACGGCGGCTACACTCTTTGAACGTCAACAGAGTTTTGGTACATGCTGCCCATAATGCTGTGTAATACAAAACATATTATTATACATTCGTCAAGGACATTACGAAGCGACTATAAGAAGAAACCATCTTCTTAAATAATCAGAACATCTGAAATTGCATAATGACAATTTTATTAATTGACACCATTAAAAATACGATTATTGATTTTTTGCCTCGGTGTAATGACCATCGAACAATACAGGATTCAGTTAATAATACCTTGTGTCGGTTTAACGGATCTCCTATGTACATTAGTTACACTTCCCGTTTGTCCCACAGTATTTGTAACGAAATGGTCCAGTTGTTCCGATGCGCCCGTGTTAGTTGTCATTTCTATACGGGAGGCCATATCACGACTTGCGACGACATAAAACTCGTACCGTTTGCCGTCTGTTACCGCAACTGTTTGCTTCATTGTCCACTGTGAAACGGGAGGGATCGTCACCATAGTTGGTTGGCCGTATGAACCGAAATCTTTAGTTTCACCATCTTGTGAGCCTGGAAGTAAACGAAGGTATCAAGATCTCTTTCATGATATTAAGTTTGATTAGCCTTTCTGTAAAGACCATACAAAGCATGGTTTATTGCAAATTCAAGCTCTTGTACCACCACTGGACTTTTCAAATTATTAACTTCTTTTTTTATTGCCATTCAAAAACAAGTGATTAAATATTGCAACAAAGTCTTTGAAAGATCAAGGAGAAATCTGTTTTGGTCAATTAAAGATTCTAATGAATTAAGAAAATTAAGGCCTTTACAAAATTGTATAGACGTCATTCTGATTTAATTTCAGAATTCAAAACTGGACTTAAATCTCTTCTGCAACAAGGTCTATCGGAACCCGAATTTAATGGTGACTTAGTATTTAAATTGAGAAAAAAATATAACCGCAATGACTTCAGCGCCCATTTTACGATATAAAAAGACTGGGTACAACATAAATGTTATACGACAGACTTTATGCATGGTAGTTAACCCAATCACGGTTGACAACTTTGCTTCCCTCTTTAATTGCACGCCGGTGGGTCAGGCCTTAGATTCTATGACGGTTCCAACGTAAAGGCTTATGTTGGTTGTAACCTGATGCTCTGTCCCTGGTCGGGCCCATCGGAGTCTAACTGTTGGTTTTCTTTTGCTCCAGCATTTCTGTTGTTTCTTGGTGTCGAGTCCTCACCGTTGTTTCATCTCTGTGGTTGTTTGATTTTTGTGTTCACGGTGATGTTGCACTTATGAGTAAGGAGGTCTTCATGTGGACTGAACAAATTATTTGTTATAATCGCGACGGAGGTAAGGGCGAGGATTGTAGCCACGTAAAATCGATTTAAGCCCCCCAGTGGAATTCGTTTCCCCTGACCGTTCCATGGCGGTTCTTCTGTCGCGGTTTATTTTTGTTATGGTTTGTCTTTTGCGTGTTTGTGTCGCTTATATTATTTTATTTTGGATAGCCGTTTGGCCATTTTGTGGGAAAGTAACTGTCCGTTTGGCTTTCCGCTGTTGGTGTTTCCATTGGGGTCTTTTGCTTCATGTTTGTGTTTCTTTCCCTTTGGTGTCTCTGATGGGAATTGTATCGATTCCTGATCATTGCCTCTACTTCTATACTGACCGGAAATAGTAACTATACACTTTTAAATTGTCTCGCTTGACAAAACAAGTGGATACTTCAGTTGAAATTTACTGATTAAGGATTTGACTAACTATAGACATGAATCCTGTAACAATTTTAAGAAAATCTGGTGTTCAAAATAAAAGTTTTTAGGGAAAATGTAAAAAAGTGCATTTTTCGCAAAATCTGTTTGTAATCGAATTTTGACTTCAAATTTTTTCCGTATAGGTAATAAGTCATAAGCAAGGAATAAAAAAATAACATAAAATCCAAAAATTATCGAGAAACAAACATTTTATTGAAATCTCAAGAACTGCTTTTTCAGCGAAATATTCAAAATAATTATGCAAGCCAAAAATCGACCCAAAAGTACCTGCAGTCTTTTTAGCGTCTTCAGATGTGTCTTAAATATTGATTAAAACAAAAACCGCAATCAGAAATGCCATACTTTTTGCTCACTTCCGCTGGTTTGGTCCAATTTTTAAAGGTCGATAACTTTTCAACGATTGTGTAAATTTTCATTTTGTAGACAATATTCCCAACTTTAGATGATGAGTAATAACTGGTTAAAATGGGAATCACATTCGCGGAACAAAATGTTTGACTCAATGGAAACTTGAACAGCAAGATTCGGACCCTTGCTTTGAACCTGTGGCTTTACCCGTTAAATCGTAGCTATCATTAAACATTTTATTCGATAAAGCAGACATGCCATTGATGATACTTTATATAATTGGAATTCAAATTTCATTAAAATGTTTTGCCAGTGACAATTTATAAATGAGTGTATAGTTTCTATTGCCGGTGAGTATATATTAAATATATTGAAATCCATACGTTTTCGTTATTCAAGTATGTCTACTTATGATTTTTCCACCCTTTACTCTACACTTCCTTACAATCTTATAAAAGAAAAACTTAATGATTAAATTGAATTGACATTTCATAGGGAAGACTTCCTCTATCTTGCGTGTAATGTAAGAAATGCTTTTTTCACTTATGAAGAGCATAAAAATTATACTTTATGGTCATGTCAGAAAGTGTGTGAAGCTCTCACCTTTCTACTTGACAATAGTTACATAAGATTTGGGACTAAGTTGGAGATATTCCGATGGGAACAAATGGCGCACCCCTTGTGGCTGATCTGTTCTTGTTTTGTTATGAAAGAGACTTCACGATGTCCCTTTCCGCTGAAAACCAATCTGAAATCATTGAAGCCTTTAGCTCGATTTCTAGATATTTGGATGATGTATTAAATATTGACAATACCTATTTCGATGCTCAAATTTACCCACCCCCAGAACTTCAGTTAAATAAAGCAAATTCTTCTGATACCGAGGCCCCATTTTTGGATTTACATCTATCTATTGCAGGTGGGTTTGTTTCTTGCAAAATTTATGATAAACGCGATGGTTTTGATTTTTTTATTGTCAATTTTCCTTTCATGGATGGCGATGTTCCTGGTGCCCATCCTATGGCGTTTATATTTCGCAATTAATTTGATTTGCCAGAGTGTCTATTCATGTAACTGACTTCAACACTCGTAATAAATTGTTAACTGCTAAACTTCTTAATCAGGGCTATCGGTATCATAAACTAGGCAAAGCCTTTTCAAAATTTTATAGACGTCATTCTGATTTAATTTCTAAATTCAATGTTGGACTTGAGGCCTTCATGCGGACTGAACAAATTATTTGTCTAAATCGCGACGGAAGTAAGGGCGAGGATTGTGGCCACGTAAAATCGATTTAAGCCCCCCAGTGGCAATCTTCCACTGACCGTTCCAAGGCGGCTCTTCTGTGGCGATTTATTTATGTTGTTGTTTGTTACTTACTGTGTGTATCACTTGTGTCTTTTGGTTTCGGATGGCCATATGGCCATTTTGTGGGAAAGTAACTGTCCTTATGGCCTTCCTTTGTTTAGGTTTCCATTATGGTCTGGTCGCTTAATGTTTGTATTTCTTTCCCTTTGGTGTCTTTTATGGGTGGAGTAAGTTAATTGTATCAATTCCTGATCTTTGTTTTACTTCTACTTTGAATCTCTTCTGCAGCATGGTCTATCGGAACCGAACTTTTATGGCGACTTAATAAATATATCAATGCAATGACCTCAGCACCCAATTTCGTAAAATCATTCCCCGATATAAAAAGATAGGGTACAACATAAATGTTATACGACAGACTGCATGCATGGTAGTTAACCCAATCACAGTTGACAACATTGCTTCACTCTTTAATTGCACGCCGGTTGGTCAGGCCTCATATTCTATGACGGTTACAACGTAAAGGCGTACTGAGAATTAGAGAGTATCTAATTTTATGTAATGTTGGTTGGTGCCAGATACTCTGTCTCTGGTCGGGCCCACCGGAGTCTAACTGTTGGTCTTCTTTTGCTCCAGCATTTCTGTTGTTTCTTGCTGTCGAGTCCTCACCGTTAGTTCATCTCTGTGGTTGGTTGATTTTTGTGTTCACGGAGATGTTGCACTGATGAGTCAGGAGGCCTTTATGTGAACTGAATAAATTGTTTTTCTAAATCGCGACGGAAATAAAGGCATGGACTGTGGCCACGTTAAATCGATTTAAGCCTACAGTGGAAATCGTTTCACTGATCGTTCCAATGCGGTTCTTCTGTCGCGATTTATTTTTCTTATGGATTGTCTTTGAATGTGTGTATCGCTTATATTATTTTGTTTTGGAATAGCCAATTGGCCATTTTGTGGGAAAGTGACTGTCCTTTTGGATTTCCGCTATTGATGTTTCCATTAGTTGTTTTATGTCTGTGCTGCTTTCCCTTTTGTGTCTCTGATGGGAGCTGTGGGTTAATAGTATCGATTTCTGGTCATTGCATTCACTACTATTTTGCATATCAGGGCTGTTTGTGCCGTTTGTTGGCTATAAAAGGTCTACCCGTACATGCATATAATGCTGTTTTTCCCATCCTCAAGAATTGCATTTACCATTGGTTTTCATCGTTCCTTAATTTGACATCCTTTAGCTACCTGTTGAAGGTCTTTATAAGACCGTTGTTCGTACCTCGTTGTAGAACAATTGCTTGTTTGATATCTATGGGCTTTTTGTAAGCATAGCTGTTTTGTGGGCCTTTGTCATGATACCCGCCTTCTATTTGAAGGATTTATCTTCAGTTCTTTCGTATACTGTTTAACTTAAGGACCGGTATGAACATCGTTTTAGCTTTGACTGTATCGCCCCTTTACACATATATAAGTATGACAAATAAATTTAAACTTACAATATCTCCCCTTAGGTTACATTCTGCTTCTTCTGTACGGATTCCGCATTCTATTAATACGTTTAGAGCTATGTTGCCGTCGGTATTGGTCAGACCTATAAATTTGTTTTCTGTCGCTTCCGTTAATTTCAGTGGAGCAGGCAGTATCAATTTATTTAAAATTAATCTAAGAGTTAGCTTATCTCCTATCAAATCGCCCATTCTTCAATTCTTAGAAAATATCCCCATCCATTCAAAAGAGGTGGAATGTATCCTATTTCTAAGAGGTGCAAGTGCTGCTCGCATTTATGCACTACGTCTACAGTTTCTTCATCTGTAAACGGTAGGCGCTTTTCTGTAGTTAATATGTCCGATTTGACATATAAGTCGTCGGATTTAATATATGTGATAACCTGACGGACTGCAAATTGTAAAATGAAGTACGTCGGGCAAACTAATCGCATATTAAAAACAAGATTAAACGAACACTACCGTAGAATGAGTAAGCCTAAACACTAACACTTACTTGTACCGTCACTTCAAACCGACAGGTCATTCTGTAAATTATATTTCTATACAGCACTATGATGTAAATTCTACAGCTAGGTTTAAAATTATTAAACGACATAAAACTGAATTAAACTGGATTAAACTATTACAGACACCTTTTCCATTGGACTTTAATGACAACATTTATCATGAAGGTAATATATCTAAAATGCCCGATTTTGGATATTTTCTCGCTGCTGGACCGTCGTAAGTGTAAAACTAGATCGCACGTCACCAGAAAATAAACGGCAATTATAAACGTTAATTACGTGCTTTTAAAAGAAACTATACCAGGCCAAGTGACTGTCCATAATATTATTGAATCCTGGACGCTACTCTGCGTTTGCATTTCTAAGTTCATTACCCATTTCTGTATTAAGTATTCTGGACACCGAGGCAAATAAACTCTACGATAGTTTTAATCAGTTATACGATGCTGCTCTTTTAACGAGAGGTTATACTCAACATACTCTTCGTCCTTTCATCGATTCTGATATCAATCACAAACGTCATTACATCAAAATATCCTTCATTAATAAGGGTTTGGATTTTATAGATTCACCTAGTATCTTCCCGAACAGTTCGGTGATTTCATCTAGTCCTGCTTATTTTCAAAATACTGAAACACCCATATTTTGCTGTAAATATAATTAACCTGTTAGATCTATCTTTTTGAATTTCAATAAATTTGTTTCTGATATTGATATTGACACTCCTGCTGCTGAACATATTATTTCTGGTAATTTAAACATTATTTATGGTTCTAGGATACGAAATCAAATATTTAAAGGACCAAAATATCGATTTCCTTCTAAAATTGATTTCAATAAGTGTAGAGATGAAATCGCTGCTGCCATGAATGAAATTGGTAATCGATGGTGTAAGCGAGAGTATGTTGAGCATAAAGCTCTTAAAGGATGGAAAATTAGCATTCTGAAACTAGCGAACAAACGCATTTCGTCCTACTCTCAAAATACGGACTTATTACCATCTACACCTAAGACGTCTTTGCGTCACCTTAAACAAGGTATTCAAGAATTTCATAAGAAGTTTGTTTTTGTTCCAGCAGATAAGGCCGCTATCAATGTGGTCGTTGTTTGACGGCTCCACTATGTTAACACTCTTCAGCAAGAACTTGGTGGTACTAAGGCCTATGAACTTCAGCCCTTGGCTGTAGAGAGCGTTTTTATGATTTGGAAAGTTCACTGATGATAATTTTACAGCCATCTCTGACGGGAGCTATGGGTTAATTGTATCGATTCCTGATTATTGCCTCCACTTCTGTTTTGGTCGATGACCACATTGGTCGTTCAGCCACCAAGTTTGCTGTATGTGTTACAGAAGGCCAAGACAAGCTTCCTACGTTATACTGGTTGTCTAAACTTCAGAAAAGACCATATAAAAGACGGTTAATTGCAAATTCAAGATCTGGTACCACCACTGAACTGTCCAAATCATTATCTTCTTGTTTTACTGCAGTCAAAAGCATGTGATTAAATATTGCGAAAAAGTCTTTGAAAGATCAGGGAGAAATCTGTTTTGGTCAAACAAAAAACTTTAAATAAATTGAAATCCAGACGTTTTCGTGCTTCAAAGTAGAAGTAAAACAAAGATCAGGAATCGATACAATTAACTTACTCCACCCATCAAAGACACCAAAGGGAAAGAAGCACAAACATGAAGCGAATCTGCCTACTGATGATTTTTCCACCCTTTACACTACACTTTCTCACAATCTTATAAAAGAAAAACTTAATGATTTAATTGAATGGACATTTCATGGGGAAGGCTCCCTCTTTTTTGCTTGCAATATAAGAAATACTTTTTTCACTTCTGAAGAGCATACAAATTATACTTTATGATCATGTCAGAATGTGTGTGAAGCTCTCACTTTGGTAACTATAAACGTAAATTACGTGCTTTTAAACGAAACAATACTAGACTGAAGTGACTGTCAATTATATTATTAAATCATGGACGCCACTCTATGCTTTCATTTCTAAGTTCATTACCCGTTTCTGTTTAACGTCTTCTTGACACCGAGGCGAATAAATTCTACGGCAGTTCTAATCAGTTATATGATGCGGCTCTCTTAACTAGAGGCTATACTCAGCATACTCTCCGTCCTTACATTGATTCTGAAATTAATCATAAACGCCATTTCTTCAAAATATCCTTCATTAATAAGGGTATGGATTTTATAGATTTGCCCAGTATTTTTCGTGAGAGCTCGGTGCTTTCTTCCATTCCTGCTTATTTTCAAAATACTGAAACACCTATAATTTGCTATAAATATAACAAACCTGTTAGATCTATCATTTTTAATTTCAATAAACTTGTTTCAGATCTTGATATTGATATAACTACCTGATTCACGTGATTGTAAAATCTCAGTGTATTGCTATCCTGCTGCTGGTCATGTAATTACTGGCAATTTGAAAATTATTAGCGATTCTAGGATAAGGAATATAATTTCTAAAGGACCGATATATCGGTCTCCGTCTAAAATTGACTTCAGTAAATGTAGAGATGAAATCGCTGCTGCCTTGAATGAATTCGGTAATCGATGGTGTAAGCAAGAGTATGTTGAGCATAAAGCCCTTAAGGACTGGAAACTTAGCATTTTAAAACTAGTGAATAAACGCATTTCTTTCTATTCTCAAAATACTAACTTATTACCTCCTAAGCCTAAGACGTCTTTACGTCATCTTAAACTAGGTATTCAAGAATTTCATAAGAAGTTTGTTTTGGCCCCTGCAGACAAGGCCGCTAACAACATCGTCGTTGTGTGACGACTCCACTATGTTAACACGCTTAAGCAGGAGCCTGTTGGTACTAAGTAGAAGTAAAACAAAGATCAGGAATCGATACAATTAACTTACTCCACCCATCAAAGACACCAAAGGGAAAGAACCACAAACATGAAGCGACCAGACTATAATGGAAACCTAAACTAAGGCATATGAACTTCAGCCTTTAGCTGAAGGGAGAGCTATAGTAAATGAACATATTTGTCATTCAGCCACCAAGTTTGCTGTGTGTGGGTTACAGACGGCCAAGACAAGCTTCCTACGCTATACTGGTTACCAAAACTTCATAAAAGATCTTACAAAGCACGGTTTATTGCAAATTCTAGCTCTTACACTACCACTGAACTTTCTAAATTATTAACTTTCTGTCTTACTGCTATTAAAACGCATGTGATCAAATATTGTGATAAAGTCTTTGAAAGATCAGGAAGAAATCTGTTTTGGTCTATAAAAATTCGAATGAGGTTTTAAATAAATTGAAATCCAGACGTTTTCGTGCTTCAAGTCTGTCTACTTACGAGTTTTCCACTCTTTACACTACTCTTCCTCATAATCGTATGAAAGAAAAGCTTATGACTTAATTGAATGGACTTTTCACAGAGAAGATTCTCTCTATCTTGCATGTAATGTCAGAAATGCATTTTTCACTTCTAAACAGCAAAAGAATTATACACTTTGGTCATGTCAGAAAGTGTGTGATGCCCTCACCTTTCTACTTGACAATATTTATATTAGATTCGTTACAAGGTTATTTAGACATACTGTGGGTATTCCGTTGGGTACGAATTGCGCACCTCTTGCGGCTGATCTGTTCTTGTATTGTTATGAAAGAGACTTCATGTTGTCGCTTTCCATTGATAACCAATCTGAAGTTATTGAAGCTTTTAGCTCCACTTCTAGATATTTAGATGATTTATTAAATATTGATAATACCTATTTCGATGGTTTGATCAGTCAGATTTAACCCCCAGAACTTCAGTTAAATAAAGCAAATTCTTCTGATACCGAGGCCCCGTTTTTGGATTTACATCTATCTATTGTAGATGGGTTTGTTTCGTGCAAAATTTATGATAAACGCGATGACTTTGATTTTGAGATTGTAAAGTTTCCTTTATTGGATGGTGATGTTCCTCGTGCGCCATCCTATGGCGTTTATATTTCGCAATTAATTCGATTTGCTAGAGTGTGTAGTCATGTAACTGACTTCAACACTCGTAATAAATTATTAACGGCTAAACTTCTTAATCAGGGTTATCCGTACCATAAACTTCGCAAAGCCTTTTCAAAATTTTATAGACGCCATTCTGATTTAATTTCAAAATTCAATATTGGACTTAAATCTCTTCTGCAACAAGGTCTATCTGAACCCGAATTTTATGGTGACTTAGTGTATAAATTCAGAAAAATATATAACCGCAATAACTTCAGCACACAATTTCGTAAAATCATTCTTCGATATAAAAAGATTGAGTACAACATGGATGTTATACGACAGACTGCATGCATGGTAGTTAACCCAATCACGGTTGGCAACTTTGCTTCCCTCTTTAATTGCACGCCGGTGGGTCAGGCCTCAGATTCTATGACGGTTCCAACGTAAAGGCTTATTGAGAATTAGAGAGATCTAATTCTTGGTAATGTTGGTTGGTGCCTGATGCTCTGTCTCTGGTTGGGCCCATCGGAGTCTAACTGTTGGTTTTCTTTTGCTCCAGCATTTCAGTGGTTTCTTGCTGTCGAGTCCTCACCGTTGTCTCACCTCTGTGGTTATTTGACGATTTGTGTTCACGGAGATGTTGCACTGATGAGTTAGGAGGCCTTCATGCGGACTGAACAAATTATTTGTCTAAATCGCGACGGAAGTAAGGGCGAGGATTGTTGCCACGTAAAATCTATTTAAACCCCCAGTGGAATTCTTTCCACTGACCGTTCCAAGGCGGTTCTTCTGTGGCGGTTTATTTATGTTGTTGTTTGTTACTACCTACTGTGTGTATCACTTGTGTCTTTTTATTTTGGATGGCCATTTGGCTATTTTGTGGGAAAGAAACTGTCCTTATGGCCATCCTTTGTTTAGGTTTCCATTATGGTTTGGTCGCTTCATGTTTGTGTTTCTTTCCCTTTGGTGTCTTTGGTGGGTGGAGTAAGTTAATCGTATCGATTCCTGATCTTTGTTTTACTTCTACTTTTTATGTAGGGAAAATCTTCTTCTCGGAAACCGCAAGGCCCAGGTCTTTGATATTTGGTGTTTAGCTTCATCAAGTGGATCTTTGCCAAGATTGTTCAAATTAAAGCCTTTGTTGATATTTGGTATGAAGCTTCCCCTATTTAGACCTCCCTCAACATTATGCACATTATAGCCCTGTGTCAATAATGGCCCTCCCCGGGCCCCCTTGTTACTCTATGGATCAGGTGAGCGATCCAGGGCCATCATGGCCCTCTTGTTTACTTTTAGTTCTGGTAGCTATCATATTCAGTGGAGCAAGAAGATTTTGAGCAGCAAGAGGATTTTGAGCAGCAAGAGGATTTTGGGCAGCAAGAGGATTTTGGGTAGCAAGAGGATTTTGAGCAGCAAGAGGATTTTGAGCAGCAAGAGCATTTTGGGCAGCAAGAGGATTTTGGGTAGCAAGAGGATTTTGAGCAGCAAGAGGATTTTGGGCAGCAAGAGGATTTTTGGTAGCAAGAGGATTTTGGGCAGCAAGAGGATTTTTGGGTAGCAAGAGGATTTTGAGCAGCAAGAGGATTTTGAGCAGCAAGAGGATTTTGAGCAACTTTGTCAGAGGGTCACCCATAGGACATTCCTTCGAAACTATTTATATCACTATCTATGCACCTTTTGAGCATTGAGGGTCAGGTCCTAGAGCACCAGACAGAGATGGACCAGCTCAGTCTAGCCACTAATAGTGTCTCATTGTTGCATGAGGTAGTTGGCATCAGAACCTAGACATAAGTCGGTGGTTCCGTTTGACAATACAGAATTGACTTCCTGAATTGTTTGTTTTTACTATCTGGGCACATTGTGGACATTGAGGGTCAGGTTCTAGTGCACCAGAAGGAGATAAACAGCGGCTAATCTAACTTAAATTACCTTGTGATAACAAGGGGGGGGGGGGGGTGATGACAAGGGGTAGGGAGCATAGTTGGCATTAGAAGTTAGACTTATGAATCGGTTGTTCCCTTTTGACAATACATAGATGACTTTGTTGTATGTCACCACTATCTGGACACCTTGTGGATATTGAGGGTCAAGTCCTAGTGTACCAGACGAAGATGAACCAGCTCATCTTATTGGCAATGCCTCCCGGTGACAAAGGGTGGTTTCTGGTACTGATTTTCACACCACCTTTACCCAGTACTTAGCCAATCTCACGACACCTCCATACCTTTGCAGACACCGTATGTAAAAAGGTTACCATTATATTCATAACTCTCAACCAAGTACAGTAAAAGTCCTATATTTAGACCACTTTTGGGACTGTTCAGAAGTGGTCTTTACGACCACTTTTGAACAGACCCAAAGGTGGTCAATAACCGGGGGACATTGTATGCAAAACACACAAAGAAAGAATAACTGCAACCTACTAAATAAGCTTTTTAAAGTAGAATTAGTCTTACTTTTAGGTGGTCTTAATAGCGGAATTTCACTGTAACTGTCAAAATGATAATTCTGAGTCTGATGATTATCGGACCAACACTTTGACCTCAAGAGTGTTCACAAAGTTGACTTATTGACCTGAATGTTGATCCGACATGACCCATATTCAAACTTGATATCATGCGCACTGAACAAATTATTTGTCCAAATCGCGGCGGACATAAGGGCGAGGATTTTAGCCACGTTAAATCGATTTAAGCCTCCCAGTGGAATTCTTTTCGCTGACCGTTCCAAGGCGTTTCTTCTGTCGCGGTTTATTTTTGTTATGTCTTGTCTTTGAGAGTGGGTCGCTTATATTATTTTGTTTTGGATAGCCAATTGACCATTTTGTGGGAAAGTAACTGTCCTTTTGGCTTTCCGCTATTGACGTTTCCATTAGGCTCTTGTTGTTTCATTTTTGTGCTCTGTCCCTTTGGTGTCTCTGGTGGGAGCTGTGGGTTAATAGTATCGATTCCTGACCATTGCCTTCACCTCTATTTTGATAGATATTGTCAAGTTCATTCTGAGCAAGCTTGATGACGATCGGACAAAAACTGTGACCTCAAGAGTGTTCACAATGTTTTTCTTAGATTTGACCTACTGACATACTTCTTGACCCAATATGACCCATATCTACAATTAACCGAGACATTGTCAGGATAATTATTTTGATCTAGTTTGATGATGTTTAACCCAAAACTATGGCCTCTAGAGTGTTCACAATATTTTTCTATAATTTGACCTACTTCTGACTAGACATGACCCATATTCGAACTTGTCTGAGATATTGTAACGATGATCGTTCTGAGCAAGTCCGATGATGATCGAACCAAAACCGTGGCCTCTATAGTGTTCACAAGGTTTTATTTTCTATAATTTGACTCACTGACCTACTATTTAGGTCGACATGATATATATTCTAACTTGATCGAGATATTGTCAAGATGATCATTCAGAGCAGGTTGGATGATGACTTGTTAACCCCAGAGATAAAAAACCTCGGAAATTTTCCCAGAATCATTTGAAGCAATCCGGAAAGACAGAGTTTGGGATGCACATGGTGTTGTCTTTGTAGCTTTTAAGCGAGACCTACTCTGCACTGAATCTCCGGAGCTGGACACCAAACTGTGAATTAGTTTGGTGTAAATAGAAAATATTTGGATGTAGGGCTCTGTACCTTGGTTCCTTTTACCGCCCACCAGATCAGATTGATCCAGAATATCTTGAGGCGTTTAACTCATCTTTGTCTAGGATAATGTCAAATGCAAATGCTAAAATTTTGGTTGGTGGCGACTTCAATTTATGGAGATATAGAATGGAGCAACATGCAGGTACCCCATGAGGTATCTAAAAGGCAGACGCAGCAACAACTTTTGGACATAATTAAAGATCACTGCCTGACCCAAGTAGTAAACATACCCACCCGGCAAGATAAAACCCTTGATTTATTATTTACTAATTCTCCATCCCCTGTTAGTCGAGTTAAGGGGATGCCCCCGATCGGCAAGGCCGATCACGACATAGTCCTTGTTGAATATGATATAAAAGCTAAACGAATCAGACAAGTCCCGCGTAAAATATATTTATATAAATGTGCGGATGTGGATGGTCTATGAGACCATATGGCGCGATTTAAGGATTCGTTCCTTTCCTCTGACCTCTCACGCATGTCTGTTAATGACATGTGGGTCAGTTTTAAGTCCGAATTAATCACGGCAATGGAAAGGTTTATTCCAACAAAAATGACCAAAACCAAGTATAGTGCACCATGGATCGATAACACGATCAAACACCTCATCAGAAGACGTAATAGGATGTATTTTCGTGCTCGTAAGTCCAGCAGCCCTGAACTAAGAACCATTACAAACGATTCAGAGCACATGTACAAAAGGTAATTAGAGATGCATATTGGAAGCATGTTTCCAGCATATTTACCTTTGAAGATGACAACATAGATCCCGATAGCCCCCAGAAGAGTGGTAAGGTTAAAACGTTTTGGTCATTGGTAAAGTCCCTAAAAAGGATGCATTTTGGATCACTTCGCTAAGGGAAAACGGAATTCTGAAAACAGACCCGCGCGATAAGTCTAACAGATGCAACAAACAGTTTCAATCTGCATTTACTCGAGAAACTGACGGTGAGCTACCATCCAAATGTAATAGTCCGTTCCCTGCTATGGGGGACATAACAGTTGACCCCAAGGGGGTCGCTAAACTGTTAGGTAAGCTCAAAATACATAAGGCATATGGGCCAGATGGCCTGAATGGCAGGGTGCTTAAGGAATGTAGTGCTGAAATTTCTCCTGTGCTGGCCTTTATTTTCAATAAATCACTTGCCCAGGGCACTGTACCAGATGAGTGGCGACAAGCAAATGTTACCCCGGTCTATCAAAGGGGGGGGGGGGAATATGATGCAGCAAATTATAGTCCAGTGTCGCTAACATCCATCTGTTGCAAAACCCTGGTGCATATATAAGTTAGCAGCATTAACAAGCATTTTGCCTTTGAGAGCATTCTTGCTGACTGTCAACATGGTTTCCGAAGTCAAGGGTCTTGCGAAACTCAACTAGTCCAATTCTTCCATGACATTGTGAGCAATCTGGATGGGGCCACAATCCGTGGCCACAAACAGACTGACTTGATCATCATGGGTTTCGCCAAAGCCTTTGACAAGGTACCTCACAGAAGGCTATTGTACAAATTGGACTACTATAGGATAAGAGGATCCACACATAGTTGGATTAGCTCATGGCTCTTAGGGCGCTCTCAACAAGTTGTACTTGACGGCCGAGCGTCTGATCCAGTCCCTGTTCTATACGGTGTCCCACAAGGTTCGGTCCTTGGACCGGTCCTCTTTTTGATATTCATCAATGATCTCCCTGATAATATCAGGTCATCTGTCCGTTTGTTTGCTGATGATTGTGTCCTGTATAGGGACATATATTCTCCTTCTATTTTACAAGATGACCTGGATCGACTTGCACAATGGGAAGCAGATTGGCAGATGAAGTTCAATGTAGCCAAATGCCATTCAATGAGGGTGTCACGATACCTTCCGGACAAGCAAATTAAATATAATTATACACTTCACCAGCAAACTTTGGAGCAGGTTCATTCCGCCAAATATCTTGGTATCACTAACACTGTCGATCTCGATTGGGGTCAACATATCTCGGAAATAACATCTAAAGCAACAAGGACTATAGGATTCCTTAGACGTAATTTGGCTTTTGCACCTCGGCAGACAAAGGATGTTGCATATAAAACATTGGTTCGCCCTTAACGTGAATATGCATCACCCATTTGGCACCCCTATGTTAAAACTCAGATTCTGCAGGTGGAAAAGGTGCAGAGGACAGCTGCTCGATGGACCTGCAGACGATGGCGAAATAAAGGTAGCGTCGGTGACATGCTTGATGAGCTAGAGTGGCCATCCCTGGGAACCCGTCGTGAGCAGTCCTCCTTAACCTTATTCTACAAGATACATTCTGGTACAGTATCAATTGACAAGGATAGGTACTTGACCCCTGCAACAGTGTCAACCCGGACAAGGGCATCAATAGCAAATAACTCACCGTATCGTAGGTACCAGTCCTATAGTGATGTCCTGAAAAACTCTTTCGTCCCTAGAACTATTCCGCAGTGGAATAGTCTTCCATCTTCTGCGGTGAATGCCAAGACCACAGAGGAGTTCAAGCCCGCACAGTAAAAGGTTGAGACTCAGAGGTATGCGTTTTAGGATACCTCTGTGTGTGATCGGACTGTAAATAGTTTTAAGGGCTCGTCCAGTGATGATTTTTAATGCTAAATTCTAAATTTAGCCACCCACCTAACTGAGGTAATGGCCAAATATGACCGACTCAGTATGAGAAGATAGATAGATAGACTAAAATTATGGCATTCAGAGTGTTCACAATGCTTTTCTATGATTTGACCTACCGACCTATTTTCTGACCCTACATAACCCATATTCAAACATGGCCGAAATATTATCATCCAGTTGATTATTCTGACCAAGTTTAATGATGACAGGGGAAAAACTGTGGCCTCCAGAGCGTTCACAAGGTTTTCCTATGATATGACCTATTGACCTACTTTCTGACCCGACATAACACATAATCGAATTTTTACGAGATATTGTCATGATGATCATTCTGAGCAGGATTGATGCTGATAGGATTAAAACTGTGGCCTCTAGTGTGTTCACAAGGTTTTTCAATGATTTGACCTACTTGTTAACTTTCTGACCCAACATGGCCCATATTCGAACTTGATTCGAACTTGACTGCGGTATTGTCAAGATGATCATTCTGAGCAAGGATGATAATAATTGGACCAAACCTGTGTGTTTACAAGGTTTCTCTACGATGTGACCTACTGACCTACTTTCTGACCCAACATGGTCCATATTCATACTTGATCGAGAAATTGTCAAGATGATAATTCTGAGCAAGTTATAGTTGGTGCAATTTGACATGAGACTAAACTTAATGCAAAGAATAAATTAGTCAGTGTTTTCACCTCCTAGGTCGGTTTTCGTAAACTTCTCGTGAATTTTCGGCATCTCGTGAATGGAGACCCATTTAATGACCTCTATTTTATGAATAACAATATCGACCTCTATGTAAAACGGCGAAGATAAATATATGCAACCAGTCCGGTGTGCAATTATGGTAATAGAGGTCACCAGGTTCATGTCAAACTGTCTGAACTATAGATGATGATCGGACCAATGTGACATCTAGGGTGTTCACAAAGATTTCTATTGTTTGACCTACTGACCCACTTTTTGACCCGACATTACCCATATTCAAACCTGACCGAGATATTGTCATGATGATCATGATCAAAATTTCAAAGGGCCATAACTCATGAAATATTTTTGGAATTTAGTTAAAAGTTAATCAGGTCATCTACTCATCACTACCAACCCAGTTACAAACTTTCAAGGCTCTAGCTCCAATGATTTTTATGGTATTTAGTTGACATAGAGGATCTTACATGAGTGCTCATGTATTACTGAATTTATTAAACGAGTTGAGGAAAATGGATAAAATGCGAGGCTTTGCCGAGCATTTTATCCATTTTTCCTCAACGAGTTTAATAAATTCAATAATACATGAGCACGAATGCAAGATTCTATTTATCATATGACATTTAAAACGCATTTAGTTGACAAGATTTTATCATATTTTTCAAAGGGCCATAATTCTTGATCCGTCGTCCGTGAGTAAACTTTACTTGTAAACACTCTAGAGGCCACAGTATATGCTTTGCGATACATAGTATAATGATGATGATGATGGTGATGATGATGATTTCGAGTTTAACGACGCGCAAACCCTCTTTGTGGGTCATAAGCATCAATCGGTTAATGATCAGGAACTATGTAGAATTATGAGGATATTAAAAGTTGTAAAAGTGAGAATGATGATGTATAAAAATCTGAAACAAAATTAAATCTTATGAAAAAGTCCAATTTCTTTTAAGAATAAGATAATATTATCAACAGGTACATCTTGAAACAATTGTTGCAAAGTGCCAGCTTTGAAGTATAAGTTACGGGACTGTGAAAAGTCTACAAACTGATTAAATAAAGATATGTTTAACAGTGAATGGCTGATCACATCCTACACAAGGAGGTTGGTCATCACCATTTAGAATATAAGAATTGGTAACTCTAGTATGACCAAGCGCAGTTTCGTTAATAATACACCCCCTTTCCTAAAAAGCTGTTAGGGAGAGCATTTTGTTCCAACGACAGGTTTAATGGCATGGAGTTGGTTATTTATTGCACGGTCCCATTCGCCTTGCCATTCCGACAAGATGTATCTGCTGATAATACAAAGTATATTTATATTTTTTAGATCTATGTATGCCAGGGTTTTGAAATTTCATATATGGAATCCTCGTAAAAAAACAACAAAAAACGGCTGACACGTACTTTTTTTCTCGTCGGTATTATGTCCCTTTCAGTTATGGCCCTTTGAAAAAAAAAAAACGGTGAAAACTTGTCAGCAAAATATCTAAAAACATTTTAGAGCTACAGCCTTGAACGTTGCCTATATAATTGTGACCCCCTTGAACATGTTCTATAAAAGGGTTATCCCCTGGATGCAAGGAATACACCACAGAAGTGAACAATATGGAGTGTACATGTTTTCTGGGCCAGACTAACTAGTGAACCCCCACTTTCATACAGTAAAACTGGGGTTTTCAGGGATAAACTTTATTTTTCTTATTTCTGTTCTAAAATATAGATTGTGGGTACTCGTTAAAACCGCCTTGGTGAGGCAGTTCTAACGAGTACTCACAATCTGTATTTTGAGCAGAAAAAAGTCAAATATGACAATTTTTCATCTTAAAATTTTCTTTTTTCCTGCGGTAAAGTTTACAAAGTATTTGTATAGGCATGTTTTCATAATGGTGAATGTGTAGATGAACTGTTTTAACTTCTGTTTAAATTTCGAAAAATCATTTACGACCTTTTGTAACTTTAGGCATTTGTACAATGTATGCTTTGTGATGAATAATATAACTTTAGAACTGCGTATGCTATGGTTTTGAAATTCCATGTATGAATTCCTGATGAAAAAAGTAGATGACGCATATTCTATTCCTGTCTGGAAGATTGTCCCTTGCAAGAGTTATAGCCCTTTGAATTTTTTGATGAAATCTTTTCAGCAACATATCTCAAAACCTATTGGAGCTAGAGCCTTAGAAGTTGGAGTATGTCTTAAAACACCAACAATCACGAAAACACGCCTATATAATTTTGACCCCCTTGAACCCCACATTTATATAGTAAAACTCGGGTAAACCTTATTTTTCTTATTTCTGCTCCAAAACATAGGTTGTGGGTACTCGTTAGAACCGCCTCAATGAGGCGGTTCTAACGAGCACCCACAACCGATATTTGCAGTATAAATAAGAAAAATTTCACGGATTTTCCTCTAAAAAGTAGCCATTTTGGAGATGTTAAATAATGCACTATGTCGCACGGGTGTGCTATCGTAATGGGAAAAGGCACAAAGATAAATAGAATACGCTTTCATTTTTTTGCGTACTATTCATTTTTAACATGCATTAATGACCTTATTTATTTATTTACTTACTGGTTCAAAGAGCTTAGATTGCCTGCCCTCTCCCCCCCCCCTTACTCTATGTCCTGCTCCAGTTGTGTTAATTCTGTATTTTCTTTCTTTCTTTCTTTCTTTCTTTTTTTTTTGTCTGTTTGTTATCATAACCTGTGAACTTATATGTATTTGATCTGTATTTTTTTTTCATTGCACTTCTTTTTATGCTAAATTTTATGACAAAAATTTTTCAAATGAAATGTTTTGTCATATCTTCAATGTTTGTTTCTTTATCTGATCTAAATCCTTCTATCTCTCATTTCTTCTATTATTATCTTTTATATTCTGTCCTGATATTAACTTTATTTTCCCTTATTTTTTCTATTCTGTTTGATCAAATTTGCTAAATCTCATCTTCATGTATGTATTGCCTAAAGATACTGAAAAAGTCACATTCCTATTTTATGATCACATGTAAATTATCTACTGCCATATGTTACTTAAACATATTGATATTTACATAGGAAAGGAACTAAATAAGCTACTGCTTTCGTTCTGATCCTAAAATTTTGTATTGACTCTGTTTATTTGCTTGAATGTTCAAATGTTTTTGGAAATAAATATGTTTAAACTAAAGATAAATACACGTGACCATCATGTCACGTGACCATCATGACACGTGACCATCATGAAACACGTCATAAGCGGAAGCCAACATTGCCAAAAGGATATCCAAAATAAAAATAGCCTTCGGGTTTAAATGGGTGGCAGGGCCTGACATGTCATTTGAGCCCCGCCAAGCGAATTTGTGTCTTCGAGCATTCCGTCATGACAAATTTTAACTGCGCATGCCCAGCCATTCAGAGGGACCAGGGATATGGCTTTCTGTCTGAAGGTTCCTCTTGATTCACTGCTTGTAGGAGCGAGCAGCGAAGGTTCTGGCGAGACTGCGCGGATGCGCAGGCTCGCCTGAACCTTCGCTGCTCGCATAGGCGATAAGTACCAAAATCGCTTGCCGGGGCCCATTTCATCTCAATGTCGGGTAAAGGTCCCAAAAATTGGAAGCAATGTCTCCAAATGACCTAAATAGTGTTGACGGGGACGCTTAACCCCGATGCAAGCAAACAAACTGCTCTAAAGCGGTTCCTCTGTCGTGAATTATTTTGTAACAGTTTATCTTTGTATGAGTAAATCGCTAATATCTTTGTGTTTTGGAGAGCCAATAGACCATTTTGAGGTAAAGTGCTTGTTCCTTTGCTTACAGCTAGTGATGTTTCAATTAGGGTCCAGTTATTTCATGTTCGTGTTTCTTTTCCACTGGTTCTCTGATGGGAAGTGTGGGTTAATACCAACTGTAACTGATCCGACTGAAGTGCGACTGACCTAATTTCCACTACTCGGGAGTCACGTTTTCTTGTTACGAGGTTCATATGCTAAGTTAAACAATACATTCACATACATGTATTATATTCAATTGTTTCAGATGTTTATACAGTTTAACCTTTACTAATGATCGCCTCTATTTGGCAGACAATTGTCTACAAAAGCCACAGTAGTAACTCTAAAAAGACTTTACTATATAAACTAGAAAAAGTGTCTATAGGACACGGATGCCCCCGCCAAAATGCCATTCAGAAAAAAGATTTATTTATGTTGTTGTTTGTTACTTACTGTGTGTAACACTTGTGTCTTTTGGTTTTGGATGGCCATATGGCCATTTTGTGGGAAAGTAACTGTCCTTATGGCCTTCCTTTGTATAGGTTTCCATTATGGTCTGGTCGCTTAATGTTTGTATTTCTTTCCCTTTGGTGTCTTTTATGGGTGGAGTAAGTTAATTGTATCAATTCCTGATCTTTGTTTTACTTCTACTTTATATGCAACTGTAACAGGTATAGCATGAAGTTATTATTAAGGTAGATATCATTTTCAACAAAACAAGAGTTGTCTTCCTTGCTTATGCAAGGCACCTCCTGATAGGATGGCGTCGGAGGCGACCCAGCAGGACTGCTATCAAGTGTCTTCTCTTCCAGAAATGTTGATTTGTAACCAGGATGGTGTAAAACACTAATAGTAACCACCTGAACACATTTATACAGTCATTTATTCAGTTAGCAAAACGAGCTACCAAAGTGTCATACAGTCATTCAAACAGTCATTCTTCAATAAGTAAATTAAGTGCTTCCAACGGTTCATTGGATAAGGCTTATTAATTGTTATGCTCTTTAGACCCAAATGTTACACCATAAGTCTTCACTTTGACAAGTTTGATATATAAGTTCACCACAGATACATTTAGGGTGATAATCAGTGCTCATGAGTATTAACTTTGCATCGGTTTGTAAATCAACTGTCAACTCATCACTTATGACACAATCGGTACACCATAAATAAGTTCATCCTCATTGTAAGCACGTAAACGTCAAAGATTCATCATCTACTTGACTTGGAAGCCTTAAAAGCAACTTGGAGCCATTGAACCGTGAAATCAACAACTAAAAACGAATATCCCGGCGCTGACTGGCTGATGACATGGTACTCCCGTTAATCACGAAAATCGGCGAATTGTCACGTCTGTCAGGCGAATCGTCGCGTATGTCGGCGGTACAACTCGTAAAATGCGTGATATTTCAGTGTTATTGCGATATGTGGTGGGATCCAATCGTACAAGTTAAGCAAACGGCTATAAAACGTTGTAAACAGGTGTAAAGGGCCATCTATTTGTGTAAGAGTTCTTGTAAATTATGTACAATTAGCCTGAGAAGAACTAAGTCTTTTCGGTAAATAGCTGGACTTGATGTTACGATAGAGTTCTTCCTCTATAAACCAGAATGAACAACAAAGTTCTTTTATAACGTAGCAGACTCATGGTTTTAACAGTAGTTACTGTAGTTAATGTGACTCTCATTGTACCTTGATGTGAGTGTAATAGATCACGAAAGTGAAATTTTGGAGCTCAGGCTAAAGTCGCTTTGATTCGAAATTGCCGCCTCTCGAACTTGAGATTGAATGACGAATGAAATTCAAATTCCCTTTATATAGATGTCGAGAGGGTAGTACTACGCCATCACAGCCAATCAGAACGCCGGAAAATGGCCACAGTTATGCGCTTCTTTGCCCTACTTTGCGCTACCCACAAATGAGTGCTAGATAAATTAAACTTCTGAGAAGTCCGTTGAAAAAGACTGAAGTCCTTTTGTAAGTCATAAAATATAGAATTAAATGCTTCAAACCGCAACACTTCGGACCTCGTAATAAAAGAAAGGGCAACCACAAACGACAACCGTCAATGGCGCAATAATAGCAGACGCCAACCAGACTCACGGCCGGAAATGAGATTCCGCGCAACAAAAAGCCCTAAAATCGCCATCAAGTTCACAAATAAAGGAGGTCCTTTCCTTTATTAGCGAAGTCCTTCGATGCATAAGTATTTACTTAGTGATAGGCGATCAATATTAACATCCATAGTCAACGCTAATGCTTAGCAGAGACAGAAATATTGTCAATCCCAACGGGGAGTAATGCGGTCGATAGTTTATAAGTTGCCGTGTTTCAAACGTAAACAAAACCTCACAAAAATGCCAATTAAAGTGATTTCTGAGTATGAAACTGGAAAGTTCTTAGTTTCTACAAATATTATTGGTGCAGGACGTCATCGCTGTATGCGAGAAACAGTTCTTTGGTTGGATTTAATGCGGATAAAAGCGGCATCGAATTTGACAGTTTGTTGACAGTTCGCAAAACAGGTAATTTGGAAAGCAGTTTCTGGAGATCATTTCTGTTCGATTATTAGGTCCCAAAGAGTTAATAAGTGTTCCAGAATACGTGTTGTGTTATGATGTTGCTCATCTAGGGTGAACTAATAATTTAAGTCCCGGAACATGACATCTCCATCCTGACTGAAAACTGTTGAAAGTTCTGGTGGGTGGGGTAACTGCGTATGGAGAGAGTCAGCAAAACTATACTAATGAAGGGTCCCGCAGGTGACTCTTACAATATATTTCATACGGTTTAGGAGTTTTGGCCCGGACAGGAAAGGACGGACGTACGGACATAAGTACGTACGGACGGACGGACAGGTGTAACACTTAACGCCTATCCGCTATTCTTCAAATAGGCGGGGGCATAATAACCTCTGGGGCGCAGCCACCTTTCTCCTCTAGCCAGCTATTCATTAGTTGCCCTTGTGTTGGACGATTTGTTCACCCGAGCAGGCAATAAAACATGCGATGGTGAACAAATCATCATATTTCCCTGACACAAGGGCAATATTAGCTGCTAGGGTGAACAAACCGTCATATTCCCCACACACAATGGTAACAAATGATTTATTGTACCGAATTCTGACTTCTAAATATTTATTTAGTGGATGCACTTGTACTTTTGAGCAGTTACGTCGGAGGGGAATATTGCAGGGAAATATAAACTTATGACCCTGCGCGTTACTTCAAGAGATTCTTTCAGTGAATGCACTCGAACATTTAAGCAGTGACGTCGGAGGGGAATATTACAGGGAAATATGAATTTATGGCTCTGTGCGTGACTTCTGGGAGGCTAACTTTTGGTTTTCTTTCACTTCAGCATTTCGGTGGTTTCTTGGTGTCGAGTCCTCACCGTTGTATCATGATTTTTGTGTTCTCGGAGATGTTGCACTGATGGGTTAGGAGGCCCTCATGCGGACTGAACAAATTATTTGTCTAAATCGCGACAAAAGTAAGTAGCGAGGATGATCCCCCTCCCCCACCCCAATGGAATTCGTTTCACTGACCGTTCCAAGGCGATTCTTCTGTCTCGTTTGTTTTTTGTTATGGTTTGTCTTTTGAGTGTGTGTATCGCTTGTATCATTTTGTTTTGGATAATCAGTTGGCCATTTTGTGGCACAGTAACTGTCCGCTATTGATGTTTCCATTAGCGTCTAGTTATTTCATTTCTGTATTTCTTTCCTTTTGGTGTCACTGAGCAGGGAGTTATGGATAAATTGTATTGATTCCTGATCATTGCTTTCACTTTTATTCTAGAGATCTTTTCAGTGAATGCGCTAGAACGTTTGAGCAGTGACATTAGCGGGAATTTTGCAGGGGAATATGTTAGAATCAGAATTCTAAAACAGCTTATAAATATGTTAGAAGCCTCCGTGGTGTAGTGGTTATGCTACGCGTAAACCAGGGGTCGCAGGATCGATCCCGGGCTTCTCCAAACTTTCGGATGCGTCTTTAAACCGAGATCCCGTCTCCGTATGACCTTAGCTGTTGCTGAGACGTTAAACTCAAACACTCACTCACTCCCTCAGCACATGAACATTAATGCGGTATAATAATCAATTTTACCTGCCATTTAACCCTTTTTGTACCAAATGGAATCTTCCTCCTTATATATAGCAGGAGTTCATTTCAAAATTTAGGGGTGTCAGGTTGTGTATTCTTCAAATTTTATTTGGAAATTGGCTGAAATTTTGCAAACGGTGGAGGCCCTGATCAGACGCCGCGTTCTGCGGCGTCTGATCTGCGCCTGCACGGTTTGCCAAGGTACCCCTTTATGGGTTTCTGGTACTGTATGGGTTAACAGCTAACCTTACCTCAATAGCCAGAAACTGGAAGTAAATATAGGAATAGTTTCATTTCTAGGTCAATGTTGGCCCCCGCCCATCGAAGCTTGAAGAAATATATGGGCTGCTGAAACCGACCTGCACACGAGTACTGGTAAACCACTTAGAGGATCGAAGACTGCCCAGGCAAAGCGGTGCGAGTCGGCCCGTCAATGCTTATAAGTCCTATTTGTTTCATTGGGCGACAGGGCTTGAGATGTCATTTCATCTCAGTGTCGGGTAAAAGTTCCACAAAATTGGAAGCAACGTCTCCAAAATGACCTTTACAGTGTTGACGGGGACGTTAAACCTCAAATCAAACAAACAAAATATTGTCAATGTATCGTTTTGTTATCAGTAGAAACAGTGAAAAGAAAATGAAAAGGAACATAAATAATGGAGCGGTATCAGTTGAGTATACTGACACCTACGGAACCCGGGAAGGGACATGATTATTTTTTATTTTATAAGTTGAGCGCACAAGACAATATCTTGTGCGGACAAGATATTATCTTGTGCGGACAACATATTATCTTGTGCGGACAAGATATTATCTTGTGCGGACAAGATATTATCTTGTCCGCACAAGATATTAAGTTGTGCGAACAAGATATTATCTTGTCCACACAAGATAATATCTTGTCTGCACAACACAGATCTTGTGCGCACAAGATATTATCTTGTCCGCACAAGATATTATCTTGTCCGCACAAGATAATATCTTGTCCGCACAACTTCCCAAGATCTATGTTGTGCAAACAAGATAATATGTTGTGCGCACAAGATAATATCTTGTGCGCACAAGATAGTATGTTGTGCGGACAAGATAGTATAATATCTTGTGCGCACAAGATAATATGTTGTGCGAACAAGATAATATCTTGTCCGCTCAATATATTATCTTGTTCGCACAACATAATAAAAATAAAAAATCATGTCCCTTCCCGGGTTCCGTAGACACCGCTATATCATTTTTCTTCTTTTCGCACACCCATGTGTAGCTTCCTTCTGTTATCAACATTTCCCTTTGTCTATATCATATCATAATTATATCATCTCATAGATTACCCTTTGCTTAACCATCAGGTAAATATGTCCGTGAAATGAACATCCCTCTAAACCCATATTTATATAAAAATGAGGTTTACGGGGTTTTCTTTAGTTTTCTTATTTCTGCATCAAGACATGGGTTGTGGGTACTCGTCGGAACACCTACTACCTATGTTTTCAGTGTAAATAAGAAAAAATATCACGGATTTTCATTGTTTGTGTCTTATCTGTTCAATCTCCTAACAACACCCCACCCCAACACACAACACTATTTTTTTCTTTGACGGGGTTTAGTAATCTTGAATAATTAGATCTTGTGATATAACTTTCTATTAATTCTTATCCCGCCGTTCACGACAATCCCTATCTTTGAAAACAATGTAGATCAAGATCAGATGAATTCTGAAGAAGCCATCTGATCAGGATCTACACTGTTTTGCCTTCAGTTTATGGATTTGTAAGAATAAATTACATTAAGTAATCTGATTCAAAGTCAGAAATGGGTGTGGCTAAACTGAATATTCAGCAAGAGAAGGATTAACCTTTACCCTGCTGTAGGTGACAAGCCATATCTTTGCAAACAGTGTAGATCCAGATCAGATGGCTTCTGAAGAAGCCATCTGATCAGGATCTACACAGTTTGACATTCAGTTTATGAATATTTAGAAATAAGCTGCATCAAGTAATCTGATTGGTTCAAAGTCAGAAATGAGTGTGGCTAAACTGAATATTCAGCAAGAGAAGGTTGGTTGGTTGATTTGAGGTTTAACGTCCCCGTCAACACTGTAAAGGTCATTTTGGAGACGTTGCTTCCGATTTTGTGGGACTTTTACCCGACATTGAGATGAAATGACATCTCAAGCCCTATCGCCCAATGAAACCAATAGGGTTTATTAGCATGGACGGTCCGCCTCGCACCGGGGTTCCTGGACAGGCTTAGATCCTCTTAGCGGTTTACCAGTACTAGTGTGCTGGCGGGATTCAGCTCTGCGTGGAAGCATCATGCAGCCCATATATTTCTTCAAGCCCCTATGGGCGGGGCAGCAAGAGAAGGATTAGATTAATTACCAGAATTGATATACTGTGTAACCAAAGCAGGCACGTTTGTTGTCAGTTCCTCTCCGGTTGGCATCTCGTCCTCTTCTACGCCGTACAAATCATAAAAAACTTCCCCGTAGTCACTTAGTATCACTCGAGGGTTCTGGGTGGGGTTATTCAATTCCACAGTCGTGGGTCCAGGCCTTGTATATGTTGGCACAGTCGTGATCGAGTTAGATGGATAGTAGGAAATAAAGTAACTTGTGACTGCACTCACGCGTGCCAGTGGCTTGATAATGACGAATCTGTTACCATACTGAATGCTACTTGGCATCTGAAATGAGTATACAGTAAAATTCCAATATTAAGACCACCTTTGGGACTGTTCAAAAGTGGTCTTTAAGACCACTTTTGAACAGTCCCAAAGGTGGTTTCGGACCAGTGGATACTTTATGCAGAATACACAAAGAAAGAATAATCGTTGCCAACTATATAAACTTTTAATATCATAATTTGTCTTAATTTTAAGTGGTCGTAATAGCGGAATTCCACTGTAATTGCACAGAGCATCTTACATGAGTATTCACGTATTATTGAATTTATTAAACAAGTTGAAGAAAAGGGATAAAATGCGAGGCTTTGCCGAGCGTTTTATTGTTTTTCCTCAACGTGTTTAACAAATTCAATAATACATGACCATGTATTATTGAATTTATTAAACACGTTGCGGAAACGGGATATAATGCAAGGCTTCCAAAGGATAACCCTTTCTAGAACGTATTTAACGTCACTACAGCTGTTGTCAGGGAATGTGTGGCGGCCGTAAAAAGTCTTCCTGCCCATCATCACAGTGTAGTTTATACTTTCTTGTCCTTTGGGATCATTGATTCCATTGTGGAAATCTGAAAATATTTGAGGGTCACTGATGAGGCCTAAATGACCGAAACTAGCTAGTCTGGTCGAGAACACATGTAAACTCCATATTTTCCAGTTCTTTGGTGTATTCCTTGCTTCCAAAGGATAACCCTTTCTAGAACATATTTAACGTCACTACAGCTGTTGTCTGGGAATGTGTGGCGGCCGTAAAAAATCCCCCTGCCCTACATCATAGTGTAGTTTATATTTTCTTGTCCTTTGGGATCACTGATCCATTGTGGAATTTTGAAAATATTTGAGGGTCACTGATGAGGCCTAAATGGCCGAAACTAGCTAGTATGTCCCAGAAAACATGTACACTCGATATTTTCCAGTTCTGTGGTGTATTCCTTGCTTCCAAAGGATAACCTTTTCTAGAACATATTTGCCGAGGATTTTATGCCTTTTGCTCGACGAGTTTAATAAATTCAATAATACATGAGCACGAATGCATGATTCTATTTATCATATGAATTAAAAATCATTCTATTCACGATTTGTTTACAAAAATGTCAATATTCCGCCATTAGTAAACGCGACGCCGTTAGTTACGTCGTACATGTAACCTTAAGAACGTTTCTAACTAATTTGCATATTTAATCCACTATTATTGCATAAAAGCTGTGCCGCACTCTATTAACAGCCATGTATTAACCAGCGAAAAGCAAAGTATTAAAAAGGAAATTCACGTACTTTTAATACACGTTGACGTTGCTTGAATTATGCTCTTACCGGGGCCACCGAGCGCTACTACGTCAAAGGAAAAAAAATGGACACCGTTTTCAGATGTTGATCAAATTTATTTAGCGATATTGTAACTTACTCGAGCAAAGTGGGGACATGCACTTTCGTACTAATCTGCACAACGTACCAGTATCTGACTTCGGTTTACTGAATTACCATTACGATAACACACTCGTGTGACATAGTGCATTTTTCCCTATCTCCAAAATGACTACTTTTCTGATGAAAATCCGTGATATTGTTCTTATTTCTACTATAAACATAGGTTGTGGGTGCTCGTTTAAACCGCCTCATTGAGGCGGTTCTAACGAGTACCCACAACCTGAGGCGGTTCTAACGAGTACCCACAACTTATGTTTTGGAGCAGATATAAGAAAAATAATGAAAACCCCTGTTTTCTCTGTATAAAGTGGGGTTTAGGGGGTGTTCATTTCACGGACTTGTTCACATGATGGAGTAGAGTGACGGGAAAATCATACCGAGCCCAAGCTCGACTGGTGTCACGTCCAGCACCAGTATCTATCTTTCTTTCTATCTTGAGTCAGTATTGGTAGGTATCTTAAAAAACACACAAATGTGCAAAGATGCAAGCACAACCCACAATTTACAATTAACAATATATCAGAATCAATTACGAGCTTTAAGCAAAAAGAAACAGAACAGTCTTTTCATGCTGCCCGGCAAAGGGCATAGATCTATAAATAGCTCATGTAGTGAGTTGAATTGTTTCCAGGTAACTTTCTGACTAGATCTATAATCTTCTGACCCATCACTTATTATTCAGGCCATTAATACAATAAAAGCATCAAGAGCATTGGTTTGTCTGAACGGCCCAGTCAACACTTTTTAGGTCATTTTTGAGCCGGTCAGTGTATCCACACTGTTCCTAGACTGCCTTCACTGCAGCTGGTGTTGTGCCGTGTGGCGGCCGTAAAACGTCTCCCCGTACATCAACCATAGTGTAGTTTATATTTTACTTTTGGTCCTTTGAGATCAGCGTGAATATTCTGAGAAATCAGAAATAAATTTTTGGTTTAGACTCATATTCTAGACAGGTTTTTATTTTTTTGGACCCCAATTTGATTTATATCAGTCTTTATATCGACTGCCTATTCGAAATTTGCAAAATTGCAATATGTTTCATCTGGGTTTCTTTGCCGGATCATTACAGGGTCACAGATGAGGCTTTATTAGCCGAAACTACGTAGTATGACCCATCTTCTTTCTTATGAATGTTTTCATTGCTCTTAAAGGAACTCATTTTTGATTTTTATTATACATAAACGGTTAACCAGTACTGATACGAGATGGAATTGGAAACCTTTCTGGTGCTTATGAACATCTAAATTATTTTTTGTAGGTATATGGCAAAGCAGCGCCACTGAACTATTTTAAGTGAAATACGGTAGGCAAAATATGCTGCTCCACGCACAAATCGTGCACATATCATACGATGTATACATGAGTGGTTTGTGGTGAAAGTATTTACCATACAGTTGGCCGCTATAAGGCTGAGGTTTATATAGTTTGCCCAAAAAGACGCCAACCACCAAATTGTGCCATTTATAATTTTCATGCCAGTCACAATGTTGTGGGTGTTCGTACTGACGGGAGTTATACCATTGATCTGTAGGGAAGTTTAATCATTTTTCCCCAAGGGAAATGCAATTGTAACGGAAATCAATGATCTGTTGAAATTTGCTGTATGGCTATGATTGTGGCTAGTATCTGTACTTCTCACAATTTTAGCGGGCTAGCACGGGTATGCATGATTTTCCTGTAGTATTCATAGATACAACTAGAGCTGTCAGAGGATCTGACTATAGCCCCGCTTCAGCACTGTCAGAGAAGAAAGTTATTTAAGCTGCAGAGAAAACAGTTATGAACAAGAAATAACTGTTGAAAATTTTACATTATCTGGGAACTCTAAGAGTTGTGAGCCCTTGTCCCTCATTTCAATGAGCATGATACATTACCAGAATGTCCATGTTTATACTAAATTTCATCTTCCATTTTTCAATGTTCAAAGGGTAATAACTCCAAAAGTAGGCAAATCAGAGTCAGGGTTCCTGCGCTCTGCACATTGTCTCATGGTGCTTTACACTTGTGTGAAGTGTCATGAAAATATCTCAAATGGTTTGTGAGTTATGGAGCCGACACAGTCAAAATTGCCTTTTTAAATGTTCAAAGGGCAATAACTCCTAAACAGGGGTGTAAAATTCCACTCGCCCGCTCGCCCGCCTGAGTAAATTTTAAGGCAGGGCGAGTGACATTTTCAAAACTTTCTTCACTTTTTCTTCATTTTTAGCATCTAAATGAATAATTCAGACCATAAGGGCGAGTAAGTTTTGAGAGAATTTTACACCCCTGCTAAAGTAGGCAAACCAGAGTTATGGTTCCTGCACTCTGCACATCATCTCAAGGTGCTTTTCATTTATTTGAAGTTTCATGAAAATATCAGAAACGGTTATGGAGCGGACATAGTTAAAATTGCCATTTTTTAATATTCAAAAGCCTATAACTGAAAAAGTAGACAATCCAGAGTTTGGGTTCCTGTGCTCTGCACACGTAATATGGTGCTTTACATTTGTGTGAAGTTTCATAAAATTATCTCAAACGGTTTTTGAGTTATCGAGCAAAGACGGCTAAAATTGATATTTTTCAATATTCAAAGGGAAATAACTCAAAAATTAGGCAATCCAGAGTTATGGTTCCTGCACTCTGCACACCATCTCATGGTGTTTAATGTTTGTGTGAAGTTTCATGAAAATATGTGAATGGGTTTTAAAGTTATGGAGCGGACACGAAAATTGTAAACAGACACAGACAGACACACAGAAAATACGAAAACCAGAGTTATGGTTCTTGCGCTCTGCACATTGTCTCATAGTGCTTAACATTTGTGTGAAGTTTCATGAAATTATCTCAAACGGTTTTCGAGTTATGAAGCGGACACTGTTAAAATTGCCATTTTTCAATGTTCAAAGGGCAATAACTCCAAAAATAAGCAATGCAGAGTTATGGTTCCTGCGCTCTGCACATCGTCTCATAGTGCTTAACATTTGTGTGAAGTTTCCTAAAAATATCTCAAACGGTTTTCGAGTTATGAAGCGGACACAATTAAAATTGCCATTTTTCATTGTTCAAAAGGCAATAACTCCAAAAGTAGGCAATCCACAGTTATAATTCCTTCGCTCTGCACATTGTCTTATGGTGTTTAACATTTGTGTGAAGTTTCATGAAAATATGTTAAGCAGATACAAAGTTATGGAGCCAACACAAATTAACGGAATCACGGAATTACGGAATTACGGAATTACGGAAAATGTTCAAAGGGCAATAACTCCAAAAGTAGGCAATCCACAGTTATAATTCCTTCGCTCTGCACATTGTCTTATGGTGTTTAACATTTGTGTGAAGTTTCATGAAAATATGTTACGCAGATACAAAGTTATGGAGCCAACACAAATTAACGGAATCACGGAATGACAGAAGGACATGGCAAATCCAATATAGCCCCACTTTTTCAAAGCGGGGCTATAAATACCCTGAAAAATGGACCTTATATCAGCAGCAGGTCAATTGTGAAAGTATACCCACAACGTTGTGACGTGACATATGAAGAATCTTTGACGGCCCAATGTCAGATGACGTGTGGTGACCTGCTACTCCCTGTTCGATAGGAGCAGGTATTGGTACGACGTATCGGTCCAGATGCCAAACAGAGGCGGGCAGTACCGTTATACAGATCGTCGAGACAATGATAAAACGACGAGTTGTCAGTGAATAAGAAGTCAATATAATTAATAGTTGACAATAAATAAGAAAAAAATCAACATTATTAATAGTTGGCACTGAATAAGAAGTCAGAATAGTTGATAGTAAATCAGAAATCGACATGATTTAAATTCTAGCGTGCACCAGCGCGTCGACGCAGTTCACCCCAAGTGGACCTAGATCTGGCCAGTTGCGTTATTATTATTTTTTTTTGTTGTTCGTTTATTTTGTCATTTGCTTCTATATAATTTTCACGTGGCCGTCTCGAGCACAAAACGTAGTTTTGCTTTCGGGGCATGCGCCGTGAAATGATTATAGAAGCGAATAAATGTAATGTTTAGTATTCGTATTTGTTGTAAATAGTTACTATTAATAATTTATGTCTTCCATATAATATCTTTCTTGTGCCGTACCCCACAGCTGCCCATTCACCTGTCAGAGATCACCCTCGGTCGTCTTGTCAGCATTTGGATTTGCGTGACGCCGTAAACCCACATGTAACATTCATCATAGTAACAAGTCCGTGAAAGGAACACCCCACTAAACCCCACGTTATATAGAAAAAAACTGGGGTTTACAGGGGTATACATTATTTTGCTAATTTCTGCTCCAAGACATAAGTTGTGGGTACTCGTTAGAACCACCCCAATGAGGCGGTTCTAACACGAGCACCAACAGCCTATGTTATGAGTTAAAATAAGAAAATATATCACGCCTTATCATCGAAAAATCAGCCATAAATCATTCAGTTCAGCCTCGATAGCGCAGTTGTTAACGCGTTCGACTCATGATCGAGAGTTTGTGCGTTCAAATCCGGCACCCGGTATCGAGGTGTGCCCTTGGGCAAGACTTAATGACACTGCCTCACTCCACCCAGGTGTAAATGGGTAGCAGTGGTGTACTAGTCAATGCCTCTCTCTCGCGCGCGTGAAAACATCCGGAATAAGTGTTCGAGAGCGAATAAATAAGCTTGAAGCTTCCATCGCAATCGAACTAAAATAAATTAGTATAAACTAAAAATCAGCCATTTTGGAGATACATGTATGAAAGAATGCACTATGTAACACGGATGTATTATCGTAATGTGGTGTCGTGAAGTGAGATTATAAGAATCTGATATGGGGTTCTGTTGTAGATGAGCGGACGCCCATCTTCAACAGAACACCATATTGGATTCTTTTTCTTGCACAACACCTCCGGTTAGTTTTGACAGCTCGCACATGTATATTGTTTACAAAATAAAAGTAGTGCGGAAGTAGTTCCGGCAGCTGAATAGAATTGAAGCGCATTTATGTTAGTTGCCTGGGTCGGAACACCAGGGTCGGAACATAAATTTCTATCCCAGGGTAAAATCACGGATTTCCTTGTCTGGTGTGCAAGAACAATTGATCTCTGGGGGTTGTTCCCAGATGTGGACAGCACATTGATGTTTTAAAACTTCAATTCCATCCCTCATGCATTAATTGCCACACTTGGAAATTAACTTGAATCTTCCTTCCTGAATTGATGAAGTGCGATACCCATGTATTCAACTAAATGGATACTGGCAAGTTAAACGTTTCTGAGCAGGAAGGCAAGGGAAGGCAAAGCACACTTTTCTTGGTAACGAAAATTTTAAGTAGACCCCACTTAATTGTGTTACCTTGCATTCTACTAAGTTAAACTGGAGGTACTAATTGATCTTACCCGCACATGGTTCTGACGTAGTGACGTTAACAATTTACTGACGTTGACATTACGGTAGCGTTAATATATACGCTGTGGTTTGAATTTAGGTATGGCGTAATTGACACACTTATGGTAACTTGTTATGATCTGAATTTAGTAATGCTATAAAACTTCGGATTGTAGACTTTTACTGTAGACGTGGTCAACTTATGACGTCATATTAGACTACCAGTACGTAACGTCATACTTTACTGAGAGTAATTGACATTTCAAATCGCGTGTGCATTAATAACTAATGTTTTAGTTAGATTAACGTGAATAACACATATCTTAACGTTTTAGTTAAACCCATTCAATCATCACTTATCATAACTGGTCAGTTTGCAGATTTTGTTATAGTAACGTGAGATTTACGTTATCAATAATGGCGCGTTTAATGCAAATGGGAAAGGAGTTAGGTTATGAGGGAAAGGTTTGCAAAATTTTGTTAAGAAGCAGCAACATATTGAGAGAACAGAACGGCAAGAACAAAGGGATTTAGAAAGGTTAAGGTCAGAAGAAAAAGAAAAGGAAAGGGCAGAAAAAGAAAAGGAAAGGGCACATGAACTAGCTAAGTTAGAAGAAAAGGAGAATAAAAGGGAACATGGACTAGCTATGTTAAATATTAATAAAGAGCTTGAAATGGCACGCATTGAAAGGGAGGCATCGGGATTAATGAGGCCCATTTAGAACAAATAAAATATGGGTTTGAGACACAGCACCAATAATTAAGGAATCAGTTAGAAATGCAGAGAACAAAGTTCGAACTGGAATTTGAAAGGCAAAAGGCTGAAAAGGTGGCCGATGCCCGGGATCCTAAGGTACCTTATTTTGAAGATGGTAAAGATAACATGGATAGTTACTTATCTAGGTTTGAGAAATATGCTACGGCTAATAAATGGGATAAGAATGTTTGGGCCGCGTATGTAAGTGCATTACTTAAAGGGCGCGCACTTGATGTATAATTATGATAAGTAAAAGGATGCCCTATTAAAGAATTTGACAAGACAGAGCGCGGATTTAGGAAGCAGTTTCGTTAAAATAAGCCCGAGAAATCAGAAATTCATACAGTTCAATAGCAGATTGAGAAGATTATTTAGAGAAATGGCTTAATATGGCAAAGATTGAAAAAATCTTTTCCGGCTGTCTGTGATTTCAAGGCAAGGGATCAGTTCATGGAGTCATGTAATAGAGGACTGTGTGTACATCTGAAGCCAAAACAGTTTGACAATTTAGATGAAATGGCTCGGGGGGGGGGGGAGGCAGATTTGCAGAAGCGCTGGGGCGTATTTAGTTGCATCAATAAGGGGCAACGCGATAATAGAGGCGCAGTGCAGGTTAAAAAGAACAGAGCTGACTCGAACAAACCGAGTGGTAGACCGGATATTTAGTGTAGCATATTCGGTAAGGGGCATTTAACAATTTAATGTTTCAAGAACCCCGGCAGAAAACAATTACATAGTGCAGAGGTAGGAGCAACTGGAGATGGGGACAGCGGTGTTAAGGTGGTTGTATTAAGAAATACTGGGTGTACAGGTTGTGTCGGTCGGAGAAGCTTGGTTTCGGATGATCAGTTAATAGGGAAAGAGTCAGATGTTACGTTGATTGATGAATCCACATAAAGGTATCCTTTGGCAATGATTGACATTGATTGTCCTTTTTTTCACTGGGAAAACTGAAGCTTTGTGTATGGATGATACGTTGTACGATTTGGTTATCCGTAACATTGGTGGATCAAAACTTCCTGATATATCTCATTTCTCAGCTGCGGCTGTAACTAGGTCTCAGACTAGGCAGGATGAGAAGCCTTACAGAAAACTTAAGGTTCCCGATCAGATCATTAACGATGACAAGGAGGCTTTCAAACAAGCTCAGGTTGATTATTCAACTTTGGAAAACATCAGGAAAAGGGTTGTATCTGGGAACAAGACTGTGAGTCGTGGTTTAAACCGATGTGAAACTAGGTTTATTGAGAAAAAAAAGGTTTGACATTTAGGGAGTTCTCCAACGGCAACAAAGTCTCTTTTCAACTTGTGGTCCCTCAAAGTTTCCGAGGAAAGGTGTTGAAACTGGCTCATGAAACGCTTATCTCTGGACTTATGAGCATAAGAAAGACATTGGAGAGAGTTGTAACTGAGTTTTACTGGCCCGGTATTTGCGGTGATGTCGCTAGATTCTGTAAATCTTGTGATATTTGTCAGAAAACCATTCAGAAAGGTCGGGTCTTAGAAGAGAGAGAGTCTCCCTTCATGACTCGCTGGGTCCTACCTTAGCTTGTATATAAGTAGAACACATCCTTTTATCTGTTGGGCAAATGTTAGAAAGATGATGAAACAATTCTCTGTTAATAGTTGATGGACTGTCTGTACGTCGACATCACGAAAACAAGTCTATATAATTTTGACCCCTCGAACTCCACTTTTATATAGTAATACTGGGGTTTACAGGGGTAAACCTTATTTTTCTTATTTCTGTTCTAAAATATAGAGTGTGTTTACTCGATAGAACCGCCTCGATGGTGCGGTTCTAACGAGTACCCACAATCTATATTATGAGCAGAAATAAGAAAAATATCACACTTTTTCATCTTAAAAGTTAAGTGTTTTCGGCGGTTAAGTTTAAAATGTATTTTTATAGGCGTGTTTCGTAATGACATAATATGCGATGATAGTTCACCTGAAATCGAAGTTTATTACGAAAACAGGCCTATCTAAATATATTGAAAATTTTACCTCCCCCCAAAAAAAGAAAATTTTCTGATGAAAATTTGCGATTTTCTTCTTATTTCTGCTCGAAACATATATTGTGTGTACACATTAGAACCGCCTCATCGAGGCGGTTCTAACGAGTAACCACAATCTATATGTTAGCGCAGAAATAAGAAAAATAAGGTCATTTTTGATTTTTATTTACCTCTGATAACCCCAGTTTTACTATATAAAAGTGGGGTTCAAGGGGGTCAAAATTATATAAGTGTGTTTTCGTGATCTAACCTGCCTTTTACGATTAGTTATCCATTCCACCAATGCTTGCATTAGTCAATGGACGGGGATGTATCTAGGGAACACAAAAGGGGAGGTCTGTAGAGAACGCGCACGAGGCATTTTATTCATTTGTTTATTTACTAATATATTTATTTATTTTCCCCAATCTTTTTCACACCTTCTCCTCCTTTCCACTGGCCGGAATGCAACTGAATTTGGTCCATAGTTTCTTTACATGATTAGGGTGTGCGAGAGCACCCTTAAATTTGGGTGCGCCCGGGCCTTGCCTAACATCCTCCACTTTAGGAAAAGCCTAATATCCGAGAAACTGTTTAGACCCCACCCCTTACCCATCTATATTTTTGTTCCTTATGATATGACACTTTCAGTGTCACCAATATGGAGGTTCCCTGGTGTGAGCCGGTGTCATGTTCCGGCCCCTCATTAAAGGCCTTATATCACAGAAACCCTTCAGATCCCCACCCAAAACCATATATAGTCGTGTTTTTATAATAAGACGCATTTAGAGACGCCAACTTCGTTGTTCCCTATGTTGCGCTGGGGCCATACCCAACCCCTCCACTTCATACAAGGACATAGTTGAAAAAAAAAACATTCAGATCCCCTAAACCATATATACTCTTGTTCCTTATGATAAGATGCTTCCAGTGACACCAACTTGGAGGTTCCCCAGGGTGCGCCGGGGTCATGCCCAACCCCCTCCATTTCATTAAAGGCCTTTTTTTTTTAGAAAATGTTCAGATCCCCACCTAAACCTTATATATTCTTGTTCCTAATGATAAGGCGCATTCACTGACACCAACCGTTGGGTTCCGTGCGTGTGCTTTGGTCATGCCCCTTACTATTCACTTCATAAAAGAGCTAATATCGGAGAAACTGTTCAGATCCCCATCCCTAAACCATATATATCCTTATTCTTGATGATAAGACGCATTCAGTGAACGAACTTTGGGTTCCCCGGATGTCCCGGGGCCATGCCCAATCCCCTTCACTTCATTAAAAGGCCAAATATCGGAGAAACTGTTCAGATTCCCATTCCTAAACCATATGTATACATTATCCTCAAGCTCTTGAAAAACGTTTCAGGATATTGTGAGTCCCTCACTCCATCTGTCTTGCTGTCCATTCATCCATCGATCACGCTATCCTATCCTAAAGCACTGACCGGAATGCAAACAAAGTTTGTAAATGGCTTCCTTACATAACGTGGGCGTGCGAGAACAGTGCTATATTTTGCGCTGCCAGAAGCGTGGGGATTTGCGATGGGGAGGGCATCGACTGCGCGCTCTAGTTTACTAATTCAATTATTAATCCATGTATGTGTTTATTTTGTGTCTGTTTTACGTCCTTTAAAGATTTTTCACTCATTTCGAGCCGACCATCATAGGTTTGCAGGTACCAGGAGAAATACAACCGGACCTTCCATAGCAAAAATGGATGTTTGACATCTGACCTTAGCGCGGCTTAGCGGAAACTACGTAGTATGACCCATCTTCTTTCTTATTAGTGTTTTCGTTGCTCTTAAAGGAACTCATTTTTGATTTTTATTTGCCTTCACTGCAGCTGGTGTTGTGCCGTGTGGCGGCCGTAAAACGTCTCCCCGTACATCAACCATAGTGCAGTTTATATTTTACTTTTGGTCCTTTGAGATCAGCGTGAATATTCTGAGAAATCAGAAATAAATTATTGGTTTAGACTCATATTCTAGACAGATTTTTAATTATTTGAACCCCATTTTGATTTATATCAGTCTTTGAATCGACTGCCTGTTCGAAATTCGCAAAATTGCAGTATGTTTCCTCTGGCTTTCTTGGCCGGATCATTACAGGGTCACTGATGAGGCTTTATTAGCCGAAACTACGTAGTATGACCCATCTTCTTTCTTATGAATGTTTTCATTGCTCTTAAAGGAACTCATTTTTGATTTTTAATTGAACTCACAGCGGTAAGAGAGCTGACGATAAAAAGGTAGTTCACATACTCGCTAGGACAGCAGGAAAAGTCTCCAGGGAACGTACCTGGGAAGAAGGCTCTAACGGCTTCAGATGAGTGAAGTTCGTAGGTTACTTTTACATGTATTTGACGAGTTCTTCCGGGAACTCATCTGAGATAACGTAGCACGGGAAATCACGTGAGTAGAGGTATCCATGGAACTCAGTCGCAAAGTCTCTTAAAAACTTGTATGAGGCTAAGTTTCCCTGGAAATCAACTGAGGCGACCTGCACCTAACTCAACTCAGTTGAAGTCGTCTGGGAACTGACATGAAGAAACGTGTCATACAGTCTGACAAGAATCTTCTCTTTCAGCATGAAGCAGCATCGGGTCCTTAGGTATCTTTAGAGCGTACAACGAAAACTCTTATCAGACCACGTGGATTCATAGGGTGGTCTTGGTCTTCGATGCGCGCACATGTAAATTCTAGGAAATGCTTTGCCCCGGCTCATAGACACAATTATCTATTATATGTGGCAGAACGATTTAACCTTTTAACACGTGTCTAATAAATGGCAATCAGATTATAGAGTTCCTTTAGCAAAAAGGTAAGACTCAGTTCCGATCCGCTTTTATCTAATGAGGCATTCATTGTTTGTCAATGTATTTTCTATGTTTACCATTTCGATAACACCCCGGGCGAAATAGTGCATTTTTCACCTCTCCAAAATGGCTACTTTTCCGATGAAAACCCGCTATATTTTCTTATCTATACTGCAAACATAGGTTGTGGGTGTTTAGGTTGTGGGTGCTCGTTAGAACCGCCTCAACGAGTACCCACAACCTATATCTTTGAGCAGAAATAAGAAAAATAATGTCTACCCCTGTAGACCCCAGTTTTCTCTTTATAAAGTGGGGTTTAGGGGTGTTTATTTCACGGCCTTGTTCACGTGATTTGGTGATCAATTCCTACCTGTGTCACTTGGACTCCTTCGTTACTGGTGTAGCTTGTATTCGTTGGGTGTTTTCCTGTGCAAATACCAAAAAGGCAGAAATGCTTTGTAAGTGAAACTACAATTATAAAGAATGAACCGCAAACGGTAGATTCTGTTTCTTGACTTTCTGAATTTTCATTTTCATAATTTATCATATGACGTCGCGTCTGAGAGTGTAATAACACCATGTAATATTTTCGATAATCCACTAGTGGATTAGTTATGCAAATATGTTAGTTACGTTCCGTAACGTTACAAGTACGACCTCCATAACGACGTCGCGTTTACTAATAGCGGAATATTTGCATTTTTGTAAACAATCGTGAATAAAATGCGCTTTAAATGTCATATGATAAATAGAATCTTGCATTCGTGCTCATGCATTATTGAACTTATTAAACTCGTTGAGGAAAAGGAATAAAATGCTCGGCAAAGCCTCGCATTTTATCCCTTTTCCGCAACTCGTTTAATAAATTCAATAATACATGATCACTCATGTAAGATCCTCTATATAATTACAACGTCTCCGAAAACGTACGAACCAATCACATGATGATGAGGACTCGACAAAATGATATAACTGAAATACTTTGGCTCAATTCTAAGCAATATTTTTATTGCATACCTTTTTCTATTTCGATTTGCATTTTATTTTTATGAGTGCGTCTTTCGGCGCACCGGATCACGTCTCGCAAGATTGTTGTTGCATTGCCAGGCAACGCTTGACCAGAATTTACGCGCTGTAAATAGAGCCTAATGAGAACATCCCAAAAACACACAAATATACTAAATCAGAGACACCAAAGGTGAAGGAAAACAAACATTAAATAATCAGATCCAAATGAAAACATCAACATCGAAAAGCCAAAAGGAAAGTTACTTGCCCACACAATTGCCAACTGGCTATCCAAAACAAAACGATAAAAACGATACACACACTGAAAGACAAACCATAACAAAATAAAACGCGACAGAAGAACCGCATTGGAACGGCAGCGAAAAGAATTTCGCTTTCACGGGGGAGGGGGGTGCGGCTTAAATCGATTTTACGCGACCACAATCCTCGCCCTTGATTCGTGCGCGATGTAGATAAATAATTTGTTCAGTCCGCATGAAGGCTTCCTAACTCATCAGTGCCACATCTCCAAGAACACAAAAATCAAACATTGACAGATAAAACAACGGCGAGTATTCGACAACATCAAACCACTGAAATGTTGGAGCAACAGAAAACCAACCGTTAGACACCAACAGTTAGACTCCGATGGACCCAACCAGAGACAGATCATCATGTACCAGCTAAGATTAGATAAGTTAGCATTTACGCTGCAACCGTCATAGAATTGAGGCCTGACTCACCGGCGTACAATTTCAGAGGGCAGCAGAGTTATTTACGGTGATTTGATTAACTACCATGCATGCAGTCTGTTGTATAATATTTATGTTGTACCCAATCTTTTTATATCGAAGAATGATTTTACGAAATTGGGTACTGAAATCATTGCAAGTATATATTTTTTTTCTGAATTTATATAGAGGATCTTACATGAGTGTTTATGTATTATTGAATTTATTAAACGATTTGAGGAAAGGGGATAAAATGCAAGGCTTTGCCGAGCATTTTATCCCTTTTTCTCAACGAGTTTAATAAATTCAATAATACATGAGCACGAATGCAAGATTCTATTTATCATATGACATTTAAAACGCATTTTATTCATGATTGTTTACAAAATATCAATATTCCGCCATTAGTAAACGCGACGTCGTTAAGGACGTCGTACATGTAACGTTACGGGACGTATCTAGCTAATTTGCATATTTAATCCACTAGTGGATTATCGAAGATATTACATGGCGTTATTACACTCTCAGGCGCGACGTCATATGATAAATATTAATTATGTTCTTCTATGTAAAATTCTGATTACAATAGACCTTGTTGCAGAAAAGATATTAGTCGAATATCGAATTTAGAAATTAAATCAGAATGACGTCTATAAAGTAGTTTAGGTCGTTGTACCAAAGCGTTAATCCGAAATCATTAATCCATTGACAAATGGCAAATATCAATGTTCAGACCAACAGACATGGACTCCACATGAGTGTAATCAGGCGTCCTAGGATAGTAAGCATTACTTGGTAAGCAAGCTTCGCCCACCATGCCCATCGACCTGAACGAAGAAAGGGAGTAAATGCCGAGAAGGGTATGTCCGAGATTTCGGAAGTCTTCCAATGGCTTTCCATTGGCAAACACATCAGAAATAATTCTGGAAATTGCCACATTATACGGATCAACAAGATCATGGTGCTTCCCATAGAACTTCTTTAGTGTTGATACCAGTTTGGTTTTTTGATACCCCTTCCATAACAACCTGGTAGTGAGCACCTTCCCACGTTCCATAAAGTTCTGATACTTGGAACAGGCTCTAGCATAACGGATTAACTGTGAAACGTAAACTCCAGATTCTATGACGGTTCCAACGTAAATGCTTATTGAGAATTAGAGAGATCTAATTCAAGGTAATGTTGGTTGGTGCCTGATGCTCTGTCTCTGATCGGGCCCATCGGAATCTAACTGTTGGTTTTCTTTTGCTCAAGCATTTCACTGGTTGGTTGCTGTCGAGTCCTCACCGTTGTTTCATCTCTGTGGTTGTTTGATTATTTGTGTTCACGGAGATGTTGCACTGATGAGAAGGAGACCTTCATGCGGACTGAACAAATTATTTGTCTAAATCGCGACAGAAGTAAGGGCGAGGATTGTGGCCACGTAAAATCGATTTAAGCCCCCCCCCCCCCAGTGGAATTCTTTCCACTGACCGTTCCAAGGCGGTTCCTCTGTGGCGGTTTATTTATGTTGTTGTTTGTTACTTACTGTGTGTATCACTAGTGTCTTTTTATTTTGGATGGCCATTTGGCCATTTTGTGGGAAAGTAACTGTCCTTATGATCTTCCTTTGTTTAGGTTTCCATTATGGTCTGGTCGCTTCATGTTTGTGTTTCTTTCCCTTTGGTGTCTTTGATGGGTGGAGTAAGTTAATTGTATCGATTCCTGATCTTTGATCTTTTTCACCCGTTACATTCTACTTGTTGTATTCTTCGTGATTGAGGGATTTAAAGTTTAGATGTCTTTTCTCTTGGTCCTTTTGGAGGTTTCTAGAGGTTTCGGGGTGGTTTCGCGGTGATGAATTTCTCAAGAATGTGCTACCAAGAGTATCTGAAATATCTTTTTTAGTTGAAGCTTTTGTGTCAAAACCAGTATTTAAATGTGTAAAACTAGGGGACTTTGTTTTTCTTGGGATTTTTCGTACCGTATCCCGGGCCTTTTTGGTGGGGGCTTTGTAGTTCAATTTTGAAACATATTCCCTCCATGACATTCGTTTTGAAGCTCTGATTGTTCACCGAGCTTTAGCTCTAAAAACATTAACGTCGTTTGGTTTTTCTGATGTTGGAATTTTGCAGAACTTGTTTAGAGTCTGTTTGCGTTTTTGATAGCTTCTTTGCGGTCGTTGTTGGACCAGGGTTTGTTTTTCTTGGGGTTTGTGGAGGTCTTTGGAATGCATTGTTCTGGTGTTTTGGTGAGCGACTCTGTGAAATCAGAAACAATGTCAGATGGTTCATTGGGGTGATCGATTGATAACTCTTCTTCACATGGATTATTGGGTAATTCCCAGTCGGCTTTATTCATTTTGTTTGCAATAAAATATTCGATAATTGCTCCTCTGTTGTTGTTATCCTTGCGGCCCCATAGAATGCTGTGACCACTGAAGTCACCGACTAGAAGATAGGGCGATGGAAGCTGGCTCGGCAGTGATTCAGGGTGTTCGGGCTTATCCCCTAGAACTTCAGTTAAACAAGGCAAGTTCCTCTGATACCGAGGCCCTCTTTTTGGATTTACATTTATCTATTGTAGATGGATTTGTTTCTTGCAAAATTTATGATAAACGTTATGATTTTGATTTCTAGATTGTAAGTTTTCCTTTTTTGGACGGTGATGTTCCTCGTGCGACATCGTACGGGTTTATTTCAAAATTCAATATTGGACTAAAAGATCTTCTGCAACAAGGTCTATCGGAACCCGAATTTTATGGTGACTTAGTATATAAATTCAGAAAAATATATAACCGCAATGACTTCAGCACCCAATTTCGTAAAATCATTCTTCGATATAAAAAGATTGGGTACAACATGGATATTATACGACAGACTGCATGCATGGTAGTTAACCCAATCACGGTTGGCAACTTTGCTTCCCTCTTTAATTGCACGCCGGTGGGTCAGGCCTCAGATTCTATGACGGCTCCAACGTAAAGGCTTATTGGAAATTAAAGAGATAATGTTGGTTGGTGCCTGATGCTCTGTCTCTGGTCGGGCTTATCGGAGTCTAACTGTTGGTTTTCTTTTGCTCCTGCATTTCAGTGGTTTCTTGCTGTCGAGTCCTCACCGTTGTCTCACCTCTGTGGTTCTTTGATTTCTGTGTTCACGGAGATGTTGCACTGATGAGTTAAGAGGCCTTCATGCGGACTGAACAAATTATTTGTCTAAATCGCGACGGAAGTAAGGGCGAGGATTGTGGCCACGTAAAATCGATTTAAGCCCCCCAGTGGAAATCTTCCACTGACTGTTCCAAGGCGGCTCTTCTGTGGCGATTTATTTATGTTGTTGTTTGTTACTTACTGTGTGTATCACTTGTGTCTTTTAATTTTGGATGGCCATATGGCCATTTTGTGGGAAAGTAACTGTCCATATGGCCTTCCTTTGTTTAGGTTTCCATTATGGTCTGGTCGCTTAATGTTTGTATCTCTTTCCCTTTGGTGTCTTTTATGGATGGAGTAAGTTAGTTGTATCAATTCCTGATCTTTGTTTTACTTCTACTTTTTATATTTAATTCGATTCGCTATAGTGTCTAGTCATGTATCCGACTTCAACACTCGTAATAAATTATTAACCGCTAAACTTCTTAATCAGGGTATCGGTATCATAAACTACGTAAAGCCTTTTCTAAGTAGAAGTAAAACAAAGATCAGGAATTGATACAATTAACGGCGAGGACTCGAGAGCATCAGGCACCAACCAACATTATCTCTTTAATTTTCAATAAGCCTTTACGTTGGAGCCGTCATAGAATCTAAGGCCTGACCCACCGGCGTGCAATTAAAGAGGGAAGCAAAGTTGCCAACCGTGATTGGGTTAACTACCATGCATGCAGTCTGTCGTATAATATCCATGTTGTACCCAATCTTTTTATATCGAAGAATGATTTTACGAAAATGGGTGCTGAAGTCATTGCGGTTATATATTTTTCTGAATTTATATACCAAGTCACCATAAAATTCGGGTTCCGATAGACCTTGTTGCAGAAGAGATTTAAGTCCAATATTGAATTTTGAAATTAAATCAGAATGGCGTCTATAAAATTTTGAAAAGGCTTTGCGTAGTTTATGGTACCGATAACCCTGATTAAGGAGTTTAGCCGTTAATAATTTATTACGAGTGTTGAAGTCAGTTACATGACTACACACTCTAGCAAATCGAATTAATTGCGAAATATAAACGCCATAGGATGGCGCACGAGGAACATCACCATCCAAAAAAGGAAAATTTACAATCTCAAAATCAAAGTCATCGCGTTTATCATAAATTTTGCACGAAACAAATCCATCTACAATAGATAGATGTAAATCCAAAAACGGGGCCTCGTTATCAGAAGAATTTGCTTTATTTAACTGAAGTTCTAGGGGGTAAATCTGACTGATCAAACCATCAAAATAGGTATTATCAATATTCAGTAAATCATCTAAATATCTAGAAGTAGAGCTAAAAGCTTCAATAATTTCAGATTGGTTATCAATGGAAAGCGACAAAATGAAGTCTCTTTCATAACAATACAAGAACAGATCAGCCACAAGAGGTGCGCAATTAGTACCCATCGGAATACCCACAATTTGTCTAAATAACTTAGTACCGAATCTAATATAAATATTGTCAAGTAGAAAGGTGAGGGCATCACACACTTTCTGACATGACCAAAGTGTATAATTCTTATGCTCTTTAGAAGTGAAAAATGCATTTCTGACATTACATGCAAGATAGAGAGAATCTTCTCTGTGAAAAGCCCATTCAATTAAATCATTAAGCTTTTCTTTTATAAGATTATGAGGAAGTGTAGTATAAAGAGTGGAAAAATCGTAGGTAGACAGACTAGAAGCACGAAACTGTCTAGATTTCAATTTATTTAAAACCTCATTCGAATTTTTTATAGACCAAAACAGATTTCTTCCTGATCTTTCAAAGACTTTATCACAATATTTAATTACATGCGTTTTAATAGCAGTAAGACAGGAAGTTAATAATTTAGAAAGTTCAGTGGTAGTGCAAGAACTAGAATTTGCAATAAACCGTGCTTTGTAAGGTTTTTTATGAAGTTTTGGTAACCAGTATAGCGTAGGAAGCTTGTCTTGGCCTTCGTTAACACACACAGCAAACTTGGTGGCTGAAAGACAAACATGTTTATCTACTATAGCTCTCTCTTCAGCCAAAGGCTGAAGTTCATAGGCCTTAGTACCACCAAGCTCCTGCTTAAGCGTGTTGACATAGTGGAGCCGTCACACAACGACGACGTTATTAGCGGCCTTATCTGCAGGGGCCAAAACAAACTTCTTATGAAATTCTTGAATACCTAGTTTAAGATGACGTAAAGACGTCTTGGGCTTAGGAGGTAATAAGTTAGTATTTTGAGAATAGAAAGAAATGCGTTTATTCATTAGTCAAAGTTTCCAGTCCTTTAGGGCTTTACACTCAACATACTCTCGCTTACACCATCGATTACCGAATTCATTCAAGGAAGCAGCGATTTCATCTCTACATTTACTGAAATCAATTTTAGAAGGAAACCGATATTTCGGTCCTTTAGAAATTATATTCCTTATCCTAGAATCAGGAATAATTTTCAAATTGCCAGTAATTACATGACCAGCAGCAGGATAGCAATACTTTGAGTTTTTACAATCACATGAATCAGGAGTATTAGTATCAATATCAAGATCTGAAACAAGTTTATTGAAATTAAAAATGATAGATCTAACAGGTTTGTTATATTTATAGCAAATTATAGGTGTTTCAGAATTTTGAAAATAAGCAGGAATGGAAGAAAGCACCGATCTCTCACGGAAGATACTGGGCAAATCTATAAAATCCATACCCTTATTAATGAAGGATATTTTGAAGAAATGACGTTTATGATTAATTTCAGAATCAATGTAAGGACGGAGAGTATGCTGAGTATAGCCTCTAGTTAAGAGAGCCGCATCATATAACTGATGAGAACTATCGTAGAATTTATTCGCCTCGGTGTCCAGAAGACGTAAAACAGAAACGGGTAATGAACTTAAAAATGAAAGCATAGAGTGGCGTCCATGATTTAATAAGAAATATCTAAGTTTTATAGACGTCATTATGATTTGGTTTCAAAATTCAATGTTGGACTTAAAACACTTCTGCAACAAGGCCTATCGGAACCCGAATTCTATGGTGACTTAGTATATAAATTTAGAAAAATACATGCCTGTAATGACTTTAGTACCCAATTTCGTAAAATCGTTCGTCGATATATAAAGATTGGGTACAACATAAATGTTATAAAACAGACTGCATGCATGGTGATTAACCCAATCACGGCTGGCAACTTTGCTTCCTTCTTTGGTTGCACACCGGTGGGTCGGGCCTAAGATTATATGACGGTTCCAGCGTAAAAACATAAATGGAATTTTATTTTAGTATTCTTTATGTTGGTTGGCGCCTGATGCTCCGTCTTTGGTCGGGCCCCTCGGAGTCGAACTGTTGGTTTTCTTTTGCTCCAGCAATTCTGTTGTTGTATGCTTTCGATTCCTCAACCTTGTTTCATCTCTGTAGTATTTTGATTTGTATGTTCTCGGAGATGTTACATTGATGAGGTAGGAAGCCTTCATGCAGACTAAACAAAATTAGTGTATACCGCGACAGAGGTAAGGGCGAGGATTATGGCCATGTAAAATCGATTTAAGCCCCCCCCCCCCAGTGGAATTCGTTTCCGCTGACCGTTCCGAGGCGGCTCTTCTGTGGCGGTTTATTTTTGTTATGGTGTGTTTTCGGGTGTTTGTGTCGCTTATGTTATTTTATTTTGGATAGCCTATTGGCCATTTTGTGGGAAAGTAACTGTCATTTTGGCTTTCCGCTGCTGGTGTTTCCATTAGGGTCTGTTCTTTCATGTTTGTGCGTCTTATCCTTTGGTGTCTCTGATGGGAGCTGTGGGTTGATTGTATCGATTCCTGATCATTGCCCCCACTTCTATTTTCCATATGCTGGTGCAGACGGGATATTACTGCTCAGGAAGGTAAAGTTAACAATGGGAAAATTGAAGTCATCTCGTTTAGTAGTAAGCTTCCCATTGTCCCATAGAGATAACAATCCAAGTATGAGGAGGAGGTTGCAGTCTCTGTTGTTTCCTTAATTTCAAGTTCACGTGGATAGATGGATTCCAAGTACTCTGCGAATTTAGCATTTTTCAGAGACAGTGAATCATCTATATATCTGTAGGTGAAATTGAATTGTTGTGCAAGGCGTTTCTTGCCTGCTTTGAGGAGACCTTGTATAAACTCCGCCTCATACGAGTACAAGAACAAGTCGGCAAGCAACGATGCACAATTAGTACCCTTTGGTATGCCAATTGTTTGCTGAAATATTAGGCCACTGAATTAGGGAAAAGCTTTGCGTAGTTTATGATGCCGATAACCCTGATTAAGACGTACAATTTATTACTAGTGTTAAATTCAGTTACCAGACTAGAAATTATGACAAACCAAATTAATTGCGAAATATAAACATCTTAAGATGCCGCACGAGGTCCACCACCATCAAAGAAAGGGAAAAAACCGTTACAATTTCAAAATTAAAATCATCGCGTTTATCATAAATTATGCAGGAAACAAACCCGTCTGCAACAGAAAGGAGTAAATCCACAAACGGGGCCTCGGTATCAGGATTATTTGCTTAAATTGACTGAAATTCAGGCGAAGGGGGGGGGGGGGGGGGTGGTGCGGTAAATTTGTCTGATTAAAACCTCGATATAGGTATTGTCAATATTTAATAAACCAGCCATTTATTTCGAGGTCGAGCTAAAGGCTTCAATGATTTCAGGTTGGTTTTCAACGGAAAGGACCATCATGAAGTCTCTTTCATAACAAAACAAGAACAGATCAGCCACAAGGGATGCACAATTCGTACCCATATGGATACCCAGAATTTGTTGAAATCACTTGGTCCAAAATCTTATGTAAATATTGTCAAGTAGAAAGATGAGAGCTTCACACACTTTCTGACATGACCATAAAGGACATTTTTCGTGCTTTTCAGAAGTGAATAAAAACAATTCTTTCTTTTCTCGCAAGAAAGAGGGAATCTTCCATATGAAAAGTCTTTTCAATTAAATCGTTATTTTTACATTTATAAGATTATGAGAAAGTGTAGTGTAAAGGGTTGGACAATCATAAGTAGACAGACTTGACTTTCAGCTTCCTACGCTATACTGGTTACCAAAACTTCATAAAAAACCTTACAAAGCACGGTTTATTGCAAATTCTAGCTCTTGCACTACCACTGAATTTTCTAAATTATTAACTTCCTGTCTTACTGCTATTAAAACGCATGTAATAAAATATTGTGATAAAATCTTTGAAAGATCAGGAAGAAATCTGTTTTGGTCTATAAAAAATTCGAATGAGGTTTTAAATAAATTGAAATCTAGACATTTTCGTGCTTCTAGTCTGTCTACCTATGATTTTTCAACTCTTTACACTACACCTCCTCATAATCTTATAAAAGAAAAGCTTAATGATTTAATTGAATGGGCTTTTCACAGAGAAGATTCTCTCTATCTTGCATGTAATGTCAGAAATGCATTTTTCACTTCTAAAGAACATAAGAATTATACACTTTGGTCATGTCAGAAAGTGTGTGATGCCCTCACCTTTCTACTTGACAATATTTATATTAGATTCGGTACTAAGTTATTTAGACAAATTGTGGGTATTCCGATGGGTACTAATTGCGCACCTCTTGTGGCTGATCTGTTCTTGTATTGATATGAAAGAGACTTCATTTTGTCGCTTTCCATTGATAACCAATCTGAAATTATTGAAGCTTTTAGCTCTACTTCTAGATATTTAGATGATTTATTAAATATTGATAATACCTATTTTGATGGTTTGATCTGTCAGATTTACCCCCTAGAACTTCAGTTAAATAAAGCAAATTCTTCTGATACCGAGGCCCCGTTTTTGGATTTACATCTATCTATTGTAGATGGATTTGTTTCGTGCAAAATTTATGATTAACGCGATGACTTTGATTTTGAGATTGTAAATTTTCCTTTTTTGGAGGGTGATGTTCCTCGTGCGCCATCCTATGGCGTTTATATTTCGCAATTAATTCGATTTGCTAGAGTGTGTAGTCATGTAACTGAGTTCAAAACACTCGCAATAAATTATTAACGGCTAAACTTCTTAATCAGGGTTACCGGTCGGTACCATAAACTACGCAAAGCCTTTTCAAAATTTTATAGACGCCATTCTGATTTAATTTCAAAATTCAGTATTGGACTTAAATCTCTTCTGCAACAAGGTCTATCGGAACCCGATTTTTTTGTTACTTAGTATATAAATTCAGAAAAATATATAACCGCAATGACTTCAGCACCCAATTTCGTAAAATCATTCTTCGATATAAAAAGATTGGGTACAACATGGATATTATACGACAGACTGCATGCATGGTAGTTAACCCAATCATGGTTGGCAACTTTGCTTCCCTCTTTAATTGCACGCCGGTGGGTCAGGCCTCAGATTCTATGACGGCTCCAACGTAAAGGCTTATTGAGAATTAGAGAGATAATGTTGGTTGGTGCCTGATGCTCTGTCTCTGGTCGGGCTCATCGGAGTCTAACTGTTGGTTTTCTTTTGCTCCAGCATTTCAGTGGTTTCTTGCTGTCGAGTCCTCACCGTTGTCTCACCTCTGTGGTTCTTTGGTTTTTGTGTTCACGGAGATGTTGCACTGATGAGTTAGGAGGCCTTCATGCGGACTGAACAAATTATTTGTCTAAATCGCGACGGAAGTAAGGGCGAGGATTGTGGCCACGTAAAATCGATTTAAGCCCCCCAGTGAAAATCTTCCACTGACCGTTCCAAGGCGGCTCTTCTGTGGCGATTTATTTATGTTGTTGTTTGTTACTTACTGTGTGTATCACTTGTGTCTTTTATTTTTGGATGGCCATATGGCCATTTTGTGGGAAAGTAACTGTCCTTATGGCCTTCCTTTGTTTAGGTTTCCATTATGGTCTGGTCGCTTAATGTTTGTATTTCTTTCCCTTTGGTGTCTTTTATGGTCGGAGTAAGTTAATTGTATCAATTCCTGATCTTTGTTTTACTTCTACTTTACATCATAGTGTAGATTATATTTTCTTGTCCTTTGGGATCATTGATTCCATTGTGGAATTTTGAAAATATCTGAGGGTCACTGATGAGGCCTAATTGGCATACACTAGCTAGTCTGGCCCGGAAAACAAGTACACTTCATATATTTCAGTTCTGTGGTGTATTCCTTGCTTCCAAACGATAATACTTTTATAGAACGTATTTAGCTTCACTACAGCTGGTGTGTGGGAATGTGTGGCGGCGGTAAAACGTCTCCCTGCCCTACATCATATTGCAGATTATATTTTCTTGTCCTTAGGGATCATTGATTCCATTGTGGAATTTTGAAAATATCTGAGGGTCACTGATGAGGCCTAATTGGCCGAAACTAGCAAGTCTGGCCCAGAAAACATGTACACTTCATATATTTCAGTTCTGTGGTGTATTCCTTGCTTCCAAAGGACAACCCTTTTATAGAACGTATTTAGATGGTGATCACATCTGTCATTCAGCCACCAAGTTTGCAGTATGTGTTACAGAAGGCCAAGACAAGCGTCCTACGTTATATTGGTTGCCTGAACTTTATAAATGACCATTCAAAGCACAGTTTATTGCAAATTCAAGCTCTGAACTCTGATCTGTTCTTGTTTTGGTATTACAGAGACTTCATGATATCCCTTTCAAACCAATCTGAAATCATTGAAGCCTTTAGCTCTTCTTCTAGATACTTGGATGATTTATTAATATTGAAAATAACATAACATAACATAAGTTTATTCAGCATTAAGCACATCTACAATGCTTATAGCCTACAAAAACATATACAGTGGTGAGGGCATAAACACGGCAAATTGAAGAGCATATTTACATAGGAGCTCTACGAGATTGTATATCATATATAATGTGCTTATTTATTGTACGGCGTTGTTGATAAGCAGTGGCAAACGTCGTGTAATAAATAAATATCGTATGACCACACGCTCACTGACACCTTGGCGAGATTAAATAACGTCATGGCGACGTCCATGTCATCAATGCATTTTTTGCCGAACATTTTCAAATTCAAAGGCGATAAATCCTATTTAAAGCGGTCATATGATAAATAGAATCTTATACTCGTGGCCACTCTATATGAAATTTATGAAATTCGCCGAAGGCTCGTTTCATAAACATCATACGAAATGGCCACTCGTGTAGGACCCTCTATATAATATACAAAAAAGAAAACTAACTAAACGTCAGCACTTGTTTTCTTAAGTCAAAAGCATGATAGATAAATTTAGCAACATTGCATATTACATTTTTGTTCGTTTTGCACATTAAATCGTCAAATTTATTAAGCGTTGGCCAATGACAATAGTATGATTTCAAATATTTTTGTCGTAGATTTCTACAGTATGGGCACACCAATAGGAAGTGATATTCATTTTCTATCTGATTACTATTACAAGATTTACAATCTCTTTCATTTCTACTTAAATTTTCACACCTTCCGCGTTCTATGGCCAAATCATGTGATGATAATCGGAATTGTGTAAATGCAATTTTGTATTTATTTTCCATCAGAAAATCTAGATATTTTTCCATTTCGAACTCATGCTTATAGCGCGCATACAATTCAAGTCTATTCGAGTTATTTTTTGAAGAATACCAGGATTGTTTGTATGTATCAAAAAGTCTTTGTTTTATTAGGCCAAAAGGGATATTAATATGAAACTGGTCAATCCATATGTTGCTAAGGCCGAGATTATCTAGAATACCTTTAACTTGAAAAGCCCAATTTAGGCCGTTATACGTTCTGTTTTATCCACATCATTTTTAACATAAGATATATTTTCTTAGGAATAAAATTATCATCAGATTTTAGTAATCTTATCCAATATCGAATCATACTTTTTTTCTGTAAATTACTAACGGGAATCTACCTAGATTTGTTGATTTCCGAACATGTAATACCCACCTACAGAATTTTGTATGCACAGTTTCTATATCCTTAGCCTCATAATTTCCCCATACCTCCGAGCTGTAATTCAGGATAGATCCAACCAGGGCATCGAACAGTTTGCATTTTTCAGATGTTGCAAGCTCAAGTTGTCGAAAAAGTAAAATCAGGTTATGTAAGGCGAATGATGCATGTTGAGATAACCGTTTTTGTGTTCTGTTCCAGTTTCCATTTTAAAAAAGGAAAATACCTAAATATTTGAATGATGTTACTATTTCCAGCTTAACATTAATGAGATGAAAGTCGAAATGTGTAAGTCTACCTTTTTCAAATATCATAGCTTTTGTTTCTGTTGTATTTATTTTAAGGCCCCAGAGAGTACAGTATGATTCGATATCGTTTAAAA